>VZSR01000393.1:8705813-8710813 GCA_013398615.1 Brachypodius melanocephalos | reverse complement strand
CGACATTTGCACGCCCGTCTCCGCAGTTCAGGAGTTTCCCCCACCCCGATCGCAGCTGCAGGGACATCGTGGAAGGAGCTCGGGGCAGGCGGGGGGTCTGGAGGAGCGCTCACAGCGCCCTGGTGCGCTCCCCGTCACCGCAGGGCTCGGGTGGGCGAGGAACTGAGCGTGGGCAGCAGGAAGAGAGGACAACAAGACGTCTTGAAATAAGGGGGGAAAGTAAAAGAGAACATTTTAAAGGGGATCGCTTTCGGAAACAGAATGCTTGAAGTAATGTAAACAAACTGAATTTTCTAGACGCGAGTCTTTAGGAAGCTTAACGGTGAATTTTAAGGAGTAATTCATAAGGAGGTATTCCTAGGCATCGCAGCCATTTAGCACATGCCACAGCTGGACTAGCAAGACGCGAAAGATCAATATTGGATCAATACAGGAGGCAAATCAATCACAAGGGTTTTCTTTTCAAAATATTTAATTAAATGTGGTGGCAAATAACTTCAGGATTTATTGTTTGATGCTAAGAGCATTACTGATTTTTCTTTTCTAAATTTCCACATGGGGACTGCCTGGTTCCTGGTCAGAGGATTATAAGAGACTAGGGAGTGGAGGAGACAGATTTCCAATATATAATAACTTGTATATATACATGATTATAGACTCACATGGCGCTTTAAATAATCCACTCTGTCGATGACTCATTCCATTAGCCCTGAAATAGAAGGCATGTCTGACTTTAGTAGATGGTTTTGTGTTTAGCCCTCAACATAAATGCATTCAGCCTTTAAAGTTAACTATGTGTCGATTTTCATCCTTTTCCCTATTCCCATGTTTTTCTTTAGGTTCTAGCAGCCTACTCGGCACCCGCGGGGCTGCAGGGAGGGGAACACGGCACAGGTCACAGGGAGGGTTTCGTTTAATGACCTGGGAACAGGGGAGTACCCGGGGCGCAGTAGGGCCGCGGGATGGGCCGGGCACGCTCGGTGTGCGGGGCACGCTCGATGTGCGGGTTGCGGGGGCACGTTAGGTGTGTGGGATGCTCTCGGGGCACACTCGGTGTGCGGGATGCTCTGGTGAAACGCTCGGTGTGCGGGATGAGCCGGGCACTCTCGGTGTGCGAGATGCGGGGGCACGCTCGGTGTGCGGGATGCTCTAGGGGAACTCTCGGTGTGCGGGATGCTCGGCACTGCAGGAGCACGCCCGGCGGCCCGGCCCGGCCGCTGGGGACTCACCGCCTCTCCGCGGCCCCAGGCCCGCCCTCCTCCGCTCTGCCCCGCCCCATTCTATCCCCATTCCCATTCCCATCTCCATTCTCATCTCGCCCCGCTGCGCCCGCACTCTCTCTCCACGGCTGCTCCCGGAGCGGTTCCCGCACCTTCTGCTCGCCCTTACTTACTTTTAACAAATCACTACAAGCCCGAGGAGCAATCAATAGCTCTGAACGATCGCGTTTGACCTCCTTAAGGAGAGGAAAGAGCAATAACGCCAGGGCCGGCTCCCCTTTTTTTCCTCCCCGCGTCCCCCCAGTTGGGGCACCCGGGGCTGTGGTGAGGAGCCTCGAGCCGTGCTCTGGGTCGGCTCGCCCACACTTCCCGAAGGATCCCGCTGTGGCGGGGCTACGGCGGCTCCCTCCCTCCTTCCCTCCCTCCCTGCCTGGCAGTCTGGGGCTGTCCCGGCGGCTCTGCACGTCGGCCGGGGATCCCACCGCCCGCAAAGGCTCCCGCGCCGCCCGGCCTCAACCCTCCCCCGGGCCTGCACCCCTCTCCGGCCTCCTACCGACACCCCAAGCGGGGCTCAGCCCCTCCGCCTTCCCAGGGAAGCGGGGGGCGCCTGCGCCTCTCCCATCCCTTGCCCTGGCTCGGCTGGGGTCGGTGGAGAGCGGTTCTGTCCCCCACACGCCCCGGGCCGCCCCTCACCCACCGCATCACCCATCTCCAGCCGCACCTTGCCACTCTGGGCCCCATTTAGGGCTCAGGTCTGGCTGCACTGAGCCGGCGGCAGCGCCAGTGCCCGGTGACAAATACCAGTGCGGGTGGACAAATACCCACGGTGGGGCCGCACTGGGGTGTCCCCTGCTCCTGCCAGGCTTGGCCCCATCCCCGGTGACAGGAACAGCTCCTTCTGCCTTGAGGAAGGTTCCAGCCGTGGGGTAGAAACACACACCGCCTTGGCACGCCCATCTTAGTAGGGCTGCACTGAGAGATGTCTCCTTTTCTTGTGGGGAGAGCTCTTCCTTTTTTTTTTTTTTTTTTTTTTTTTTTTTTCCTTCCTACAATGGAGGAAATGTTTAAAAATTATCTGAAAAATGCAACTTAGAACGATACTCCAGTATTAGGTGTCCCCAGTTTATGTTACACGCTGGCTGCCTGTTCTGTCTTTCCGTGCCTGTCCACACGCTCCTCATGGCACACAGCTGCCCTCCCAGTTGCCTCGAGCTCCCTTCCCCACTCAGCCCCGTGCTCGCTGCACTCCCGGTAGTAAAAATGTCCTGAGTATGGAATGGCGGAGCTGCCCGGGAATCTCCTCGGGCTTCGCGGAGCTTCCCAAGGCCCCAGCTCCGGTTTGGGGCTGAAACCTGACAGACTTTCCACCCCAACCGAGTTTTAGTCCTCGGTGACTCGCCTCGTGTCCCGCTTCCGCTGCCAGCTGAAGGCGTCAGGGAATCAAAACGTGTCACTGTCCCGGTGACGGTGGCAGAGATGTGCAGAGAGAGCAGCGGATAAAGCGGGCCGTAGGCCGCCGCTGCAGGGAGCTCTGGACATGCTCCCATCCATCGCCTCAGTCATTTCCCCGCGCTTGCTCACGGCCAGGACACTCCACGGAGCCTCCCGGGGCGGCAGAGCCCGGCTCCCGCCCGCCGAGGAGGGCACAACAGCTTATTTCCTTCGCTAAGTGCTAACACCACCTGGTTATCTGCCAAGCGTAGCGCGCTAGGGTGCTGGTAATCGCCCTGAAGTGTTTGAGGTGTTTTGTTTTTTGGTGGGTTTTTTTTTTTTTTCAATGTCGTGATGTCGTGGCCAGGAGTCGAGGGGACCCCGAGGGAAACGGTGCTGGCCCGGCAGGGCCCGGACATAGCGGCTCGGCACCGGCGGGGCTCTCCCCAAACCTGCTCCCTGCAGTTCCATCCGGCATTATTGCAGATCCAGCCCCTTCCACCAAAGAACAGATGCAGCCTCTAATGCAAATATTGCCATTTCCCTGCTGAATTAGCCTTGTCACTTAGCCCAGAAGCTGGCAGCGTTAAGCCAGCTTGCATTTTAATTTGGCCCTGAAGTTACTTATTTCATTATTGATCAAACATAATGCTGAATCAATGTTCATCTTGTTACCTGGGCCATTTCCATGTAATACAGTGATAGCACTGCCTGGAGTTACTCATTCCCATCCCAAAGTGACTTTACCATAAAATCAATGCTTGTTTGTTACTGATATAAGGCAGCATCCGCGGGATGAAGAGCGAATAAAGCAGTTACGCCACCGCGATCTGAAAGTTTGGACGGAATATGTACGAGAATAAAGACTTTAATATTTAAATGTATTTTATCGGCATCAAAATCATCCTAGCCAGGCCGATGGGACAGAAAATCTCAGGCTGCAAGATGACGGGCTTTGATACTGTAGGTGTTGCCATTTGTAAACGCTACCTGGGACCTAATGGGGGAATCGTTTCTCTATCCAGAGTATCATTACACAGCAGATGTGGGCTGTAAGCTCTTCCGGGAAGGGACTGTTTTGGAAAAATAGTAATTAATACAATAGTAATTAATGATTGTGTCACAAGATTAGACTCCGCGCAGTGTTATCTTCAGCGCAGCTGCCGCTCCTTTTCTTTGCTTGTGTTTTCCCCTCCAGCTAATAAACCCAGTTACAAATTACACGGAGCCATCCCCATCCCCGGCTCTCCCATGCGGCGGCCGGAGAGTGCTGGAACACCCCACGCGAGGAATGCCCCTAATTTCGCTGTCCCACAGAAAGCCTCTGGAGGTGTCGTTTGAGCTGCGTTTTCCACGCACGGCACCTCCAGCCGCCCCTCTCCCCACTCTACACCGGATGCACCGGCCCCAGCCCGCGGGGAGACACCTCCCGGTGGGCTGGGGATGAGGGAAGGAAGGGGGTAGCCTCCGGGACAGCCAGAGATATCCTCCCAGGGGGGCGGCCTGGGGGGCGGCCAGGGCGTGGGGAGGTGTGAGCCCCGCAGTGCCGGGCGGGACCGTGCCGGAGGCTCCCCCGAGGGCGTGCTAGGGAACGGAGCAGCAGGGAGCAATAATCGGGGTTTAAACCCGCTGGGAAAGCTCGAGAAACCCAGGATACCCTCGGCTCCGGTTTAAAAAAGGCTACAGCCCTCCCGCCGGAGTCGATTCCGGAGCCGCGGACATCCTCTCACCAGCGGAGGAAGGTTTGGTCCCGGCCCGAACGATGAGACCCGGGGCTGCAGGCGAGGAAAATGTGGAGGGGAAGTTTCCCGCAGCTGTGCGCACTTTGCTCCTCCGCTCCCGCGCAGCGCCGGGACCGGCCCCGCCGGACTCACAGAGCCACGCTGACACCGGCAAGGCACACCGGCCACTCACTCCGACAGGCGATGGAAAATCTAACTGGGCGCGTAAAATATACTGGCATAAAATTAGTGAATTACACTAACAGATTGTAAATCACCTAAACGGTCAAACCACAGATATGAATCACAAATTCCCATAAAGATTAATGTTTCCTAAGATTCACGGCAATTATGCAGTTTTTGGACAAAAGCCTTTCCCCAACCTATCACTCCTGAGCGCCTTTTTTTTTTTTTTTCCTTTTTCTGACAACTTTCCAGGTTATGGTGGGGTTTCTAATGAACGATTTACCAAAGGAAAGGTTTTATTAACACCTCTAAAAACTATAAAGTTTAAAGGCAGGGAGAAAGGGAGCAGATCGGAAGTTGGGTAACACAATATACTGACCTACTGGCAACGGTCCGAACGCAAATCAACAAAGCACCACAATGGGGGGGGGGGGGGGGGGGG
>VZSR01000393.1:8286537-8699789 GCA_013398615.1 Brachypodius melanocephalos | reverse complement strand
AACGCGCGGCGGCGGCTCAAGAAGGAGAACAAAATGACCTGGGCCCCCCGCAGCAGGACGGACGAGGAGGGCAACTCCTACGGGAGCGACCACGAGGGGGAAGAGGACAAGAGGGAGGACGAGGAGGAGATCGACCTCGAGAACATCGACACCGAGAACATCGAAAGCAACAAGGACGAGCTCGAGGACGATCTACAGGATGCCGACCTCCTGCACTCTGACTCCAAGACGGACTCGGAGGGATCCGAAGGCTTTGAGGACTTGCCCGGCTCCGAGGAGCGCTACGACAAGGCCTCCGAAGGGGAGCCGCACCACCTCCGCCACCACCACCTGCACCATCACCACCATCACCACCACCACCACAAGTGCGAGCTGCCCGCCACGGCCGCACCCCTCGGCCCGGAACCCCTCAAGCCGCCGCTCCCGCCGCCGCCGCCCCACCTCTCGCCCCCTTCCTCTGCCTCTTCCTCCGCCGCCTCCTCCCCGACGGACGGCGCTTTGGCCGGCGCCTTGCCGAAACCCAAGATCTGGTCGCTGGCTGAGACGGCCACCAGCCCGGACAACCCCCGCAAGTCTCCCGGCGGCGGCTCTCCGCCGGCGGCCGCCCCCCAGCCGCTGCCGCTGCCCACCCCGCCGCCCCACAGACTCGTCTCCTCCTGCCCCCTGGGCAAGTTCCCCAACTGGACCAACCGCGCATTCCCGGCCCACCACCACCACCACCACCCCCCGCACCCGCTGGCCTTACTGAACACTCCCCACCTGCTGGGGCTGGGGGCCGCCTCCGCCGCCCCCCCCGCCGCCGCCTTCCCGCGGCCCGCGGACCAGGCGCAGAGCGCGGAGCCCGTCGGAGCAGGTGACCGCTGAGGGACGCGGCGGGGACGGGCCGGGCCGGGCCGGCGGCCGCCGCGGCGGGCTCGGCGGTGCGGAGCGGAGCGGAGCGGCGCGGGAGGGCCCGCAGGGGCCAGTGCGTGCGGCCGCGGCGGGGGACGCGGCCCCGCGCGGTTCTGACGGTGCCCCCGGCCCGGCGCGGTCCGGCTCGGCGCGGAGCGGCCGTCGGGGCGCAGGTGGCGGCGGGCGGGCGGCCGCGGGGGTCCCGAGGCGGTGGGGGGGTTCTCCTGGCCGGGGTAGTCTCGATCCCTGAGAATTACCTTCCTCCAACGGAGATAATTTTTTGTTGCTGTTGTTGTCGCTTTTGCGGGAAGGACCCGGCCGCCAGGTCAGGCTCGCCCCGGGGTTAGTGTGTTTTCTGACGGTCACCTCTGCAAGCAGAGCAGTCGTTGTGTCGTATTTGCAACTCGCTGAGAAAAGATCTTGAATCTCGAGGCTTAATTCAGGGATGGGAGGAATAAAACAGGGGCTATAAAAGAACGCTTTTTCCCCCCCCTTCTCTTTTTAGATCGATCTAGTGCCTTGGAAGTAGAGAAAAAGTTACTAAAGACAGCTTTCCAGCCAGTGCAGAGGCGGTAAGAGATGGCTCCCTCCGTCTCCTCGGGTGTATGGAGGCAGTTGTAAATGGTTAGCTTATTTTCTCCGCTTCTTTAGGTTCCCTTTCCAGGGCGGTTTCTTATTCTTTCTCTGCGTGCGTGGTGGGCTATTCTGTTTATATATTTTCTTTGCTGTTCTCCGTTGTGGTCCCCGGGAGCGATTCCCGCGGGCAGGCCGAGCTGCGCTCGGGGGTGTTGGGGCTGCGCGGCTGCGGAGCCGGGGCGCGGGTCGCCCCTGGCCCGGGAGCACATCCCTGAGCCCCCCGCAGAGCAAATCACCACCCGCCGTGGTGTCTTTGCCGGGGGGAGAGACACCGAGGCAGCAGAAAATAGTAAAATAAAATACAAATTAAAAAAATATAATAATAATAATCATGATAATGAAAGCGAAACAAAAAACCCCACCCAGAGTATGAAAGCTGAAGAGGCTGAGCCTTGTCGCCCCAAATTTGGCGTAGCAGTCACTCAGTTTCAATGAGAAACCAATTACCCTTTTGATTGATTGAAACCACGGGGATCGGGCCCGCCGTGTTTTCGTACCAAAATATATTTACTATAAGTCACTGAAAACTTTTTATATTTATAAACCTATTAAAATAATAACAACAACAACAACAAAACCAGAGCTGTCTGCAGTTACAAATACTGTGCCATCCCAAGCTCACTAGAAATCCTATTAAATATACTTTTTCTGTGTCATTTTTTTCCAGGCCCCAGAACCAACTTGACGCCGCTATGGTTCTATCGGCGCTCTCATCATCATAGTTAATTTTTTATTGTTGTTGTAATGATTGTAAAAAAATCTCTGTATAGTTACAACTTGTAAGCATGTCCGTATATTAAAACTCAAAAGGAAAAAAATACCCGCTTCTGTACTATCACCTGGGTTAGCTGAGCTGTGAGATTTTTTCGGAAGTCCAGTGAGAATTAGGTGTTCCCCCCTTTTCTTTTCTTTTTTTTTTTTCTTTTTTTTTTTTTTTTTGGTTGTTGTTGTTTGTTTTTTGTACATAGCGTAAAAAAATGTACATATGTGTGAACCAAATTGTACAAGAAAGTATATATTTTTGGCTAATAAATAAACTGTTACCACTTTGACTACACTCTCGTTTCCCCCACCTTCTGGAGTTGTTTTCCTCCCTCGCTCCCGCCCCTCCTCTCCTGCAGCCCCTCCGGCCGGTCGGTGTTTGTGCGCGGCTGCGGGAGCGGCAGTGCCGGGCAGGGCCGGGCCGGGTCAGCGGCGGGGCCGGGCCGGGTCGGGCCGCGCTTGCTGCGGCCGCGGCATCGCTGGAGCCGCAGCGCCCCCTGCAGGCATCACCGCGGGCCGCGGGTGCGCGGAACCGTGCGCGGAACCGTGCGCGGCTCCGGGGGCGGCCGGCAGATGATCCATCGCCCCCGCGGACCGTGTTACCGCTGTTAACCCTGTCTCTGGCCCGCCCCGCGGAGCGCGGGGCAGCGCGGTTGACTGAAAGGAGCCTTCGGGGGTCGGTGGTGTCGCCGCGGGTCGCCAGCGCAGCCGCGTTGGTTCTGCAGCACCCTCCCCTCCTGCTTTCGCGCATCCCGGGGTCGGTTTTGGGGTGCTCGCCACAGGCTCTCTGTGCCGCTGAGCGGGGAGCTGCCCAAAGCGGCGGGGCTGGGGCAACCCCCGCTCCCGTGGCTTGCCATTCTGGCGGGAGGTGGCGGCCGGAACGGGGGCACGGAGCAGCGAGGCGCGGCGGAGAAAGCCCCGGTGGGGCGCCGCGCTCCGTCCGCTTCGGACGCGCAGGCTGTGCGCTCCGCCGCCCCCGGGCCGGTCCGCCTCCTCCCGGCTGCGCCTCGGCACGCCTCGCCCCGGGAGCCGCCGCCTCCAAAACTTGTGGCTTTGGTGCTGGAAATCGGCCCAATCCGGGAAAGGTCCCTTCCCGCTCTGAAACTATCCCAAGAGGAGTGTTGGGAGGAGGGCGAGGGCTGCTCCTTCCTCCCTTGCCCTTCCCTGCAGCCGGTGCCCGCGGATGGCCGTGCTCATCCCCCCGGCTGAGGGGGCAGCTCGGGCGAGTAAAGTGTGTGGATCGGCTCCCTCCTGCTTTTGTTCCCAGGTTTTTCCTTCTCTGCCGGGGAGATGTGTCCCCTACCTGTCCTCTCCTTACAGTCCTGGAAACGGCATAATTACAGTGGTGGTGATTAAATAGCTGGTGCTTTTCTCGTTTTCGTGACAGACCCTGCGGAGGGGGAGGGTGCTCAGAGCTAAGAAGCAAGAGTTAAAATGAAGTTAAAGTACAAACAGAAGCACATAGCTGACATGCTTCAAGTTTAGACAGTACAAGATATGCAAATGCGCAGGGCTGTGCGGTATTGACATTTTGAGGTCATAGTGATAGGAATGTATTATTTATAGGATTGGGTTGCACTAGACCGATAAACTACATTTTAAATCCTAGGCGTTTGTAAGTGATAAGATTTATATATATGTTTACACTACATGTGTGCGTCTATACACACGTTTTATACAGTGTTTTAATGTTTCACAATTAATATTCTCCCCGACTAACATTACAATGGGGAGACCCCTCTCGTGGAGGGCCCTGCAGCCTCCCCGGCTGCTGTTAGCAATCGCTGGGAGCAAAGGAGGCCAGGGAAGGGATCCACAGGGTTTGCGGCACTGTTGTGATCCCTGCTTTTTCCCCTCTGCATCCTCTTCCTTTCCCCATATGTCCTTTCTGGCCACAGCTCTCCCTAGAAACAGCATTTGCCTCTTTGCAGCCCCATGCAGCTCTCTGTCTTTCCGCCAGGAACTGTTCCCACTCTTTCGCTCCAACAGGCTCCTGAAATGGGGTAATCTCTGTGGGTGGGGGGTAAGAAAACAGATCATTTCTCATGTAAATTTTATCCAGTCTCTCTGCACTTTGTAACCCTCTTTTTCCTTAGCCAATTCTTGCTGAGGAAAAAGGAAAAAAAAAAAAAAAAAAAAAAAAAAAAAAAAAAAAAAAAAAAAAAAAAAAAAAAAAAAAAAAAAAGATTAATGGCATCTAAAATGGGAGGGGTGGGGAGAAAGTAAGCTAGAGGCAAATTTCCACATCCCCTTCCTCTGGGCATCCTGGTGGGTTTTCCGTAGAAATTTTCACACAGTGGCCAGACAGATGCTTAAAGGGGATGGAAGAAAATAATGCAACCATGATGGGAAAACAATCACATCCCCAGCTTTCTACCTCCATTAAAGGCTCTTTTGCCTTTGCACAGAGGCCCTCAGCTCCCTGTCCCCGCAGAGCCCTCTCCCTTCACTCTGACCGTGGGGATGCTCCTGCAACAGCAGTGTGGAAACCATGGGAAAGCTGTTCCTTTGGCTTCTGGAAGTGAGAACTTGGTTTCCCTGCGGGGGCAAAGCAGCCTTTGTGCCTGCCTGGCTTCCCTAATGTGGAGAAAATTCCCATTAATTTTGCGAGGAAACATTTTGTTATGCGTGTTTCAACAAAACATTAAAAATCCTACGCGTTTGGTTGGATGTTATTTTTTTGGGGTTTTTTTTTGTTGTTGTTTTGTTTTTTTTCCAGAAATCCCTCTCTAACTTTGACAGCCTCTCTGGAGCCCCAGCCAGGCCTGCCTGAGACAGCACAGACACACAATCCCTCTCCCTTCTCCCTCTCTGTTGGCTGCTCTTTTCCTGTCTAATCAATTATCTCCCTAGCTAGTCCTTCTCAAAGGTGAGAGCTCATTATGCATATTCATAAATCACGGCTCCCAGCCCTGACACTGATTGATGTAATCATCTCCCGCTCGCTCCCTGTCTGCGCGGGGCCGGCCGGAGGAAGCCTCGCCGAGGAGGAGGAGGAGGCAGGAGAAAGAGACTTCCAACTTGTCAGACCCAGTTGTGGGAGCGGCCGACCGGGCGTAGCGGGCCGTGTCAGGCTCCCCATTCAGCGCCGCCAAAGTGCCCATCACAGCCCGGGATAAGGCAGGAGAGAGCTGGGAAACAGCACTGAGCCGCCTCCAGCGCAGAGAGCTGTTATGCAGGCAGAAGCACAAGAGTAAGGAAAAGATACAGCACGATTTTTGCACTCAGGGATCAGACCGTGCGTTAAAAACCGTCCCAAATCTTTCACGTTAGCTGTTGTTTTCCTTAGAGAGTTAAAACTGGTTTATTCCTGTAAGAACAGATATATGTGGTCTGGATTCTGATCACCAGCATTTAGATATGTGATACAGCAAATACCCTCAATCCTATATCCTCAGTAGTTATACTGTATTAAGAAAAACAAATTTGTCAAGTATGTAAGTTGCTGTTGAAAGGGTTTGGGAGCAAAAGGGCTCCTCCAGCTCAGACTACCAGTTTCCAGATAGGAATGTCTATCTCAGCTATGACTGGTTTCCCAGTGTGTACTTCAGTACGTCAGTGTTCAAGATGCTGTTCAGATTATGTGGTTTACCTGTACGGTTAATATTTACACTTTTAAAATACCCCTTTTTATCACTTTGATCCAAACTATCAGTGTACTAAAGTAATAATACAAAAATATATGCCCTGGTAATCATAACAAGATACAAATCAAAGGGAGCCCTAATCAAGTACTTTTGAGAGTGTTATCTTCCTTGTTAACAAATGGTAATAGGAAAATTAAGGCTTATAGCTTGCTTGTGTTTTATCTAAGAAAACCAATAAAGATATCAGATGTTCTTTGTTTTATATGTTTGAATGTAAAGCAGAATAATGAAGAACATGTACCTTCTAAGGCTTCATTTGCTTTATGGGCATTAACCCTTTAGGATGCCAGTGAAATTGTGAATTTGCAGAATGAGAACAAGCCTGTGCTGCCACCCAGGGTTTTGAGGCCCAGCTTCGCTGCAGTCAAGACAACGTCTTTTTTTATTAAATGCTGAAATTGGAACAAAGCAACAATGGCCGCTTGCTAGCTGTGCATGTCCAACAGGCCTCTTTACTATTCAGCAAATGGAAGATATTAAACAACATTTTGCTTAAAGGTACACTGAGGCCATTTCCATTAGGACATGGTGTCATTCATTTATTCACATGTTAAGTGGATGTCCTTGTGGCTAATGAGTAATAATCAACAGTGACTCCACTTTATTCCTTTGCTCCCAGCAATGTTAAATACTCTGATGGAGTCTCTTTGCTGACACACTAGAGAATATGGTTAAAAAGTGCTAAAGGACATTTGCAGCGTAGAGCAGCCACATACACTCATGCTGGAAATAGCACTTTTATTACAGTCTATTCTATTAGCCTTTGTTCCTGTTTAAGGCATGGCACGTGCAAACCGCTGATATTTATTTGAAGGTACTTTACACCTTAAAAGCCGGAAACTCTTTCAATTTGATAGTCAATGTGGTTACAGCTGGGAGATGAGCTCTCTGAAAAGAATCAAACTGCACCTTATGATAGTTCTGCATTCGGTACATGACTGCAGATAAATCCTTAGTGGAGGAGGGATTTGGGACAGAACCTTTCCTGCAAAAAATCTAGTTTGACATTTATTTTATAAAATAAAGTAACTCCCCTACCAGCTAATTAATTTTATTACATCAACTGCAGCAGCTAAGTAGACTAATAAAATATATTAATCTATATGTTTTTCCTTTGCATGATTGCCTACACTGGAGTCTGCAGCTTGGTTGTCTCCTGTGTCAATTCCTAAAGTTTGAAAGGTATAAATGAACCATTCTTGGTCCTGATTAAGCTTAAGTTAGAAATAAAATATGTCAATCAATCTGGTTGGAAATGTTCCTGCTGTCTAAGTTGGTTATGCAAAACACTCTAAGGTGTGTAGGCATGCTCAATTAGGTCAAGGGATCTGATGGCACTCCTAGCCATAAATGTGTGTCACTCGGATTCCTCATTATTTTTAGCAGTGGTGAAAATGCATGTCAGTAGGCCAGCTAGCCAGGCTAGAATAAAATTACTTACTGGGTATGCATAAGCCTGAGGTTTTAATACACAAGTGTTATACTTATTTTCAAGCAAATCAGTGAAAAGAGAATCTCTCTCAAATATATGACTCACTCAATTGGATTTCTCAGCAATCATTAGTATAATTCACACTGGACTTGGCAATACTCAAGATACCTCAGCAGTAAAATTTAAGTGCCTGAAAACATAGATGTAATGTGAAATTAGACACAAGGAGTAAAACATTGATTTTCTCTGTTACAGTCTAACTTGCTTCCAAGAAAGATAAAGCTTCACTAGGAGATTAGACCAGCCCCATTCCAAAATAATTTAATGAAAAAGGACACTTGAGATGGCTATTGAACAGCGGCACCAGTGCTGGTCTTCTCAGATGGAGACTTTTGCAAGTGATTCCTACAGAAGACAATGCCAGAAATGTTTGCTTGATAGACAGATTTCCTCTGGTGTGCTAAGTCATACCCTGATACTAACAGAAATGTTTCTGTGCAATTACAGCGGGGGGAAATGCTCAGAAAAGAAAATTTCAGTGCTCGTACCGGCCTTACTGCACCTGGTGTAGTTGCTGAGATTACCTGAATTGGCTAAATGACCAGGATTAGATCCTCTGGTTTTAAACTTTCTGTACTGGTGCTTTGAACCACACTAAGACCTTGGGCTTGGGTACAAGAAATGGAATGAGAAACCAGCTAAACAGGAGTCCAGCCTGGTTTTGTTATGCAAAACCTCCAAGCAACCAAACCTAAATGCAGAAAACTGGTAAACTAAGAGAAAATCATTTCTTCCAAGAACCACAGGCAGGACTAGTACCTCAGGAAAAGCTGGGGCTTCTTAGTCAGAGGTTTTAATGTGGTGTTAAAGATGGCAGTGTTCCTTTAAGAACAGCACCATGCAGCTGGTATTTTCTTTACTGCCAATAAAATGCAATTAAATCTCATGAATTAATATATTCACTTCAGGAAGAATTCCCATTCTTTTCTTCAGATATCAAAATGGAGCCATCATCAGTCAGTTAGTTAAATAGGGGAATCCAGAGAGTAAGTAAATGGAAAAGCTTTCAAATGCAGGGCTGAAAATGCCCAATGAATGTGTAGGGGGCTTCAATAAAAAGATTTTGACTTGTGTTTTCACCCCTTTCCCACTTTGCTCATTGTTTACTGACACTGCTGTGGACACAGTATTCAGTCCCTGCCCACCCCAGCCCTGGGATGTAAAAATGTCATCTCTATTGTGCTGCTGGGCTCGCTTTGATGCTGCCGCAGCCCTTTGTATGCCCTTCTCAATCCCTTTATAAGGCTGTCCTGATTGTCCATACTGAACATCGCCACAAAAGCTCGTCTTATTGAGAAAATAAAAAAGTCAGAGAGGGGCCAAATGACGGGAGATTGGGCCTTTGCTGTAAAAGACCTACTATTCACATTCGGCAGTCATTTTTTCATCAAGGAATTGCAAAGTTGGGACTGTGACCGTGCCAGCAAAGCCATTTTAGACACTTTCTTATTAAATTTTTTATTTATAATTACTCTTGTAATTATAATTTTTTTTCTTTTTAATAGCTTGTGTACTGCTGAGGACAAACATTATATCCTAGGAACAACTGTGGAGGGTATTTTCACCTTTTCAAAGAATGTACTGTATAACTCAAATGTGCGTGATTCATCTGGAAAGTTTAGACAGACAGATTGTATGGAAATTCCACTACACAAAAACTACAAAAAAGGCTTCTTGTGATAACAAAACAAGTCAGAAACAGACCCCATCTCCCCCTGCTCTGTAGGAGTACACACATTTGCAACCCAGAACCGGAGACCGAGGGTTTAAATTGCCAGTCTGAAAAACCTCCACCCGTTGTTCTTCCACCTAATGCTATCCTAACTTGTGCAGAGTGTCTGTGGGCAGGATGGAAACAAAGGCTGGATAAGGTCTTATTCTTTGGGAATGGGCTATCGGAATGGTAGGACGGTGATTTCATGGCTTTTGTTGCTGAGGTTAGGGACCGAATTCTCTCACTGAATTAGAATAGTAACAAGTGGGACTGGGGATCTCTGGGGCTTTTGTAGTGCACTCATCTGAGAGATTGCGCTTTTCTCAGCCCTTCAGATTTATTTTGCCAAAGTTACAGGGCAATTATGGAAATGCGCCCTTTGAAGCTGGGCCGATTTCTCTTTATTTTCTCTCCCCCCGCCCAAAGCAAAACCTCCCTTGCCTCCATTCTTCACCAAGTTGGCAGTCATTAGGCAGTGGGGTTTTGAGCGGCCATTCAAATATGCTTTTGAATAGTGCGAGAAGGTTTTAATAAATACGTGCTAAAAAATAGACTTTGAAGCTTTTTTGGGAAGGAAGCGCAAAATAGCACCAAGGTAACGACATCCCAGAAAATGGGTTCTGTGTGTGCGAGGTGCCTGGGACATGAGATGCTGCCCATGAAAAGCAGCTCAGTGTTCTGGGAGTGGGGCTGACCAGTGGCATGGGTGTGTTTGGCCAAGTGAGCAGCTGGGTGCTCCTGCCTTGCCACGCCGGTGCAGCTCCGCGGCAGCACCGTGCCCCTCGTCCCTCACACGTCCCTAACAGAGGCCCAGGACAAACAGAATTGCACTTTCGCACCTTTGTACATTATTTATCACCCGAGTTTGGAATCTTGATGCCTCATGTGAACTAAGGCGACATATTTTTTACCTTACTTGCTACACTAATGAAGTAAATGTGTCAGAAACCAGATGGTGAGACCTGTAGCTAGGCAGGTTTTGACCGGGGCTGCTTTTTTGCCCAGAAACTTTGTTCTGTACATCTCTTTTCACTCTCTACTCCCTTTCCTTATTTGTATCAGATTACTTTGCTCTTTTAAGATAAACTGGTGTTTTTCTGAGCCGTTTAACAAATGTTATGGGCCAAATTCAGACTTAGTATTAGAGGAAAAAGATACTTTTGATGTCACTCAAAGTTATATACACTTACACAGGGCCTGGCATAAAATGTGGGCTTTCCATCATCACCAAAACTTGGTAGAAATATGAAGACTTCTTGTCTGAGTTTTGTAACTGAGACATCAATACATTTTTTGCTCTCTATAGGGTTTATGAGTGATCTTTGGACCACATATTCAGGAACATGGAACATAAGAGATTTGTGTTTTCTGGATGTTAGGGCTTGCAAATTTAGGAACAGAAAGCTCCTCTTAACCTTGAATGTATTTAAAAGAATGATGATCCAGCTCAGACCTCTACAGAAGTGTGCTTACAATAAAGTAATACAAATATTTCTCATGATGGGTGCAGAAGGTTTAATGTCACATCTGTGATGTGCAGCACTGCATACAAAGGTGTAACAATTTTCGTGTGAGCTGGGCTCATTGGAGTTGCAGAAGGTACCACTGGAGACCATCACATCTCCAGTCTTCTCCTCATCCTCCTCCTAGTTCCCTCTCACACACCCAAATTTCTTCCCCAGCCTCACACGAGTGCTTCCAATATCCCTCCTATTCCTCTGTATCTTCTCCCAGTCTGGGATCATTTCAATTATTCTGAAACTCATCATATTATTAGGATCCAGTATTCTGTCTGAGCTGGATCCACTGTTTAAAAGCCCTCCAGGAGCTTTGGGGTGTCTGATTCATTTTGATGTGCACCTGGATCTGGTGTACTCCATTCTGTAATAAAGAGAGGAGGACTTGTTGGGTAAAGACTGAGGTTCAGGTTCAGCTAAAAAACCTTCAAATGGGCTTAAGTTCTAATGTGCTGCTCTACTCCAAGAACATTTCTAATCTTAAAAACTTAAAAGTCAGGTTAAGAAAAGGCAAACCTGTTAATAATATTAAGAAACTCCTGCTAATAATATTAAGAAGCTCTTCCATACAGGGTAGGGAGTTGACTGCTCTGAAAAATGGAAGTATTTGTGCCATTTGACATAACCCTGGGAAACATGCAATAGGGCAAGTGATGATGTCTTGCTAGGGAAAAAATCTGGGGAAATTATTGCAATCCTTCCATTTCTGTCTTTGACAAATTCTATTTTTTAAATTTATTTTTAAATCTACATAAAAAACAAAGAGCACACTTATATGTTGAGCCTCAGACTTGTCGCAGAGTCTGGCTTTCTACTCTTTTAGGCTTTAAACACCAATAATTAAGAAGGCTTTGAATCATACTTGCAAATGCAGTTGCTGAGCAAAGGGTTGGCCAGCTTCCCCAGGTGAGGGCCCTTGAGCAGTCAGACTTCTCCTCTCTGGCAGCTCCAGCCTGCAGGTGGTTTGGGGGATGCCTTGTATTAATCTGGCCTTAAGGCCACAGAGACAGATCACCGTGACAAAGTCTCTGCCTGGAGGAAAAGGTCACAGATTTTGAATACTTTAGATATTTTGTCAGCCACTTCTGAAGATTATAAAGAAAATGGGTTTCCATGTTCAGTGCTGTCAAAAATGACCCTCAGGATGCAACGCTTCTCTTTGTGCTTGTGTCAAAGCCCACAAATAGGTAGGGCAGTCAGCAACAGGGTGAGATCTTCCAGATGCCTTGTCTTACAGGGAACAATTCTGGCTCATCTGGGCTGAATTTTAACCCCTGGGCCCTGTATTTGCTCTGCAGTGCAAGCAAAACAGCAGGTCAGAATTATGGCTGTCAGTGTGTCAAAGGTTTAGAAATTGAGGGATGAGCATTATAAACAGTAATGGTCAACACGTTTATGATACAAGGGACAGTATCTCCCCACTAATTCTACAAATAGACTTTAGATATAGGTGTCTACTGTTTGATTGTCAGTGGGAAGTGTATATCTCATAAGGCTCTGACCTGGTTATCTCCTAACCCCAAGCAATTAATCACCAGCATCTAATAGAGAGTAGCTGTGCACAGCAGCATTTGGTGTCCAGCCTCTTCACAATAATGCTTTCACCTTTTCTATGACTATCAGACTACAGCTTTCCTCAACGTGGGACCACTGCTTTCTTTTGAACAAGAACTGGCTCAAAATCCACCCCTCTGAGCCAGAACCCACCAAGTCCAGTTGCTTTAAAAAACCCCCAGTGAAACAAAAACATAAATCCTCCCCCAAAGCAGAGAATCTTGTGCAGTAAAGTCACCAAACACCAAGATCTTGGTTATCAGCTGTGCTGAACAGCAGGGCAGAGGAGAACAGGAAGGCTCATCATCCTCCCTCCCTGTGTGTTGTGTTTCTCATGCCTGTGTCTGCAGGAGAGGGTGGGGAGAGGACCAAAATCTGCCATCCTCTCAAACTGGTGGGGAGGGCTGGGGACTTTCCCAGTGTTTCTGTTGTGAGCAAGAGGAATGGCTTTGTCTGCAGTGGGCTTGTGCAGAGTTGGAGTAAGGTAGTGAAGAATCAGGCCCCGTTGATTCTTTGTAGTCCTGGAGCTTTGTTTTGAAGTGCAATAAAAATACAGGTGGCGGAGGAGATAATGCACGGTGCCGTTCCTTTGGGACACTCAGGGAGATGGTAAGGAATTCCAAAATGAGGAGCGTGGGTTTTTTCCTAGCATTGATCACAAACACTAGTTCAAGAAAACGCCCAGAAGAAGTAAATATGTAAATTTGTTATGAAAGAAGAACCTACAAGTACCCGCTATGTTACAGAATTTGTTTAAGGATATTTGATCCTCATGCAGAGTTTATCAGATTATGGTTTAATTTGCACGTTCAGGGTTTTTCGGTTGGTTATTTTTTGTTTTGCTTTGCTTTTTTTTAAGGGGGGGGTTCCCTTTTAAAAAGCTTTTCTTTCTCTTCTGCTTCAATACTTGTATTGGAGGTATTGCACTTCTGCTGACATACATGAAGTATGTTTACAGGGTAATATAAATCAGGTTTGGAGATTACCAATTTCATATAAATTAGATGGAAGAGTACTGTTCCGCTATTTTGTTGTCTAAATTATATGGAAATTGGTCTTATGCAAGGAGTAAGTCCTCACAGAACAGGGCCCTTAGGCTTTTGGTTTAATTATCATAAGCTTCCATTTAATTAAACTTATTAAATGATTTGGTGTAAGAGCAGACTATCGTTTTACAGAAGCTTTCTGAAACAGAAAAATATTTATGCCCTAGCTGCTTGGGAAGGGAATAACACTTTTCTTCAGAGGTGTTTTACTCCATATAAGGGTGAAGGTCTCCTGGGCCATCCTCAGAGGCACCTTCAAACTCTTTGCAGCCAGGGACATTTCAACCTGTTCCTCACTACAGAGCCAGCAAGTTCAGCTTGTCCTGCAGCTGCTATTTCACTTCACAGGTTAGAAATTATAGGACAGTGTTGGCATAAGAAGAAGTGGATGTAAGTGAACCAGGAATACCTGGGAACTAAAAGAAAGTCCTAAACAATCAGAATAGGGAGGCTCTGGAACACAACAAATCCCCAAACCATCCAACAAAATCCCCAGCCCAACTGCAAAACAAGTACCTGTTTGCTTTCATCAGATCAGTTTGATAGATGATTTGGGCATTTCATGATGTGGTACCTGTACGAACAGGAGAGGGGTCTCAATGACTGAAGAAGCCTCCTCCAGCCTTCTGTTCATGGGCAATCCTTTTGTGAGGCTTCGCTCTCCTGAAAATAGCTAGATAATGGGATTGACCCCAAGTACCCTGGACTCTTTCACATGCAACCATTGTCCATGGTATATATCAGTTTAAGCAGGAGAGGTCTTATCTGAGACACAGATATTATAAAAGTCCTTATTCTGATGTATCTGACTCTCAGTGACTTCCCACAGAACCCTGCCTTTCTTTAGCAAGTCTATAACACAGCTTCTGGAAAATGTTACATGCTTTGTTTTATTGAACAACATTTAAAACTTTGTTTGGGTTGAAAAAATATACTTATTGATACTTTTTTCCAGATACAGTGTTGTGGAGTAGCACTATGTATTAATATTTGTGGTACTGTGTACTGACTCCTTTAAAAGGAATGATTAGAAGAATAATTAGCTGAACAAGTGAAATAGAGATGCTTCTGCAGAGACATGTGAGAAGCTGATTAATAAGAGGAAGGAGGGCCCCAGAGTGTCAGGGACCTAATAAATATGTTTAAGGATAAATAGGTAGAAAAAGAAAGTACACATTACTAATGTTGATAGAAAGCCTTAACTGCTTAATGCATTTCAGAAATTGGTTGAGAATAGCTAATCTGTGTGATAACATGACCCTCAGGGTTAGTTAGATCTGTGAATTCTTATCCCCCTGGGGACTTAGCAAGTTTCCAGAGATTCACTGCAAATTCCCATAAGGAAAAGGCATTCAAAATTGGAAGATTTCATGCAGGTTTTACTTCTGAATACTCATGTTACACAAACTCAGATTTACTGAGATAATGGCAGAGAGTGGAACTCGGTACTGGCCACACTGTTAATTTAAATTTTCACTTTCCAAAACCACAATCATGCACATTTAGATTTATTATGGGATCACATATAACTCTAGATGAAAGGAAGTGTTTCACCATAACAATACTTGATTCTTAGTTGCTTCTCAATGCTAAATTAGACTCTGTATGTATACGCTGAAAAACAAATGTATCACTTGCTATTTTCTTCATTGGATCAGGCATTTCTTACACACCCTTTACAAAAATTTCATGGGAAACTTACAGAAAAACCCACCTAACTGATATAGACTGGAACCATAAAGAGCTTAGTATTTGCAGCCTCATCAGTATTTTAGGAATACTGGCAATGGGAAGGCAAACACATTTTTGAGAGCTCAAAAGAAAATGTAGGCAGTCTAACACTACTGACCCCAGCAGTGGCTGATCATCAGGTTCCTTCTCCCAGACTGAGCAGGCACCAGTGCTGCTGAGGGGGATGAAACATATCCTTTTGTAAGCATGGAGAAGCTGGAAATGCAGTTCTGTTTTGCTTGAGATGCTGCACCCCAGCTGGCCCAAGAGAGAGATGCAAAATGACAATTTCTTTACAGAAGGCAGTTTTTACACCACCATATAGGACTATGAGACTGGGATTTCCAAAGGAATTTAGGGCAGTTAGGCATCCAATTCTCACTGAAATTTCCTCTGAAATATATCAGCTGTAGAAGTTAGTGACATGTTATAGGAGAAGCTTTTTCTTTTGAAGAACAAGATGGATTCACTCCTCTTAATATGGGTGTAAATGTGCAGAAATGGGCAAAAGAAAGGAAATACTCTGAGTCTGCAGCTGGCAGTATCATGTTTTGAAGGAATCTGCATGTTCTTATTTGTGTTGGGAATCTATTGATTCATTCACATCCAACCTGTGTTTTTGCCCAGACTGCAATCCAGGGTTTGTGTTCCTGCACAACATTAAAAGAGGTGAGTGAGATCAGAGGGCAATGATCCTGAAACTAAAAAGCAGCTGCATATTTTGTGCATGTATCTCTGACCAGATACCTTTGGCTCACCCTCTAAAGTAAAGCAAGATCTGTTTCTAGCAGTGACCTTGATGTAAATGGTATAGAAGATATACTTTTCAGCTGATCCTGCAAAAGGGAGTGCTCACTGCATAGTTGTGCATAGGAGGTCCTGCCGAAAATACTTATACATAATTTAACAAAAAATAAGCTTTTGTACTGAGAAGTTACAGCTTAAAGCTTTCTTATTTGGGAAAATTCCAGCCTTTGTGCTCATATCCCAGTTATTACAGTAAAGACTTCCAAATGGGAGATATTTTAGAAGAAAACAGTACCAGAGTGATAAGGGTACTGTGCTTATTTTTCTTCAAGCATTGGTATGCTTTTAGTTCAAGAAGGAATTTTAAAAGGTTCTAGATGAGATGGTACAAATCAAACATATTCTTATAATATTTATATAAAATATGTCAAGAAAAAGGAGTAACAGGGACTATTATAAAACATTGCCTGAGAAACAAGAACAATGGCAGGGCCAGACCTTATTGACCACAGCTTGATAGAGCAAGCACAGGACCATAAAAATTATTTTAGAAACACAAGGTTTTACTAATTAAGAATAATATTTCCTTTGCCATTCCATGTAACTGCCCATTAAATGTGGCTTTTGTGGGAGGATGCATACCCAGAAGACTTGCATGGACTACCAGTGCTAAAAATATGCACACTGGCCAAACCAAAGTAATATCTCCTGTCTCTGGAATTAGTAATCTCTACTTTAGTATCTTTTCCTGTAGGGATATTAACATACAGATAACATTAACGGAATGAAAATTTATTAGCCATGACAGAAAGGCAAGGAAGGTTGGTGAGTAAGATCCAAGGGTATGAGGGGAAAGATCAAAAAACATCACAGAGTCTATCATCAGTCTGTTCCTGGGTACCTAGGAGGGAAAGTGAAGCTTCAAAAAGATGAGAAGAAAGCTGATGATGGGGTGACAGAAGCAGCTCCTCTCCAGGACAATGACAGAACAGTAATTATAGACAACGATGACATGTGATGGAGAGCTTTACCCTCCAACTTTACAGGAAATGATCAGGGCAAAACATACGTATCAACACACTCTGTGATAGGAGGAATAGAGGAAGAAAGGAAGGGTGAAAGGCATCCTCTGCCACCACCCTATCACCATGCTTATGCCATCAGGAGTGAGCAAGAGAAGCAGAGAGATGTGTCTCTCTGCAGAAGACAAGCAGGGCATTTCTGAGCCGAATGTGTGGTGGGCAGGCATTTCCTGAGTCATGGATGGTGCCCAGGGCTGCTCCTGGCAGGCCAAGCCTTCCTCTCACACAGCAGGAGCCTGCAAGATCACAGATCCAAAAATGTGTGTATTTTTTTCAATTTGTAATCCATATATTTACAGTCCTTCCTGCAGGCTGAAGACTACGAAGAGAGAATTACAGGGAATGTTTGAGGCACAGTCTCCCCTGCAGGAACACGGAACAGGTGCCAGTGTGGAAAGCCAGCCAGCATCCTCCTCCCAGAGCGTCTCTCCCCGTGAGCCGGAGCAGCAGCAGCGAGCGACACACGGCGGCACCGCTCCACGGAGGGCTTTGGTGTCCCCCAGGAACACCTGGGCAGCCTCAAGGGCTTTGGTGTCCCCCAGGAACACCTGGGCAGCCTCACCCTCACCTGCTGCTCACACACCCACCTGCCAAGGGGGAAAGGCAGGTGGGTGACCAGTTGGGAGTGCCTGTTGGGGTGGGATGCTGCTGGCTCATGGTGCTCATCGAGGAGAGTCCAACCCTGGATGAAGAAGCATCAGATGTAACCCAAGAGCCCTGCTGCCAGCTCCACTGGGAGAGTGTTTGCTCCAAACACAAAGGCACAAATTTCCCTTTTGCGTGCACGCACACATGTTCACTCTCACACACACAGATACTATAAGACTCAATAAAACATCAAAAGGAAATAAATGAAGCAAATTAAGGAAAATGAAGTGTAAGACTGTAATCACACCCAACCATTAAAAAAAAAAAAAAAAAAAGAGAGCTCCAACCAAATTAATATGTAATGCACTACTTCAGACAGATGTTTGAATAGGAACAAAAGGAAATAAGGAGGAAACCCATACAATGCTGGTTTGAGTACTTTCAGGAATATGAAAAAAAAAAAAAAAGGATAATTTCCCATTTAGCCCGCAGCAGAAATAAGGCCAGATTCTGATCCATTGAAGATACGCTTCCCGTTGCCTTCAACAAAATCACCATCCAGCCTCTGCAATAACAGCTGAGAAACATGTTTCCTGAACAAAAAAGGGCAGGGCTTTGTCTCACTGGACTGGGGGCTCCTGGGCATGGATTAGCAGTTAACCCAGGCACAGGCTTCTGCTAGACTCTCACAGTACTTTTCTTTCTGTTTCTCTCTATTATTGCCGACAATTTTTAACCATGAAAATCACAAGTTTTTTTTCCTTTAGCATGTAGAATTTGAGAACATTTGTTTCCAGTTGTGATCATAAAGAGATAAACAGACTTCTGCTAGCATGACAGCTGCAGTATGCAACTTCAGGGAATGGCCACTGCAGCAAACATGGTACAGAGCACACTGCATCTGCACAGGCACAACAACTGCCTCCCCAAAACTGCACAAGTGTCTCAATCTATTCTATCCACTTACCCAAAGAGGAATTAAATATCTGTTTAGAGGGAGAGGGTACACACAATCATCAGTGATTCCCAGCAGTTTCAGGTCCTCCACAGTCTTTGGCATCAAAATACTCAATTTTACTGCAGTCATATCTTTGACACACTCCTTTAGGACACACTGTGTTGGATTTGGACTGATACTGATAAATAGTAAGTTTATCACTCTAATTTTGCTGTTTCAGAATCTCATTTTTCGATATTAGAAATGTGTGCTGTAGGATGTAATTTATACAAGAGATTAATAAAATTGTCTTCTTGACTCCTCTGTTTTCCCATGCAGAAAGGCTTTCCCATTAGCATGAGAGTCTGCATCACACACCTTGTTGTTTCTTAAAGTCCTTCTCAGTTCTCTACTTCACAGATGGGCAGCCTAAATTATTTACTGGTACTGTGGAGGGGCAGGGTCATCAGCAAACCTCAGATCACAGTTAGACTGCCAGATTGTCTTTAACGTGATGTCTTGGCTATCACAGTTGTCTCCACTGCCTTTTCAACATCCAGAAAGTGCCAGAAAACATCAAAACCTGCCCATGGATGCCTGTAATCTCAAAGCTGACATTTAGCTTGCCTTGCTGTTGGGCAGGGATGATGACTGAGTCTCTTCAAATGGAGTTTTAAGAGTTGGATGAGGGATTTCTTGTCTAAAGACCAAAATCGGTTCTTGACTCATTGCACCAGATTGAGGAAAATGCCTATTGGAAGCAAACAAAGACACTATAGACTTTCCCATCCACTGATCTGAATGTGTCTGCAGTCAGCTCAGGTGCAGGACTTGGTGCACTGTCCTATCTTCACTTTGAATCTCTGAAGAACTTCTGAAAAAATCAACTCCCTGAGCGGCAAGATCATGAGTTTGCATACTGTGAAAGGCCAGAGTCCAGGAACAGAGCCACAAAGCTGAAACCTCACCCCTCCATATCACAGTTCCATCTGAGAGCTGGGAGAAGGGAGAATGGCTTATCAGTAATTTTATACTCTAGAAGTACAAGCCCAACTCCTCCACTGCCATGCATGACAATTCCTCATTACACTACCAAATCAACCTGGAGCGTCATTCTGCTGTTACTCTCTTATAAATGAGGCTGAGAGGAACCAGAGATCTGGAGCACTTGTGAGAATTACAGTGACACCACTGCAAATTGTCTTGTATTTTTGTTATCAAGGGAGTCAAAGCAACTGGCCCTTGCCAAGAAGTATCCTGCTGCTGCAGCAAGATCACTCGTGCTCCCACCTTGTTTATAAAGTTATACATTTACTTTGGAAGTCAGCGGAGCTATCACAGACCTGAACTCCATGGAATTAGGAGACAGCATCAGGTGATAAAAATGCGGAGTAAGTCCTAGTGAGTGAGGCAAGAATGGTTTGGTGGTCTTGACTGCAAGGAGGAACACAGAACCAGAGAAAGTATATTCACCAATAAACTGCAAAAACTGCAGTTGGCTGTGACACCCACCTTGATGGGCAACATTTACATACTTTACAACGTTACCGTAATTTATCTCATCTGTCCTGTTCCCTTTTACCAGCTGTCCAGCTTCCTTCCCAACCACGCAAATACTCCCTGATCTGGTAATCCTTGCTTGGTCCCAAAGAGGTGCCTCTGTGGTTTGCTTTTTTGTTTGTTTTGTTTTCATTTGTTCATTTGTGGGTGGTTTGTTTGTTTGTTTGTTTGTTTTTGGTTGGTTTTCCTTTTAAAATTTTATTTAAATAATTTCTATTCCTTCATGCCAAAAAAGAAACATGACAATTCATTCAAATAATTAAATGCTTATTATTAAAACAGAAAACACTGGATAAATTAATTAAAACATTTAATTTTTAATTCATCGTGTTTTTCCATTATTTTACACAATGCACCAGGATAATAGTGAGATGCTCTTAAAGTGAATATATTCTAACTGCAGAAGAATGGAAACTAGGAACTGTTTAACAGACTAACAGATAGAAAAAGATTTAACAAAATTAACAGATAGAGAAATATGCCAATGAACCTCCATTTATCCCCAAATTGCACATATTTTTTTAGAGCTGCGTCTAATTTTTTTGGGAAAACAAATCTACTTGATGGAGTAGGTACATACTTGTGTGAGGCAATGACAAAGTTTGCAATTGTATTATACTCAAATATTTTTGTAATTGCCCCTGAAAGGCAGCAATTTTCTGATGCTGTACTAGATTATAATATAATACCCCTGAACAGCTGAATACATGTCTGGGGCCAAGCAGCCCTGGAACAGTATTTATGCTAATGAAAACTAATTTCTTTGCAGAAGTTTTGGTCTTAGCCAACAATTTAAACTTAATGTGTACCTCTGAATTTACCTTTCTTCTTATGTTAAGAAAGTATTTGCAGCAACATTGTCATTAGGCAGTTATGTTTGTGATATTAGGTACATATGATGGCAATTAGAGGCAGAACCTCCAAAAATCCTGGTAACATACCCAGGCATGGCTTTAGCTATTTTAAACAGATTTATACTTAGGGCATCAAAGAATGTCACAAAGAAAAGAAAATATGGTAACTGTTGCTTTAAATTATGGCTATCATTACTTCAAAAGGATATTCAATCAGAAACCACTGCAAACTTAAACTATTTATGCCTTCTGACACTGAAAGGAAAGTAGGCAGCTTCAGCCTGTCATCTCTTCAGTCTTTTTTTCCCCTCTTTTTTTTTTTTTTTTTTTTTTTTTTTTTTTTTTTTTTTTTTTTTTTTTTTTTTTTGTGTGTGTGTGCGTGTTTAATAAAAGAAAAGTACTGTTTGGTCTAAGAAACAAGTTATAAGTCCAGGAGGAATGAGTTAGCACAGGTCTCCTGCTTGTTTTTGACCTTTCCCTGTCTGTCAGGCTCATTAAGTATTGCAGGTTCTTTGCTAGTTATTTTACAACAGCTATTGGAAAAATGAAACAAACCTGTGCAATGGTCTTGCTTCGGCTGCTTGGACATAACACTCAGCAGTGTCTGCCCAACAAAACAGTTCCTGTGTCAAGTAGTAACAGGTAGAGCTATTTTCCCCTACAAATCAAAAATACAAAAATGAAGCCACAGTTCCTTGCAGAGTAAATTTTGAACAAAATCATAAGATCACGATTAGATTGTTGACGGGGATTCCTGACCTCTTCTGGTAACAAGAACAGCAAGGAACCTTCTGTTCAACAAAATGTTTAGAGGTTGGCCATGGAATGGTTTGCACAAACTAGCAGGAGTTTCAGGAGGTAAATAAAGTAAAAAGAAAAAAAATTCTTTATGTGCCAGCTACCCCTTCCTCTCCAGATGCACTCAATGTGTTGAGCAAACAGTGACAAAGGGTCCTTAAATTTAAAAACAAAATTAAAAAAGAGAAGAAAGGTCTAAAGAGGAGTGAAAAGGATCTCATGACAGGAGAGGGAAGAAAAAGGTGTGTCCTCTGTACAAAATACATTCCCAAAACAAAATCAGCACCTTACTCCCAGCTGCAGGGATGAAGGCAGACACAGAAATCTTCAGCTGGGAAATGGGTGAGTGCAGGGGGAATTCCAGATAATTTGTAGTCCAGGCTTTGGGAGAGCAGCCAGCACTCTCAGTAATTTTGCCAGGCAGATGCAAAGAGCTCACAGCCAGAATTACCAAGTTTGAATTGCAACACTTTCATCACACAGATATATGAATGTGAGGCAAGAGCAAAGGAGCCCAACCCAAGAATCAAGCCTGTTTGGCCTTTTCCAGAAAGTGGGACCATTTCTGAAGAGCATTTCAGTTTTGAACAACACTGGTCACGCCAGTGACAGTGACAGGATTTCTGTCAGGGTCTCTTCCCCATGGCAGTGCATGGTTAGCAGTTGAGTCTCTCCACAATCAGATGTCTCTGGCTGATTTTTCTGCTCCTAGGGTAGCTGGTTTGAGCCCCAGGCACCTGTGAGAGTAGCACAAGTCAGGATCACAGCCCAGTGGAAGGCAGAGAGGTGCCTGAGAACACAACAAGGCAGCTCCCAGCCCAATTTCAGGAGGGTCTGTGGTGTCCCACTGCAGGGTCTGTGCAGCCCCTCTGGAGCAGCCCAGCTCCATGGGCTGGGGTTCCCAATGCCCCTGACCCAAGGGATGAAACATGCTGGTTCTGCTTGATGTTGATCCTCTGCACCTACACTCAGAGAGAAGCCAAAATCAGTTTCAGCACAGAACACAGGACCTGACATTTAGAAAAAGTCTGGTGAAAACAAGCAAAGGAAACACCGAGTGTAACGCATGTTGCCACAATTCCCATTACTGGCATTTTAGCTGTATTGCAAAACATGCATTTAGCGTTTCTCATAATTTGCACTGGGATTTTTTTTTTTAATTTTTCTTGGTAGAATCTATTTGTGAAAAAGCATTTACATTTCTCTGTTTCCTTTTCCAATTCAGCAATATCACCGAATTAGCAAAACAGTTTGTACTGTTTGTAGATTTGTACCAATCACCACAGTGAAAAAGCAAGTTAACCAACCCAGATTTAAATAAATGAATCGTTGACATCTATTCTCAGCAAGATTACTGACAGCAGTTTGCTTAGGCACAGAGTCCAGAACAGCTTCTCCCCAGCAAGGTTCATGTGCTTTTTGGTCTGAAACATTGTCCCAGCTTGGTTATTTTTTTCTTTTCTGCACAAGCAGGAGAAAGTTCAAAGACTAGGGATCAAGAGTAAACATCTTCCCTTATGTGAGTTAAAATAAAGAAAAACTACTAAGAAAAAAATATTTCTGGACTCTTAAAGAGGAATTAAAGACACGATGAAGAGACAAAAGTTACTACATGGAGAAGTAGCTTGCAGAATAAATATAAATGGCAATAAAAGCAGGAAAACCTTCTAGATATTTCATTCCACAGGGCCACTGTCCTTTCCCGAGGGGAGCACTGTACTTTTCAGGTGGCATTAAATCCCTCCCTGGTGTGGCTGGTCTCTGCAGAGGCAGCAGGGAGGAGCTGCTGGCCCTGGAGCAGGGACAGTCCCTGTGTGCAGTGACACAGAGGGAAAGGGCTGCTCCTCTCAGCTCTCTGTCCTTCCATCACAGGTACCTGCTGCTTTAACCAAATGCTTCCAGGGATTGGAATGCAGCAATAACCCATCTAATTAGCGTAGGCTGTAATCTAGGAGGGTTCATTATGTCACACACATTATGACTCCTGGGTATTACTAAAGGACTCATTTGTAGTAGTTGAAATGAATTTCTGTGCACACATATAACATCACCCATATGAGCTGTAGTAAAGTAGCTTTAAGGTGATCTGACATATTTAAAATCTCTGACTTTGAGCAGGGTTAAGTTTCCAGACAGTAATAAACAAATCAGCAAATAGTACAGATTTAGTTCTTGCCAAGAGAAGGGGGGAAAATGAAATGTAATGGCTACTTCAGATTGAAATGGCGAGTAAACTCCTGTGACAAAACTACAAAGGAAACTAATAAATCATGCCAGAGGAAATATATACCATAATTAAAGACATACACACATACAAACTTGACAGAGACTTTACATTTCTGGGTACAATACCTGTTTACTTCATGTAACATGGAAAAAGTTTAATGGCTCCTTAAGAGAAGTCAGTTATTTATTATTTCTGCTCTAAAAGCCCCCATGAGCCTTCCCTCAGCAGGAAAGTAAGCCTACACTCCAGGTAACAAACCCAACCACAGGAATTATAGAACAAGACAAATGCATAAAAGTGTATAAGCAGCTTTCAGTACTACAATGCTGAAGTAAAAAACAGGTTATAATTAAGTTTAATTTAACTTCTAAAACGGTTACAAATATAACCTCTATTATTTGTTTCACCTCAGGGGTCTCACACCAGGTAGGGATTTCACAGCCTTTGCTTTTATTATTGAAGAAGTTCATTCCCACACAGATACAAATATGCTTTTCCCTTTGACTGATGTTAAAAAAAAAAGAAAAATTCTTTTTGAGAGCACTTATGGCTGTGCTTAACATTAAGCAGTCCTTAGAGCCCCTGCCTGAACCTTCTTAAATCAATATGAAAGCTTCTGTTAATTTTATTTGTTCATGATCCCCACTCAAGGGGAAAATGCCACCGTGACATTGACATTAGTGACTTCTGTGGTGTTCTATTCTGAACACACTGATCTGCAGACCTGATCTAAAATTAACTGAAATGATTTAATTCTTTACTTACTTTCATATGATTTGCATTGGACTTGCCTTCTTTTTAGGAGTCAGAACTCAATGTTATTTTTTTCTCAGCTTCCTTCTGAAAATTTTACAAAGTTCAGTTTATAAAGCAGAATATTAGAATTAAATTCTGTACATAGAATATAGCATTGCTCAGCAAGAAATGTCAAGTTGTATATGACACTAACATGAAAATGCTGCAGTATGAATTGTTTTTGTTTCATTGCAATATGTTTTGGGGGCTGGAAACACCCTGGCTTAAAATCTAAATCTAAAACTTTAAAAATTATTTTGAAAAAAATTTTTCCCCCAGAAAGCTAAAGCCCTAACTGGATGACTTATTTCCATTACTTTCTAACCCAGATGGGGGTTCAATATATCTTAAATGGTTTTTTAAAATCTCAAATATAAATTTAATTTCCAGATACAAATTAGATTCCCGTTTTCTTACAAAACATTCTCTAATGCTGTTACCTCCAGCATCCTTTTTGATGTCTAGGTATCAAATGTATTTCTAAGTGGGTACCAAAGCAGATAGAAAGACTGACTGTATTTAGTCTTTAATTAAATGCTGGTAGATTTCCTTTCATAGCGTTAAGCTCAGAAGTGAGAAAATATAATTAAATGATGCTCCCACACAGGCAATGATCAGCATTCTTGCATGCAAGGTGTGGTAGCACAGTAAGCTAAGGATTACTTCTCAGTTTTAGTTTTATATTGAAATTCTCATAGCTCAGGAGAAAGCCTATTCTGCATGCATGAAATATTAACCAGGCAATTGTCCTAAGGATGCAGTGGATTTATTAGAGTCCATTAATCTGATTAATTATCGGATTGCTGACAAGTTAAGTGTCTCAGTGCTGTTAAAACTAAGTATATTTTAAACGTATCTGACTTCCTCCCATTGTCTGTCATCTCACTGAGGATGTGGGCAAATAAAAGGTTGCTATCATAAGAGGTTGCTACCCTGTGGAAGCCTTGGTGTCGTTAACAAGCAGGGGAAAGCCTCAACACGAAGAGCTGGTGGATTGTACAAGGCTTTCAAAGATACTGAGGCAGGGATTGAGTGACAGCAGAAAAGGAGGTTAATCTTTAACACTCTTGTTCTAAATGGAAATATTTCCAATACTAGTGAACCCCTGCAATTTCCACATGTACATCTAAAACATTCCTTTGTGTGGACATGTTCTACGTGATGTCTTGGCAGGAACCAAGAGACACAGACTCTGATCTTAGCTCTGCCACTGACCCGCCCCGTGACCCCGGATAAATCATTCCACTGTTCTGTTTCTCCTCTTACTTTGCCTGTCTTGCTTCTTTAGAGCACAAGTTCTTCAGACGAGGAGCCAACCTCTAGTTACCTTTTTGTCTGACATGTTGAGGCCCTGATCTCAGAGGAAGCCTCTAGGACCTTTTGACAATGATAAAAAATAGGGGTGAGGAGTGGAGAGTACTGACATTCCCAGCCCCCATTCTGTCCCAGGAGATACACCAGCATCAGCACAACCACACCTACAACACATCATCACAGATTTTAGCTACAAGTTAGGGGTTAGAGAAGTAATCATGCCTTAGTGGAGCCACAGGTGAGAAAATAGACCTCTGCAGTATTTTCTGCTCACTGCTGGAAGTTTAATTTGTATTAAATAATAGTTATTTTTCCATATTGCGAGATCAAGACCACAAACTCAGTTAGTCTGGAGAGCCAAAGCAAATTGTATCAACAATCCAGGTTAAATTAAGGTGACCCGTTCTTTGTCTTTCACTCCTTTCCCCCAGCACTGTGCTGAAAATTAAGAAAAAGAACAAATCAAACTCACACTGGAATAAGACATAGCTGCTAGTTAAGGCAGTCTCAAGATGTGGCATCTGCTTGGCTGGAAGGGTTCAAACTCACACCTCACCCACCTCAGGAAAGCATTGGAATGATCAGTGTATCTTATCCAAGCCTGGACGTATTTCCCCTCCTCTTGAGGTGGTCTGTCATGGAAGATTGTCGCTGCTCTGCTACTTTGGGCCTCAAGATTGGGAGATTTAAATCTTGCTCTGGCTTAGGATCTCTATTAGGCACGGAGTCACTCAAGAAAGGAACAACTCTGGCAGTGCTCCGTTTAGCACCCCCTAAATTCTCCTTAGCGTGGCTTCTGTGACTCCTACTCCCAATTGCCTCAGACAGCTGACTTGGCTGAATCCCTCCTCCATCCTTGTCTTACGAGGAGGGCATGCTCAGGCATGGCCTTAGCAGAGGTGTTCTACAAGGAACAAGGTGAGAAAGCCAATCCCATCCTCCGTGGGAATGGCTCACCTGTGCCACTGGAGCTCCATGACATTGATGAGAAGATTATGCACAGCTCCTGTGCTGAAACACATCATGTCTGTTTTGGAAAATCCTCCAGGTGATTCAGATCTTTAGCTGGGGGATGCTGTAAGGCTGAAAGAACTGCTAAAAATTATATTCCAGGACTAAACTGGGATGTAGTTGTGTGCTCATTCCAGCCCCAGTGCAAAACTAAGATCCCTCTGGGCGGTTCTGCCACCTCACACCTCCAAGGTTCTGCCTCTGTCTCCAGGGCAGCTACCTGCCCAGTGCCTCTCAGATGTTGGAAAGCTTTGGTATACAGCCTGTAAATTGGAGGAGGATTGGCCACATCCTCACTATCACCTCTGTCTCCATTAGCAGCACCACGTGCCTCCTTCAACACAAGAGTTTTGGTATCTTGGAAACTTTGGCAGATCTATGAAAGCTACCAAAATGAATCTAGATAAAAGAAACATACCCTAAATCACTAGGGTAAACATTCTGGGTCACTTTTGAGCCACATAAAATAGCAAAAAAAGCTTGTAACAGTTTTGATAAACAGGCTTTGCTATTGTGGCCCCCAAAAACCCACTCAGAAATACAGAATAAAGTCAAGACTGCAGGATATAATAAACTCATAGTTTTTATCCTTTCCAGCTTTTACCCTTCCTCCTTTTTTTTAAAGTAATGTTGACCTACTGTGACTCCTAGCAGTTACCTGCTGTGCACATCAGATATATTTCAGTAACTGAAGAATGAGAAATATATATTAGGCTATGGCATAGAAACCAAAATAAAAGCTTTCCCATTAGAAATATTAATGTTGGTACTGTCTGAGTTAAGACAGAAACAGACTGGAAGGCTCAGTTGCTGCCCTTCATTTGTGTAAGCAGGAGTATCAGCAATCCATCCTGTGAAAAACTACTTCAGCTGGCAGAGTTGGAAGGGAAGAGTGAGAGAAATTGAGGCTTTTTGTCTTGGGTGACATGTTCAAGGGCTAGGAAAACCCCACATTTTTTTTTTTTAATTTTTTTTTTTTACCTCTGTAAAAAACAAATAAAATGAAACAGAAGAAAAGAAAAAAGCTCCACCAACAACACAGCAACATGACAGTGATGTGTATAATGATCTTTGGCAGCCTAAGATAAGATCACAGCCCGTGGGACTGTTGGAGCCTGGAGCTAACGGACCCCTGCTTTGGGGAAACACTAGAAGTGTACAGGAAAAAAAAAGTTCTATTCCCATATTAAAAAGAAAGGAGAGGTATGTTGCTAAATCTATTCCTTCTGAAGAAACCTTTGAAAATACAAATGTATGAAAACATCTGAGTCACTTCTGCATCCATGAGTGAGTGATCCCCTCTACTCTCTCCAGTAACACCAGGAAGGGCTGCTCTACTCCCAGTTTGTCCCAGGAACTATGCTCTGCTCAGTTAGTTCTATCAGTTTTTTCAGTAAAAGTCACCATGCAGGTATCATTCTCCCATTAAAATCACTATAGGATTTTTAAAGTCACTATAGGTTTTTTTTCCCTAATGCAAACTTCTGCATAAATTTTAAATCCAGAATATCATGAATGGTGTTTATCTAAATTACTGCTGTCACTATCCTATCTCCCTCTGATCTTGGGAACAAGCCTGTCCTTTCAGGAAGATTGTTTTAAATGTCTGTAATTGAATTAAAAAAATAAAAATCTGTTCTGTTCCAAGAAAAGATCCAGAAACTTAAAGTCCACAAGTGGCTTTGCTGTTTCTATTGATTTTAGATGGAAAGTGTGAAATACAACAACTAAATGGCAGTACTAGTGAAAAATCAAGTTATTTATGGTCCTCTTCAGTTGGATTAGTTTCTCTAAATAATTCCTTGTTTGACTGTGTTTGGACTGGTGCAATGGGAGGAAACAGCAGGATGGGAAAAAGTTTCTTTTTTGGGACACTATTTAAACAAATGTCAAAGTGTGCCCTGGCTGCTGCTGAAAATGAAAATCCAACCCTTTCCTTGGGTGCTGAACAAAGGGAAGCCATGCTGCTGGTTAGCTTAAAGGACTGGTACCGGAAAAATCAGAGGGTTGGCAGACTTGTGCGTGTTTGAACAGAGGAAAATACTCTATAAAGAAATGTTGAGTGGGTGGAAAGTGCAGGGAGCAGCAGTGCTGTGAATCACTTCCTCCCCCAAGGCCTTGCTGGGGTACAGGTGTGTGGTTTGGAAAACACGTGTTGTCCATACTGATGTTTTAACAAGCGTTAGTCAAAGCAGTAGCAGTTCTAACAGGCATTAACTGGTCAAGATAAACCCTAAGCTCCCCCCTCTGGGCCGTCACAGTCAGCTAACATGTTAAACTGTTGCTGCCTAGTCCAAGAAAGGATTTTAACATGAGTTAAAAATAAAGTCCTTTTTGTACATGCATGGCTTAAGAGAGAAGAGTCCAAATCCCTTCTTCCAGCAAGAAGAATAGAAAGAAACAGCAGAAAAAGAGGATTAGAAGCAGCATATGTGCTCTGTCTTGCCTGTTTACTTCCCAAGATTTTATTTTGCTTTGCTCCACTTACTGAGTGTGCCACTGGATGCCGACCCAATTAATTTCTGAATGACCTTTCAAATCAGGCCCACATACAGGACATGGTCAAGGCATGGATTTCTGGAGCCAAGTGCCCCCTAGTACACAAACAGGTAAATGTTTTGCAAAGCAAACTCTTCTGAATAGGGTAGTTTTCACCAACTCAAAATCTTTCATCTCCTTAAAAGCATTAGAAACAGAGGATGAGGCAGATGCTCTCACATCCAGCCAGCTCTGCCACTGGGAAACACCAGAAAAGCTCCCTGGCATTTTCTGAGGTGTAAGACAAAGCAGAATTTGCCCCCAAAAGCATGAAAGCAAAGTTTATGTCCATTGCCATGCAAATGTATTACACTAATGCTGAATTTGGAGCTCAGTGCCTGGTACTAATCACTCATTCTGAGTCAATTTGAACGCACACTCTCTAGAGGCAGCAGAAGTCTAAACTGAAACACTGTAGGAAATAAAATGTCATTTAACTGGAGAAAGGAAAGAGCCTAGTGAAAGTAAGAGAATTCAAGGGGCACTCCTTTCTGCTGTCATTTGTCATGTATGACACAGGAATGTTGACATCATCCTCTGATAAATGACACTGGCACCTGCATCAGAGAGATATTCTTCAGCAAAATAGAAGTCTGAAAATCCAGCAGCAGGGCACTACTAGCAGGTTCCAGGAGCTTGCAAGAAAGGAAAGATAGATGATGGTAATTTTCTTCCAAAGAGAAACATAAGACTTTTTTAGAACCATTCCCTTTTTCTTCCCCTTCTGCTCCCTCTGGGCTTTGGGAAATGATTCTGTTTTCTAAATCTAATAGTGTCTTAGACACAAGCTATATGTTATCCAAGAGCTAACTTGTGGCACTCGTGCCGCCACCCAGTCTCAGAGGATCAGTGTCAAGCAGAGAGCTCCAGAAGGCATTCCCATGACAGAGAGCTTCAAAGGGGCCAGGCTGGCCTGCTCTTGTCCTAGGCCAGTGAGAGATGTCAATGAACAGACTATTCTAGCACCAATCCTTCCAAATCTCACCTTTGCATTCACAACCTGTAATGCAGAGCCTTTTTCCCCTTAGAAAGAGCAGGAATACACATCTCCATCCCACTCCTGTACAGCTGCAGGGTGGATTTGTGGCAAAGGAATTCTCTTGGGAAACCTCTGCACAGCCACTCAAAGCCTGCTGGGGTTTGACATCAGCAAGCAAAGGTAACTAAAGGAATTTTTTCTCATCTTAAGACAGATACAGTTTTCTGTGTTGAAAAGCCAAAGGCCAGTGGATTGATTTTAATTGTGAGAGGAAAGTCCTGCTACTCTTAAAAATTAAAAGCAAATACATATGTGCTCTCTGTCAGATTTTTTTGCATGGTTGGCTCATGAAATTTATATGCAACTTGATTTTTATTCTAATTGTATGATTTATTTATGCCAGAAAAGAAGGGGAAATATCTCTTTGATTTGGAACAGCGGGTTGTGAAGGCAGGAACACAAACTCTGTGAGCAAGGTAGCCTGGTTCATCCTCAGGAAACCTGCATCCCATGCCAAGGACCTGCCTAAATAGTGGCTAGTGCCAGTTTGTCCTAACCTGCTAACTCCTGTCCAGTCCATTTGTCCATTGCCATCTTTAGGGATCAATGATAAGGACTAATGGCCCCAGACAATGGGCCAAGAAATATCTTTTTCATCCTGCACAGCCAGCACTGTCTTCCAGACCTCTGAGTGTATGAGGGGGGCTGGAATCTGGACAAAGAACAGCTGGCTTAAAACACACCCTAACAAGCCAATACTGGCTGGAAGGAGAAAACACTGGAAGGAAGAAGCAGTACATGGGCTAACCTTCACATGCAGGGCTCCTTCTCCAGGACTAGTAAAATATTATGCTGCTCTTGGCTCTTGCTGAATCCATCTTTGGTACTGAGCACTGGAGCAGAAGCAATCTCTGTACTCCTGATTCTCCTGCTGGGGTAACAACCCCACATCCATGTCTTCAATATTGTCAGGTTGGATTGTCATAAACTGAGCAATGTAACACATTCTCCAGGAAAATACACTTTCATCTTCTAACCCAGAGAAGTAAAGGAGATCATTTCATACTGATCTGCTCTTCAGACTGCTTTGGACTGGAAATTTGCTAATTAGGCTGCAGGCTTGTGGCTGGTGAGTCCCAGCCAGCTGGGCTGGGTGCCTTCCCCTCAGGAAGCCCAAGATTTTCTCCATCACAGTGAAAGGCAAACAGTAACTACAGATGCTGACCCCTTGGCTTGATGGGGCTAGGTCAGCCCCATTTGAAAAGACTGCTTTGGCAAAAGGCAATTAATTTTATCTCATCATGTCACACATGCATGGCTATGATCATCACAAGAGATAGTGATGCAATTTTCATACTCAAGCAAATACAAATATTTAAGTGCTTATGCTTGCCTAAAAACTTTCTTCAGCCTGTTTTCAGAAGAAAATGGTAATTTCAAGGATTGATGGAAACTGTGAATTTTAACAAAGGTGGATGAAACAAGAGATTTCTTTTTACTGTACACATTTGTTTAAAAAAAATGGACATTATTATCCTTATAGTCTTGATACTTCTAACAGCTTTCCTGTAGCAAATTATTACTTGGTCAGTTTGTAACGTTCAGAGCACAGCAATGATGACATAATTTTGTTACAATGAAGACAAATATTGTCTCAGAACCTCAGAAGGCACCACATCACCCATTAAGTGTTATGATTTCAAAATACCCTCAGGAAAAGTCTTCTGGGCTGGTTGCAGGGAGATACCTGCACACATGTCTGATTTTGATTAAAATACAAGTTATTGAAAGCTTCAGTTCAGTCCAAATGTAGAATCAACTGTTCAGCCCCATAGATTTAAGTACAGAATAAGGGAAAAAAGCCCTCCTAGGAGTCTCCATATTCTCCATGCACTGGCCAGACAATGATCTAATAACAGCAGTGACTTTGGGGATATTTGTTTATCTGCTCTGAGTCCAGCTGAGTGACTCAGAGGTAACGTGGTGTTTCACCGACCTTCTTTGGACCATGTTGTGCTTGGAACTTTATCCTGAAGGAGGCTATTCATAGCAGGCACTCAGGAATGCTGCAGAAGGGGTAATTTGAAGGTGGTTGCAAACACATTTGTGGATACAAACGAGGCAGCCACAAGTCTTCATACCTTATCTCTGTAAAAGCAAGGATGAAACGGCAGGGCAGGAGAACTGGGGGTTTCTCCCAGATCAGTGATGCCAGACTGATTCTTCATCCAGGAAACACTGGGAACCTTTTGATAGTTTTGATTGACACACTCCTGACATCAATCAGGAGTGCAGAATCAGGCCCTCAGCACTGACAAAACTGTGCTCAATCTTCTCTGACCTCTCATTTGAAAGTATGCTTAGACACAGATGTAAGACACAGAAGATTAAGGAGATGGGGAAGAGGAAAGCTGAAGGAAAATATGCTATAAATATGAACTGGGTCATATAAAAAAGATTAAGTATAAAAGACGGCTTTCTTGTAATGTCCAGCTGTTTCTCCTAAATATTTCTAGCAAACCTACATGTGCATAGTTTCAGAAATGTACCGAGAGGGAACACTAGCACTTCACTTAAAAAACACTCTGTAGGATTGCTAGTGGTTCTGAAGCTGCTGTGCTGAGATCTGTCAGATAGGACAGGAGTTATTTCGACAGTACTGAGTAGCTCTCCCACTGCTTTACTGTGGATTGATCAATTTTCACCCTTTCTTGCCTTTCTGTAGTCACATACAGATGTAAAACAGATTAAGGCTCTGTGGAAATAAAATAATGAAAAAGACACCTAAGACTTTTTTGACTTCCTCTGCAATAAAGTGCAGGGAGAGGTGAATAAAGCCACATAACAGAGGGTAACAAAATGACAAAGGTCCTGACTGATAGTTTATTGAGATGACAACTCCATGAGATTTTAGACATCTCTGGCATGGAAACTATTTTCGTCTTTTCACAAGTTAAAACCTATGCATGATCAAGACAACTGCCTGTCTATCTGTTGAAGTTTGTTTCTCCCTGTACCTCTCTCTAACAGAGCCATACCTGACTGCAAAATAACCCTTCCTCTTTTCAATGCACTTTAGAACCAGAGTTTGACAATGCTTGAAAGGAAACCAAAGCAAAATAACAAACCATTATCAATATATTATTTATGCAGGATCCAAAAGCTGAGAAACATCACTAACAAGTCACTTAAATTTTCAGCCACAGATCTCAAGTATGGAAAACATCATTATAAATACCTGGCTGCTGGGAGAACAGTGCAATGGAGCAACTGCATGGTCTGAACGAGAAGAGTTTGATTGCTGCCTGTGCGGCACTTCTTACCAGTGCAAAAGGAAAGCAAGAGGCTTTCGTTTGCCTTGGCAGCATCTTGTACTCCATTTCTTTTGGTGCAGAGCTCTGTACAGGCTCCAGACCACAAAGGACTGATCTCTGGGCTGCAGCTCCCTGCTCAGTGCCTGACCTCTGGCACCAGGACTTTTGCCTCCCAGCTCAGAGTGCTGCTGACTGGACCTTGCTGCACGCAGTATCGAGGCTCTGGAATGCCTCAGAATTAGCTTCAGACACAGTAAAGATTACAAATTGTAGAGCACAGTGGGAATAAAAGAGATGGGTTCCCCACTCTGACTATCCATCACTGTTTCCCGTGTCTCTGGGCAAAAGCAGAGCAAAGCTTTCTCAACAGCCCAAAGACAAAAATAGCTTGTACATATTTTTAAGTGTTTTACTTTCCCACTCTTAGGCTAATAAAAGTCAGAAATAGAGAAGGCATTGATTTTTTACTTTTTAAAGTCACTAGTGTAAGAAGGCACCTATAATTTATATTTTCAAATTATAAAATGTTGAAGAAAATAGTTAAGACATTCTTGAGTGCAGAGTGCCTTTTATTCAAATTTCACGCTTTTATCTACAATATTTATATATAACAGTATCTGATTGCACAAAGCAATTAAACAAGCTTCTGCACAGTCATATGACAAGTGAGAATCAGTGAGGTTATATATTTGTTTTGAGGTTTAAAATGTGAAACTGACCGAAAGCTGGATGGGTTTGGAATTAAGAGAATACTCACACTGAACCTGATCCTGTCAGATGATCTTAAAGTCTCAGAGATGCCAAACAGAATTTAAAACGAACAACTTCTATGATGATAATGCCATAAGTCAGAGGAATATTAGATATTTCTAGGAGTTCTGTTTTGTGTCTTGTTGGCCAGCTCCAGGATTTTGTCAGGGACTGTTGACTGCTGAAGGCACAACTGTCATTAGCTTGAGATAAAAGATCCTGAGGTGATGGCTGCAGATGGGGCAGAGAGAGAGCTGAGTTACAGATACATATGTCTGGTAGTTTATTATTATTAAATATGAGAAAAGCCCTGAATGCATACACAGATTCCCACAGACACTAATGCACAAGCCCATGTGTTTTAGAACAAGGCTTCCCTGACAGCATTTGTTGTACTTTGATGTCAGTCTCAGGAAATATGTTGGCAGCTCCTCCACACAAAAATCTATTTTCCACAAACAGCATATTCTGCCAGTATAAAATTCATCATCCAGACATACAAAGGACACAGGGCCAAGGGCCTTGAGTGACACACCAAAAACCTCAAAACACATGTCTCAGCTGCCACATGACTTGTATAACACTATTCACATACAGCATGAAACTGCAGCGCTGTAAACCACATCTTCAGATTTTGCAATATCCTGTAAACTCATTGCAGGGAAACAATAACAGATACTAAAATGGTTTGGTGGTGACAGAGCCCATATAATTTTTTTTTTCTTTCAAAGCATGGGTGGAGGGTGAATGGATGGGAAGTCAGTCCTTCTATTCAGTCAACACAAAATACCCAAGTCGTGTCACCTTGGTAAGGAATAAAGGTATCTCAGCTGCTGTTCTGGGGAAATAAGGCATTGCTGAAGTCATTAATTGGTGACTTGAGGCCACAGGTCATCTCTGGAATTGAGATAATTCCAAGGAAAGCATTCTAATTATATAAGGAAAAAGGGCCACTGTGGGGCAATATCTTAATAAAGTGGGGGGGAAAGAGGCTTTCATGGAATATTGATTTAGTTAATTCTCCAGGATTCAATTGGAAAGATACATCTCATACCCGAGCCAAATGGATTTGTGAACTAGATAAGAATTATCAATATAATCTATTCTCAGTTTATTTTATTTTTGTCCCATTTTTCAACACTGGGAGAACAATTTAGGAGGTATTCATTAAATTAATGTTAATAAGCACTGAAATGTTTCACTTTATCATTTGTCTTGATGGGTAATTGCTGAGAAGGCAGCAATTCCTGCAGGCTTTATGGTCCTGAAAATAAATCAGCAACAACCCCAAACTCAGAATCTGAGAACTACAGAAAAGGAGAATTCAGCTCTGTTTTCAAGTCTCAGTTTAATAAATCTTTTTGGTGGTTTTATGACTAATGTAAGACTGAAAGTAGGCAAATTCCATCTGTGGTTCATCTGAGCAGGAGCAAACACACAGTAACAGTAATATATCATGAAAAAAGTGTTGGGCAATTTAACTTGAGCTCTATGATATTTTATAGGCAGGAAGTATATTTGTGAAAATGCCGTTTTTTTCTTTAATCAGAAAAATCAATATATGTGGAACAAGTAGAATATTTATCTTTGAAACAAGAGCATGAGAGATTTGCACAGAGCACTCCTGGCTCTCCAGCACGGAGCTGCCTCACCTCCCAACAACACAAAGGAATGTATTTCTGCATGGCATGAGCAGCCTCCTTGCACAGCAGTTGTGCCTCCTTGTCCCAGGTTATCTCAGCACATGTGCAGGAGGTTTTGCAGCCTGAAACCACCAGTGCCCAGCCCAGCTCTTACCCCTCCCTGTGCTCCTGTTGGTCAGCCTCATACCTGAGCTATATCCACACAATGAGGACCTTGCAGCATCCTGATTGTATTAATTTGTCTCAGAAATGATTATTGGACTCCTGGCGACTTTGGGCAGTACTTTGCTCAGGGGAGATTTATTCTCCTTGCAGCAACAAACTCCATGGCTGCTCCTTGAGACACTCTGTTGTTGAGAGCTGCAGCAATTCCTGTGATAATATATCAGGGGTAAATTCTCTTTGGATACTGTTGGAAAATCCTTTGCAAGCTGGCACTACATATTAAAGAGTTCGCAATAACAAAAGGTAGAAATTAAATTGAACAGGATATTAATACCTTGTAGTTGAGGAAATGATATTTCCTTTTGATTTATCTTTTTGCTTTGTGAAGTAGCCAAAATCTGCAGCCCTGCACAAACTGAAGCAGCTTTCCAGGTTCTCCAGAAAGCACCAGCAGTGGCCTTCCTCTCCCCTTGTACGTGGTGACAACAACCACCTCCAGTGCCTCCCCCACTGAAAACTCTTCAGAAGCCTGTCAAGTTTAAAACGAAGCAAGTCTGCTTCAGAAAGTATTCAAGTGCATAGATCCAAAAACCATGGATAAACACAACCTGGACCAGGACAACTGGGCAGAGCCACACTTGTGCTGTCTCCTGTGTTCTGGAGGAAGCCAGACTGAAACACCTGGGCCTGTTAAACACCACAAATTTACTGACAACATCTGAAAAGACTGAAAGGGTTTCTATTCTATGACGTACTCTGGTGGGCTGAGGACACTTTGCTTACACAAGAAACCCTTGCTGAGCCACTGTGACTTGTTAGTGCCTCACACTCTGGGCTTTGAACTGGCACGTGGCTGCTGAGGCTTGGGCATTGAGGTTCACATGGGGCAAAATGTGTGACTGTCCTTCAGATAAGGTTCTATCACTTTATTAAAGAACCACCTATGTCAAGGTAAGAAATAACTTTGTAAGAAATTTTCACAAATTGAAATCGTCTCTCAAAGACAAGTAAATTGATTACAGCAGACAAAAGTTTGCAAACCTGTGTTTGTAGAGCACAATTCCAGTGCTGTGCATGGCCCCTGGCTCCCCCAGCCTGCTCTGACTCCTGGGCTCCAGCAAGGCATCCTTCCATGGCTCCATCTTTCTGTGGCTCAGTGGGTGGGACATGGGTCCACTGCTGTTCTTTTGTGTCCCTGCAGCACCTCCAGCAGAGGGTGAGGGCTGGCTGTGATCCCTCTGTCCAACAAGTCTGAGGAGGGCTCTTTTGGTTATGTTTAGGCAGCCTCATGACATAATGGAAGAACCACTTCAGGAATAATGTGCCAACATACGTCTGTTAACTGGATCCTCGCTAAAATCCACGTATTGGCATGAGAGGTGCGTGCACAGACACACGTACTGAACAGAAACCCATCTGTGTGTATGATCTTCAGGGACTGACTTTTAAAAAGCATTAGGTTGCAGTATTTGTACATTATCCAGGCTCAATTTAATTCTGATTTTGGAGTGCTTGGATGGCACAAATTAGCTGGTCTGCATGCCAGCAGCCATCACTAGCGTAACAGCAGAGCCAAATTGGGGAAACATTAAGAAGCACTCTTTGTGTACATAATTGTGTGTTTACAAATGAGCCATTTGAATATTATATAGTTAGTCCTGTGCAACACGGAGATGGGAGTCATAAGAGTAAGAAAATTTGGCATCCCGGCTTGAAACTCTAGCCAAAACCATCATTTAATCCAGACAAAGAAAAAGATCGACCAATTATGCCAGTAAGTTTGAAACAGCACTATAAAAAGAAAAAGTGACATGGCATAGGTTTGTGGTTCCCAGCTAATGGAGCTAAAACCTAGCATCAGATGGTTTGTATTTTACATTATTGTCCAACAAAAATAAATCATCAAAAACATGGCAGATTCAAGCCTAACTGGCAAGACATACCATTAAAAAAAGCAGCTAGTGGTTGAAGTGAAAATTAAGAAGTGCTGTTCATTCTCCCAGAAATGCTAGGGCTAACCAGAGGAACGAGCTCACCCTTACAGGCTCTGCAGATGATTCTCTTATTTTCTCTAAGCAAAAGGCTGCAATGTCATAGCTGAGTTCTGCTCCAGAAAGATTTTGCTTCCTGATATTCAGAGATTATCATGTTAAGTGCATTATGTACTGTATTTACATAATTATTGTATTATGGCATAGTTAAAATTTTGTTGGCATTTCTGTTGCAACCCCCAGTTTCACAGCCTGTAGTTGTGATTAGACATTATGTCCAGATGACCATCTTTACAGGGGTCAGGGAAAGGGGAGATTTTGTGTTTATTTTTAAAACATATTTCAGATTTCCAAAAGAAACAACAGGATGCCAAAGACAGAGCAGTCTAATCAATATGTCAGTACTGGCAGAGAACAAGTGTTCTTCCAAGAGGAACTGATCTTTCAAATGTGAGAATTGACAGATGCTCAAATGTCTTTATTATTCCTTATATTGTGAGCGACCCCAAATATTCACATGTCATGACGGGGTCCCAAAATTAGAAGCCTTCCTTAAAAATCACAGGACCTAAAGATTATAATTTTAGAGATCATTTTATATTCCTTTCTTTTTTTGAAGCTATCAACTTCGGCATTATCTAGCTTTTCTTGGCACTGCATGGGCTATATATTTCCTAAGCAAAGAATTCTCCATCCTTTGAATGTGAGAGGTAGACCTACAGAGTAAGAGTCATGATAAAGGCAAGAAAGTTTCCAGCCTTGTATTATATTGCATTCTAGTTTTCTATTCCATGGGTTTTTTTATACCGGTCAGAAGATTGAAACAAACAATAGAAAAAAAGAATAAAACAAAGAATTTCAAACATTTTCTAGTCTGTATTCCCAAACACTATGAATTTCTTTCCAGAAGCACTCCTGCCTGGCTGTGCTTTCTTTCGGGCCACCGTGACTTGTGAGGCAGCACTTGCACTGCAGCCCTGGAGCTCTGAAAGCTTCTTGTCCCCATGGCCCTGCAACAGCTGCTCAACTTTATCAGAATAAAATAATCATTGGGTCACAGACTATGGAATTTCATCAGTTGGATGAATTTAGTTTCTACCACAGACTGATGCAGAAGGATCAGGAAACCAAGAAAACCTTCCAGGCAGGGTTTGCGCAGCCAAATTCTGTGCTAGTTTCTTTCATGATCCTGGCATCATAGGCAGCTCACAGCCCTGAGCATCCCTGATGCCTGCTCTCCTGGCCACTGCAGGATAGCACAATGACTCCATGATTTCATCCCTTGCATTTCTCTGCCTACATTGGAGGCCCACTCACAGCAGCTCTATTGCTGAGTCTCCACCAGCAATTTCCTCGCAGCAACTGGAGCAGAGCTTTGGTTTGAAGTGCTTGCATCAGATCTCCTCCCATCCTTGCTAGAGTCCTGATGGGGATTTGATGTAGATTTGAATAGCCACATCAAAAACTCCAACAAGCTTTACTTTAAATTGCTGGCATAGACACTGCCTTGCTCCAGCTGACTTGGCAGCTCTCATTTTGAGCACAGGGCAACCAGACGTGACTCAAGGCCAGACTCCCAAATGTGGTCAGGTGTCTGTAAGAGCAGGAGAATGTCTACATGCATTTGAAAAACCATTTAATTGACTATTTTAATCTTCAGCTGTAGTCTATAGGATTCTAAATCCCAGTGACTCTCAGTGAGACTCAGGCTCTTCAGTGCCTTTGTTGCTTTATTGAGAATGATACTAATGACCAGCTTTTGAATGACATTTAGAGTCTTAACTCTCATCTGGCCCTAAGCCATGGAGGACTTTTGACATTTTAACCCACCCACTTTTCTAACTAGAATGGAAAAACGAAGGGGTGACATATTTTATAATGAAAAATAAGATTCTGCATAAATGGAAAAAGATTGTAAAGGAACACCAGGGTTGTCCTGCGCCACAGTCTACTTCACATAGATCTCAGATTCCTACACACTCTCACTAAGAAAAATGACTAAATGAAGCCCTTATTCTATAAAAAGTTTATTTCTATAAAAAGTTATTTCTTCAGAATACAAAGAATATCTTTCTGCTCATAAAGTTTGTGTCAAAACAGGTTTGGTTCAATTAAAAAAAAAAAAGAAAAAAGTTTTTTGGCTTATGTCACATCCTAGATCTTTGTTGCAAGGAAGTGTTTATGCATAAATTATTAAGTTCTGAAAATATGTGGTTATAGTAGGAATGAAAACAATCCAGACCATTACCTGTAATGGCAGACTGGGACAGTGTTGACATATTTCACATTTATTGACAAGTTGCAGCGTTTACCAATTTCTAGTTTTCTGAAGTTGGAAAGTCTGCACCATCTGTGGAGCCAAAGGCTAAGGGCAATATTTCACCACTGAGGTAACCATCCTAACCCATCAATTTACCTGGCAGTAGATCATCTTAAGATAAATCATGCAGTGAGATTACATCAATGAGCAGTTCTTTCAGTCCCCAAGATTACCATAAGTTATACACGCTGCACTATGCAGACAGAGGTAAAAATCCATAATATGCTGAAGTATCTCACCTTGCTAAAGTAAACACCTGCCTTGTTTGGATTAACAGGAAAGTGATCCAAGCAATTTAGAGCAAACTTGGCCATTCTCCACTCAACCAAACACTTATGAACCTTCGGTTCATTTATCCTTCCAACATATTATGGAAATATTAGTATTTGCCGCTCTGAAAAATACTTTTTTTGGCATCTTCATATCCCATCCGTATTCTAAGATAAACACTGACAGCTGATGGTATTCAGGAACATTGCCATATGTTCCCCTAGAAATAGAATTCTGAAATATGGCTGTTATCCACCAATTGGCATATTTACTAATTAGTACAAAATTGCTCAAATACACTAATTTCTCCCCCAAGGGAGAATCCCTCTGAAGAATTCTCATCTGATGCATCAGAATCTCCTACTCACGACTTACATACTGTCACAGTTTCTGATTTAATGGTTAACACAAAGAATCAAAAAGCTCTTCTAGGGAGCAAAGTCAAACTATGTATCTTCAATTCCTATTTTTTTCCAGACAAGACAGGCAAATGGCACTCACAGAGTTAATATTTGAATGCCTTTTCTAAAAAAAACACCAGCTTCCATTTTTTTTTGTCTTTTGTGCAAGTTTAATAAAATAAATTTTGAATATCAATGGAGTACATTCTATTTTTCTTGGCATTTCTCTGTCTTGCTATGTCCTTCTATTGCAGGAGTCATGCCATAGGGAGAGCACTTTTCCACAGTCCATTGAAGTTGTGCCATAAGGGCTGGAGATGATTTGCTAAAATGCTCCAAAGGTATTCAAATTTCTTTAAAGAAGAAATTCAATTTATGTGCATTTATATTGCAGTGTCTGTCAGGAAGAAAGGTTATAATCACCAGCATATTTTAGATTTACATTTTCTTCTATACATGAGGTAATGGTATTAGAGGTAAACTATGAGGTTTAAAGTTGAATTCGATGTATGGTACTATTTTCATTGCTGCTAAAAGCATGTTTTTGAAGTTTTTGAGGAAAGCATATGTTAGCATATGTTACTGAAATATCAAGAACAGGATGCTGGGTGGCTTAGAGGATAAACCATTTGTCTTTCTTCTCTGCATTCTTATATAAAGTACGGCTGGATTTCATGAGCGAAACAAAGAGAGGATGCTCAGCTCGCAGATGAGTTCCCATCACAGAGCTGCAGCACAGTTTTGTTGAGCAGAGCTATCAGGCACATTTATAAATTAAAATGCAAGCTAAATGTGCCTTTAGTTGTACCACGGGAGGAAGGGAAAAAGAGGGCTTAGAATTTGTGATATCACTTACGTAACCCTCAGAAGAACAAATACTCATCAAAAATTAAAAGGAAACCCTGTCTCAACCATATTGCTATAGGAAGCATTTCGCCTCGTTTTTCTCTGAAAATTTACTTCATTTAAATTTCCCGTGACTGTATTAAATATTTAGATGTTGATATTTTCCCTGAGTAGAAAACATTATCACAATTCTTATCAAGTTGGAATCCTTTTAAGCATATCTTAAAGTTATCTGATAATTAAATTGCCACACTTATCTCATTTAGGACCTCACTAATTATAGCTCAAGCACTTCAGTGGTGCATACTGCAACTGATTTTGGGACTGCAGCTGAATGTCCTCTTTTAAATAAACACTCAGACTTGGCCTGTAGATTTATTTTATAATTTCACTGCTTCTCCTGCAATCTCTGTCAATAAGGAAGCATCAAAGGTATTATGATGCCTTTTGCACAGCAAGGTAATTGTATTTTAAGCCTACTTCCTAATGAATCCCCGATAGCTATCCAACTTCGCAAACAGTCATTTAAGCAGCACTCTTTGGCGAAGCAGGCACACCCACACATTTGCTGTTTGCTTCATAAATTTCAACAGATAAAAATCCTGTTTCATTTCTAGGGAGTGTTTATTTTTAATATGTTCTAACCAGATACCAGGCCAGATATAGTAACAAGAGATTTTTGCTGAGCACCTGACTGGCCCTGGCCAAGGTTGGGTGTCAGTCCTGATGCTCCATCATGACATTTCTGTGAGCAGAGCATCAAGATGCAGAAATACTTGGCGAAAGGAAAAAGTCTCAAGAGAAAGGCTCTCTTATTTGTGTAATAGTTCATGGTCTATTTATATCTAAGCCTGATTCACTGTATAATCTTATCCTTGCTCTTCCCTCACAGACTTTTCCTGGCTATCAAATCTGATTGCCATAATGTTGGACACTTTGGGATGCTCTTTGTGAGATCTCTTTGTGGGCAGTTTTACACAGCATTTAAGAGGACTTTTTGTGCAAACACAAATGCACACACAAAGCCTTTCCCTTTGCAAAGTATTGAAATTTGTCTTGGATGCACAAAGGTGCAGGTCCAGTACAGGAAAAGAGCACCTCCTGAGCAGAGCCAATCCCTTATGTCCTCCCCAGGAAATGACTGATCAATTAGTTGGGAGTTCTTCACTGGCATGGAGGGACCTGTCAGAGCCTGTCCTTATGCATTCCTTATACAGGAATATACATCATCAACATAATACAGTGACACCCACATTTACTTTTGTTAAACAGGCAGAGTATTTCTAGAATTACCCTTAACACTGGCACTGATATCTACAAGAAATATGATGTCTGAGAACTTTAGTTTATGTTTAAATTGGATCCCTTCCCATCTCATTACAGCATCTTGTACTCAAATTCCTCCAAGTCTCCTCAGATGTACTTTCTGATGCCCAGTTCCACCACTCTGAGCAGCAGTTTCTCATCTCCAGGGATAACCTCCTGCCCATGTGCTTAGACCTGCACTCTGCCAGGTCTCCAGGCACAGCACAACCACTCAGAGCAGCAGTGAAAAGGCAAAATTGGGTGGGGAGGGGTTGTGCTTCCTCATATTTGCATTTTCAGTTGTGCCCCCTAGGAAAGAATGTCATTCCTTTGCAGTTTCAAAGTAAATGAGGACTTGAATTTATGGCAGTGTTGTATGCATAAGGATGCACCCCTGTACTTCCACAAGGCTTTATAACCATTGAAGAGTCTGCCCACCCTGACCTCTTGCAGGACATGGTCTGTAAGCTCCTCCCAGACTGAAAGGAAACTGCAAAATAGGTAATGACTATGAACCTGTATTTCCTCTGCCATCCTAGAGGAAAAGACATACATCCCAATTACTGACAAGTCTACGTGAAATCAAAAACATAAGAAAAAAATTTAGTACCGCCAAAGAATTTTCCAAAGTGAAATCAGTTAAAAGAAAGGCACATCTGAAATTCAAAACAGTCCTATATGCTGAAAGATATTACAAGAGAAATCACATCCCAGTCAGTTCAGTGAGTAGCACAGGCACTTGTCTACACAGCTTTTCATTACGTCCCTGCACATGGTACTTCAAAAAACGTGGTAATTTGCAAAAGTAATTTTGTAAAAGTTTTCATCCATCTCCTGTTAAGAGCAATTTGGTATCTGTTGCTAGCTGTGAGCATGCTTTTAGATATTAGATGGATGAGTGCAGAGAAGCAGGAGGAAAAAAAACCTGAGAGGATAAATACTTGGCAGTTCCCTAACAACTTTCACTAGAGGATCGCAAAGTGATTTACAAACATCAATTAATTAAGCCTCCAAAAGCCCCAATGAGATAGGTAAGTATCATTACTCTCATTTCACTAATGCGTAAACCGAGACACTGAGAGAATAAGTCTTTCACCCAAGGTCACACAGCAAGCAGCTGGCAGAGCCAGGGATAGAAACCAAGAATACTGACTTACCTTCCTCCTTACCTACTAGACCATTGTATTGCTCCTAAAATAAAGTTCCTCTTGTGCTTGATATTGGCAAGTGCAATATTCTGCAAACCCACTGAAGTTTCCTTCTGTGTCTGAGATTACAGGACCTCCCTGGTCCCAGGGCACACATCACTCCTGCTGAGTAACGTGTGAGGGTTCCTAAACACGTGTTCCCAGTTTCTGTCACCCAGTCCCAGACTGGTCATAGGGTTAAAAACTGGATATAGAATGAAAAAAAGAAAACAAACAAACAAACCCCCCCAAAAAACAACCCAAAAAAACCCCAAACAAAAACCCCAACTCCAAAACAACCAAATGTCACAAAAGCCCCAGCCTTCAATGCTGGAAGCAAGACTGTTCCCCAAAGTTTCTGTGCTCCAGCCCTGGAATGTTCTGCCCTGGCTGTAGTGTAGCAACACTCAGCTATGGCTGCAGATACCACTTGGGTTTCACTGAGCTCAGCTGAGGAAGGGATCAGAGTCACAGCACATTTCTAGCTAGGCAGGATAGACACACAGCCTCATGGCACACAGAGTGAAAGTCAGAGTGATCATGTCAGGAGCACTAGGTAACAACACAGACTTGGGAAAGCAGCACATGTTTTTACTTTAAACCAGAGATATTTTTTAAAAAATAATTTGATGCCTAGGGTTACTATTGAATATGCTATCAGAGATCAGCTTACATGGATTTAGGGCATTACTTAAAAAATTGGAAGAGTGTCTAGAAATAGATATTTGCAAGAGGCACTATGTATAAAATATTTTAGAAAACACCTGACCCCTGGTATCAGCAGAAATAAACTCCCAGCAAACAGCTTTGAATAGATTTGCTTCAGCTCTGAGTGAATTTGCCTATATACATGCATATATTTATGTATGTAGACAACCAACAATGAGCCCTCACTGACAAACACACAAGGATAGAAAATCTTTGCACTATTGCCCAATAATCCTCATTTTGGATGGAATAGTAGGAAAAACAAGTGGCAAAGTCTGTGAACTGTCCATAGCCATGTAAAAGTGTTCTGATCAGTAATAAAGTAAACTAGCTGACTGCTGAGATTTAGGTGCTGATGACTGAAAGAACAACAAAACCAGAAAAACACCCCTGCACAAGAGTTCTGTAACTACCTGCAGGACAGTCATATGGTCAGGAAGCAATTTATTGTCCACAAACCATGTATATATATGTAGAAAAAGCCCTACATTGTCCACTTAGCTATTTAAAATGGAAACCCAACAAGTGAAGAAAGAAAAAACGCTTGCTATTTGCCTACCCTGCCTTCCTACAGGCAGAACTGCAAGGACTGTCAGAGGAGAAGTGTCTCCTTTTAGAGGGATCCATCTTTACATCCAATTCCTCACCAGAAGGTGCAGTTATCTTTTCAGTGAGTGAAAGTAGATAACAGACCCTGTGATTTTGCAGCTGAAGGAGGACCCTCCAGCTGCTTTAGCATCTTTGGGTAGTGTCTCTGAGAGCAGAAGCAGAAAGGTTGCAGTTCTGTTCTCCCAAAGCTCCTGCCCTGTGAGACCCTACAGAGGAATGGGATATGGTGCCTTCCTGTGCTGCTCCCACATCCTGCAGCCCTTGCACTGGCCAATGATTTAGTCTCACTCTATTTGGTATTTAGGATTACAGTGAAAAACGAGTCAAACCCCAGTCTTGGTTACTCATGGCTGAACTATCAGGTTGTGGGTTGTAGCCAATGTTCTGCCAGGGCTGGGAGCCTCGCTGCTCCCTCCACTCACTGTGTACAAAATTTGTCCTTCGAGGCTGATTTACACAGGGTTTATAGTACAGGAGGCTTTACTTTGCATTTGCAAAGCCCTGCCCCGGCTCACAGATGACTAACAGAAGACAGACAGTAGGAAGCCAATGTTTCCACTCTTCCCTCCATGCACATTCCAGCTGCAAACCCACTCTGCTAGGCTAGCACATCTATAATGAGAGAAACACAAGAAACAACTAAAATCCAGGCAGACTTATGTGTATAAGACCATTTTTCACATTTATCCAGCTGTGTGTAAAGCAGTATTAGCAAAACTGGTGCTTTTTCTAAAGCAATTGGCTAATGTATTTATGTGCAAAGAAGGATATATGCGGTATGATCAGCTATTGCAAATAATTCTGGTGTGCTCCCAAAGAAAGAATTTCAATTTAAATTATTTATTCAACATTCCATACTAAATCATACAATAAAATACGATTTCTACACAGAAAATAGATTTATTGCAGACAGATGTGCTAAAATCAAAACATCTGCACATGAAAAATCATCAATACCACAATATTTTATCTACTTTGCGCAGATAAAGCAACCAACTAATTGGTTTCTGAAAAATTCAGGGCAGAAATTTAGTGTACCAAATATTTATGGGTTAAAAAGAAATGCAGTAATTATAGAATCCTGTATCACTTCCATTTGTACATAGCATATTGGGTGTAGGCACATGCCATCAGACCTCAAGTAATGCTTTGTAGATTGATGAAGTCTGACTCAAACAATATGTCACAACAGGAGCCTGACAACTGAAAGCATGCTTAATGCAAACTTGCAAAGTCTTCCAAAAGAATGCTAGATTTTCAGCCACATAATGATTTGAGCAGTAGGTTCTTTTTACTGCTACTGAAATGAAATACTTCAGTAAAGCTCTTGTCATTTACAGATGTCCTTCTGTATCAGAATCATGCACCATTTTTGGTTCATTTACAAAATCAGATGAAACAGAGTTGGATCTTTTACTTTTCCCTAACTGGCTGCAATTAGTAGATAGGTGTTATTGAACAGAACTATTGAATATGTTCCCCCAGTCTAATCTCTTTTGCAGCCTTCTGTGTCAAACTGTAACCCAACAACCTTAACAAACATCTCCATTTATTAATTTTGATAGAAAGCTTCAGAACATCTTGCAATGTGTGTGCTTTTTGTTTCTGTCTTGCTATTAGACACTGAAGTAATTTGGGACATTTCTTAAAATGTCTTCAGCTGCTCTTCAGTGTGATGTTAATTCTGAATTTGTGTTTCCATAGAGCACTATGTGTAACACTAGAACAGCACTTCAGTGTTTAGTTCTTTATCCACATATAAAATTGTTGGCCGTAAAAATTTCAAGCAATATAGAGAGTGGTTGATTTGTGTTGAGAAAAACATCTTATAAAGGTACAATGTTGACTGAAATCTGGGGAAAAGTATTCTTGCTTAATTTAAAATATAGATTTAAAGAACAAGGATAGAGGTGGAGAAATTTGATCATCAAATCTCGTTCTAAGTCTTCTTTCCTTTAGAAACTAAGTATCTATGAGGATGGCTTTTGTGCTGGGGGAAGAGATTTTAAAATTAAACGATGGTGCTACATTTTATCCTAAGATGTTTTCTTAAATATTTGATGGTGCAAGTGCCTGACTCTACAGTTTACATGACATATCTCATGTTCTCAGATAACAATACTACCAATCCTCATTTTTATTTATTAAATCCTCTATTAAAAAAAAAAAAAGTTTCTAAGTAGAGTGTGTATGATTTGAAGGAAGAGGGAAATCCTGACCCTTGGGCAGCTGTTGCTGCTCCTAAACAAGACACCACACCAAACCTGCAGCTGTCTGTGAGAGGGATGGGTACAAAGGTTTGGTTTTTGATCAATGTAGGAAAGATGATGGAAAAGAAGTGAATATACCGGGCATATCTGTTGTGTAGCACCAGCCTGGAAATGAGTATCACTGGACAAATTTCCCTAAGGAATATTTCACCTAGGCAGAGGAAGGGGTGAGGAGAGGTTTTTCTTTTCCTCTGTGATTATGAAATGTATTCCATTTCAAGCCATTTAAAGGGGAGGTGGCCTTTCACATTGAGTATTGGAACTGTTATTGCAACAATCCAACATATAAGCTCTTCAACTGTACTTTCTCCATGTGTTAATTTAAAAAAAAAGGCTTTTAAAAGAGCCTCATACCAGAAACTGTTAATTTTTCAGCTGTGTATTATCTGAGGCAGCTTCCACATGCCTCTCCAAGCCTTTGAAACTTCATGGCACATCTGCCCCCCTGTAACAGCATTTACAGATGTTCTTTTTCTGGCCTGTGTAAGGTGTCTGGACTTACACTGTTAGCATAACAAGCTCTTTGAAATCTTGCCTGACCGCTATATAAGAGATCATATAAAATAAAAAAAATAATATTTTTTATCCTCCTTATTAAGAATCAAATGAACAAATAAATACATTGGTATGAAAAATGTATGTCAAATGCTCTTAAATTAGGAAACTGAGTAAAAAGCAACATCAGTGTTTTATCATACTTAATTCAATAAACCCAATAGCTAAACAAATTCATGATTTTATTTTGGTGCGTGGAATTATAAATGTCTTTTTATTTTCAAATGAGACACTTCATCAAGCATTTTGTTGCTGACAATTAATAGTACTTGTTTAGTTTTGGAATCAGGTTTTATCACAGCTGAAATCAGCTGAGAATTTGAAAGAAGGAAAAAAGATGAAGGTGTGATTTCCAGGCCTGCTTTTGGATGCAATGTTCACTTGAGGATTGTGGAACAAGTTGAGCACCACAGAAGAGCTGGAGAAGGTCAACAGAAAATGGCTATAAATGGTTATCAGTGGCTTGTTCAGGCTTTAAAAGCACTGACCCAGAGAAACACCTTGATTTGGGGATATAAACCGCCAACATTAGGACTAGGGATGGCAAAAGAGGGAAAAAATCTTCTTCAAGGTGTCTCCTGAAGCCTTGCTGTTCTCCAGGTTTCCTTCTTGAGAACTCAAGGCCTTTCCTCCATGTCAGTCTCCCACTTTGAGGAAAGGTTTGTGCTCTGCAGTGCTGCCCATACACACAACCCACTCCTGTGTTTGTGGGGGTTCTGGGGGTTCATAGGCTGTACTGCTGAACACAGCTGTGTTACCTTTTCTTTTCCTTTCCTCTTGCCCACAGTTGCAGCTGTAATTGGTGAGAAGGGTTTGATGATGGGGCACAAATCCTTGGATAGCTGGGCAGTGGGTTTGGACAAACCTTGAGGAAGCTTTGGGAAACCTCCTCATCACACTTCTTTGGAAAGCCATTCTCCATGCTGACACTTAGACTCAACCAACTCTTACAACCCAAACTTAAAACCCATTACAGGATCTAAGACTGGGGGTTCTGAATAGCCTTATTCTTAAATATGAATTTTAAAGGAATGTTAAAAACATTAGCTACCATCAGATTGTAAGAACCTCAGCCATATCTCCTGGCAGTAAAGCTGTTTTGTTGCAAACTGTGAAAGAACACGAAGTCATTTCCTTTATCATTATTATTTATGGAACTGAAGAAACATCATTTCCAGTCACAGATAGTGTTATTCACTTTATGTGTGTAGAGCTACAAACACACACACACATAAAGAAAAACAGCTGAAATAGGTATCAGCATTTAAATACTTTTGCAAAAAAGACAGATAAATGTCAACAAGCCCTACCTTAACGAAATAAACTTCCAGATTAAAACATCCTACATGGGATAGCAGATCAGCTCCTCATTTTTTTTTGCTGTGTCCCAGGAATCTTCCCCAAGCAGCCCAGGACCTTCCTTCCTGGTTTTCTTTTCTGCCCATGTTCTAAAATTGGGCTATGGCTTGCCAATGGAAATACAGTGATTTTATTTAATATTGTTGACTAGCATTCAAAAAAAAATTCTTTAAAACTCCTCTAGTATCTATTTCTAGGGGTTTTTTTTAACATTTCAATAATTTTAGGAAAATGGATGGAGGTAAAATAAGAAAAACACAAGAAATTGCTAAGTTCAGCAATGCAATTAATGCAGCCATCATTGGCAGTCTGAAAGAAGACAATCAATGGCTGGAAGGTGACCTGGCTTCAGAGTTTTCTGCCATAGTAATCAATATTATCCTTACTGCAGACAGACTACTTTAGATATGTGAGGTTTCATCTCAATGGTTTTTATTCTTGTATAAATACCTTAAATAAATAGCGCAAGAAGAACACCTAGGGCTACTTTCAATTACATCCCTATCATGCAAAGGTGAAAGCAGTTCCACTTCATAGAATTTGCCCTTCTGTTGAAGACAAAATACTTTCAAAAGGAAAAAGGAACTTAATGAAGTGTTATTTACACACTGTGCAAGTTTACATTATGCTGTTCTCACATTAGCAGAAACCATTTCTAGTTGGAGAGAATCCAGCTGTAGTAAACAGGCAAATTCTTATGATTTCTTTTGTTTCCAGCTGAAACTTCATGGACCACTGATTCTAACTACTTGCTGTTTTAATAATAATAATGAAAACAGTCTCAAAGCAAGTACCATTTGTACAGGATATGTTTGGTTTTTTTTTTCTTCAGAAAATACTTTATCATTCTCTTAGAGATTATCTGAAAAAGTAAAAAAAAAAAGAAGAAGAAAATTTTTTTTAAAAAAACCCCTTTTTTAACTGATATGTAAACACATTACAAAATTAGTGTGCAGTTGTTCTGAGTTACAAAATAATAGAGAAATACTGATGAACAATTGGTTTTAGTTGTTGACTGGTAATGTTACTAATGTTTGGACTAATTTATTCAGGACTGCACTGGGCAGACCATTTACAAAGAGAGTCCTTCAATGTTTTCTATATGTGCAAGGTTTTATCAACATTAAGAATCTTTTTCATCTCTACACCCAGACTAGCTTCTACAGAAGCCCGTGGGAGTCTTTCCATCTGCAGACAAAGAACTGCAAGTTTCTTTTAAGTACACTTTGTTAATTTGAGACAGGCTAAGAAAATCCCTTACAACCCTGAAAAAAGGGTTCCAGTAAGCTAGTAACTAACTTACATGCCAGGCACAATATTCTCCAGATATGGCCCAAATAAAAGCAATAAGACAAAATTCTTAAGATAGGATGCATTCATCAGGAGCAGTAACACACTGTTCAATTACGTGAAATCAAATATTTGAATGGCAGTGCACGACCTCAGAATTATTGCTTGAAAACATACTTTTAATTATCTGAACCAACACAGCTTAGTAACTCCTTTTGGTACACAGAGTGTGAGAGAGTTGGGCACCTTCTGCAGAGCCCTGAACATGGGGTGACCCTGACAAAACAAGGCTGAGCCCTGCCCTGCCCTGCTCCCAGGTCTGACAGGAGCAGCTCGCTGCCTCCCCATCAACATGTGCTAACACAGACAAATGGCACGAGTTGTGGAGTTATTTTCAGATTTGTTTGTGGTGACTGTGTTTGCAGCAAATACTGGAAATGTTATACTAACTATGAAAAGCATGCCCATGGCCCCCAGGGACAGACAAGTACATTTTATACTCAAATTACTATGTGCTGCTACCCCAATACACATTCACATCCTTGTACAAGGGTGTATGTAAGCACATGCTTTAGAATAAGTGCATCATTAATTTTTTTTGTATCTGGGATAAGAGGAGCAAAATAAGCAATTTGGATACATGGTTTCTTAAAGAGAAGGATAGCATATTTCATCCAAACTCAAAAAAAACCCCTAGACAATAAACTTCCAATACTAACCAAATGCCTGTTTCAAATTATGCCCCAATCCTGCACCAACCCTTTCAATCTCAAAGAGCTTTAGCAACAAAAGAAAGATGGAAAAAAGTTAAAATCCAAACAGAAAGGAAGTATATACTTAGTAACATTATTTGTGCTATGGTAGTTAATGTTATATTTCTTGGATAAAGGAAAGAAAATGATGGTCAAATTCTTTGTTAGTGAAAGACTATAAAGTATCTGTTGAAAGCACAGAACAATTTTCCTCTGATAAACAGGATTTTTTAAATTTTAATTTTCAAGGAGCTTGATCACCAAGCTTTCTTGCTGCTAGAGTCTATTAAAGAACCTCAAAGTTTCTGAGCAAAGCATGTTTAATTGGCAATAAACACATACAAGAGTGATGTGGTTTTAAATGTACAGATGCAAGTTATCAAAAGTAAACTAATTTGATGTCAGTTCTAATATTCTCAACTTGATATACATTTGATGTTTAACTTCTTGACTTAGGAGAAAGTTCTTCACTCAGAGGGGAGTTGGGTGCTGGAGCAGACTCCCCAGGGCAGTGGTCACAGCCCCAAGCCTGACAGAGTTAAATAAATATTTGGACAATGTTCCCAGGCACACATTGTGACTCTTGGGGTGTCCTGACCGGGGCCAGGAGCTGGACTCGATGTTCCTTATGGATCTCTTCCAGCTCAGCATATTCTGTGATTCTGTGACTTGGATTCTTAGGAATTATAGCCTTTGACTCATGACACTCAAAATGAAGAATGGCAACTACAGTTTCAGCTCATTTAAGCATGTCAGTAGACTTACCAACTTTGATTAAACTACTTACATGTTGAAAGTTGGGCAGATGCCTTAGTAATTAGCTGGATTGGGCACAAAACCCAGTAAATGTAGTTAGATTTCTTCATGTTCCATTATATAGAAATCAAGGCATAAAATTTTTTAATGAACATCAGAGAACTGTGTCAGCATTGTTCTAGGAGAACTACAGATTTGTACAGTTTAGATATATTCCAATTTAAAGATTTCCACAATAGGGAATTTAAAAGACCTGAATTATAATTCCTTTAATGGCAGATCACTTGATAAGGCTGCCATCTCTAGCAGTTCTATTTTAAAATTCATGGTAGTGCAGACAAATACTTTTTGAAGGAAAAGAATTTAACATTATCTTTTTACTTTGTCTAATTAGCTGAATACTGTGTTTTTTCACCCTGCAGCTCTTAAAAAGCTGATCTAATTTCACAATGAACACTTAATGCCATTATATTTGGAAATAGTTGCAGTTGCCAACTCTTGTGCAATCACAATTCATCCCACTGCACTCATCCCTTGCTTCTCTTTCCTACTTTCTGCTTAGATAAGCTCCTTTCATTAAAACAATTGTTTTGCTGATTAAAAAAAAAAAAGTTGGAAAAGTTTCTCTGTGGATGTATGCAGATATCCTCATGCCAATACACAGTAGCTCTTTTTCAAAGTTTGCCCTCCACCTGTGCATTCCATCCCTTCCATCCTTGGAAGCTCTTCAGCAGCACTGAAATTCAGATTCAGAGGAGGTTCCATGCTCACTGTAGGGCACTAAACCACAGAATCACCCAGGATAGATGAAGAGTGAAGAGACTTCTGTAAGTCATCTAATCCCACCCTGACTGAGCAGGATGAGCTGAAGAAGGGTGGGCAAGACTGTGTCAAGTGGACTGCTGAACATCTCTGAGGGTGAAGACTCCACAACCTCCCTGGAAGACTTGTCCCAGTGTTCAATCATCCTTATGATAAAATAGATCTTACTTTTAAACCAAACTTCCTTCAGTCTATGTCGCTTGCCTCCAGTCTTTTCACTGGACACTGCTGTGAAGATCCTGGCTGTCCATCATCTTTACTCCCCTGTCATCAAGAAATTATTCACAACTATGAGGCCTCCCTGAGCCTTCTCTTCTCAAGACTGGAAAATCCCAGCCCTCTCAGCCTCTCCTCATACCACAAATGTTCCAAGTCTTTCACCACTTTTTCAGCCTTTTTCTGGGCTCACCCACATCCATCTCTCCTGTATTACTATTTCTGTACCCACATCAGGTCACGTCACACAGATGTTGCCCCACCACTGCTGAGCAGAGGGGGAACACGTCCTTACCACCATTTGTCAAATAAGTTTATCCTTCATAGAAATAAGAAACCAGCCAGATCCTGGACTGTGAGCACACATTTCCTTCCAAGTGCAGCTCCATTAGCAGGCAGATGACAAACCTCAAATGTCTGTGACCACTTCCCTTGCGGAGGATACAGACACTTTATAGAGCTCAGGCAAAATAAAGAGGACTTGTTTACACCATTTACATGACTGGTCAATGCCCATCCAGCCATTCTCACCTGATAGGAACTAAGCTCCCTAGCAGATCAGCACAGGCAGTAAAGCCTGAGAGTGGACAGGGAATGGAAATCCATACCCAGGAGCAGTAGCTTCTCTCAGTGAAGCAGATAGATTTTGAAGGGGGAGGTCTCTCCACAGCTTAATTCATTCACATCTTTGAGCAGACTTTCTGAATAATGACAAATTTCACCTGATGATATGTTCTCACTGCTCCAAGACTAGGAAAAGCTGATTTTGGCAGCACTGGCAATGCTGCTGCACGTCTCAGAAAATACATCTGTAGTGATCCGCATGACTGGGACTGGCTGGGATGAAATACTAATACAATTGATTAATCATGACAGCTATTGAGCATTTCACCAGTTGGGAGGATAAATACATTATACAGTTAAAGGAGACATTGCCTCAACCTTTCTTTGACTCTATTACTGCAGAGGGAGAGCAGCTCTCAGCCAGAGAAAGGGGCCCTCAGCACCTATAAACCTCCCGAGACACGTCTGCATACATTTTAGACAAACATTTCTCCGAAGACAGGCAGTTGTTTTTTCTTCCATTTTCATTTTCCATTTGCTTGCTCAACCTCTGCAGCCCCTTTGTTTCCTGGTAATAGGTGAGATAGGCAAACACAGGCTCTGGGCACTGGAACGAAAGCGCCTTTCATGTTGTCGGCACCTCGGAATGAGCCGGCAGTGTAAGCCCTCTCTGCAGTTTACATACTGTAGTGGCCTGCTATAGAAACTATGTAATTTGGTTTGCTTTGTTATTTGATAAATGGCAAGGAAAGCTTTGTAGCGTGTTGACTGACCCTACTTGTAAGGTCATAGGCCAGCACTGGAGTGAGAGGACACAGCCGTCTGCATGGTCCCAGCATGCCTCGAGATTGCCTGGGAGAAAGCAGGCTTTATTAGAGGTTCAAAGAGCTTGTGGTGAAGAGCATCAGCTCTTAATCAGAAAAAAATATTGGGGGGTGTGGTTCAACGAAAAGATACTGAGAAGTCTTAACGTGTACCATAGCACAGGCACAATATAGAACAGTGAGGCATATAAATAACACCACCTCTAAAAACCTCCACTTCAGCTTGTTACGGACTGCTCCCTTTTGGTCCAAACCTACAAAATGTCTCCCTGATAGGCCTGTTCAGAACACGAGTTGTAAAACTGAGTAAAACTATATTTGAGAAAATTATATTTGAGTGAAAGTTGCATTCACATCACTAGACTGTTACCCATGGAGGCATGAAAAAGCAAAGCATGGAGAAGATGCCAGTCAGCCTGTTCATATCAGCTTTTATCTCCAAAAGCCACTTGGGACATTAATTTTTTAAGAGGAGACTATGCCCAATATGGGCTCTGAACATGAGGCACTGATGGACCCCAGCTGATCGAAACATATGAAGACAGAAAAGAAAAGGAATTTTAGTCTACAATTTCCATCTCTTCTGTGTTCTCCCTCCACCCCCCACACCCGTGAGATCACAAACTGGATATTCCTTTAACAGGTCTGAATTGGCTGATATATATTAAATAAGTTTGTAAGACAGTAGGAGGAGGGTGTGCAGCACCTGAGTGCTGCAGCACAGTCAGCAGACTGAGTAGAGGCAACAGGAAACAGGACTACCCACCCAGGATTACAGAAAGGCTTTAAATGGAGTACAATTAAAATTACAGTGCAAAATCCTGTATTTCTATGTATAGCAATTTTTCCCTGTGGAAGTGTCTGTCTTGCTGTAGTTCAAAGCTCTGTATTTCATATGTACAATTACGTCTGCCCTGCCTCTGAGAACACACGGACACCATTGAGGACCTGACCCCGAAGACATTCCATGGAGATAGCACATGAATGGGAGTAGCTACTAAATTAGAAAAATTTGGCCCTCCACTGCAGAATACACAGGGCAAAAACTCATTTTATTAAATGACTTCTGAGATATAATAAAATTAATATTCTGAGGTGAGTACAGATTATTGATTTGGATCATCATTCAAAGCACTGCAAATCCAAAGTCCATCCACAAACGAGAATGGAAATTCTCCAGAGAGAGCAAAGCAGCTGGAGGGACCCTGGGCCACCAGAGCACCAACCAGCTGGGGAGACACTGAGCACATGCAGCTCCAGCTCAAGGAGCTCAGCACTTGAGATGAATCTGCTGCCAAATGACAGATGTGTACAGAGAAGTAAAATCCAGTGTGTGGGCAGTCTGCACATTAAAGCTGGAATTTAGACCTACCATTTTCATAGCAGATATGAGGCAGATGACACTTAAGACAAACTAAGATCCCTCTTCTGAATTATTTGGCTCGCTTCTTATTTATTTTTCTTTATTCTGTACCAGCTCAATTTTGTGAGCCAGGGAGAAGCACGAATTGGAAATTCCTTGCTAATCACTTGGTCAGAGCAGGGCTACAGAGAGAGTCTTACCATGAATCTCTGAAAACACAGAACAGGGGCTGAATCAGCCCAGGAAAACTCACCTGGAAGCAAGCTGTTACAAAGGGAGCATCAAGGTTTGACAGGCAAGGGATGAGACTTAATTAAAGCTAGAGGCGGGAAGAGAGGAAGAAATTAAATGCTATTTGGGAACACATGGAACAGAAATAACTCAAAATATGAAATATTTATAATTTGTAGCTGTGAGGGGTTATTTGGAAATATTTTATTGCTCTTTTTCTGTCCCCAGTGCTTTTCTAGGAAGGGAGGAAAAGTAGAATACTTCAAAGGATGTGAACCAGGAACTGGAGAAAAACTTGGTTTGTGTGCATGTGTGTTATTCATGTACTTCTGGTCTTCTTTCATTCTTGAACTCCTTCCATCCGAGACTTGGATCTTACTCAGGTTGAAAAGCCAAAACACACAGATTTTAATGTGATGGGGCTATTCTCACTTCAAGTGCCAGTAAACTCATTATTAGAACACTGGATTTGGAGCAATGCAGTTCTCTCCTGTCTTGCTTTGAAAGCCCTCCTGCTCTGGGCTGCAGAGGTGGAGGAGAGGTGTTACCATCCCTCCTGTAGGAGGTGTGGATGCATCCTTATCCCCTCTTCAGGGCTCAGCCCACTCACATCACAGCTGAGCTGTGATATCCTCTGGGAGGCTGCAGTATACGTGCATATAAACCTTCCTTTAGTCACTATGGAAAAGGGATTCAGCCCATCCCTAGCCTCTCCAAGGTGTCAGGCTTACTGGATTATTGAACTTGCTGGCTCCTTTGAGCATGCTTTCCAAACAGGTACTAGCTAGTTTTCAAGTATCTGGATATATGGATTCCCTATATTAAGCAATACTCATTGTAGTATCTGGGTCCTGTGGATGTCAACACTACTGTCCTCCCTTTAATCATTGCCATAGGAAATTCTGAGCCTGGATCTTGTTCCCTTTTCTCCAATGCTAACTTTGTTACACTTAAATTATTTTGTAATTTTCTCCATAACCAGACTACAAATTTTTGTGTGTATTTTAAATGAAATCTCAAAGCTGGAGTCCAACAAACTTCACCTATCGTAAGACAAAGAGAAACTCATAGAAGTTGACAAAGAAGGAATCTTCATCCTAGAAGCACAATGTAAAGGTTAAGTAATCACCTCAATATCCACTTCAGTAAACAGTATTATCCTCACATACTGTGAAGGGCTAATCCAGAAAGAGATGTGAGTACTCCTGAGCCAAGCACTGCTGTCTTCAATTCCTGCTGACTGCAGCCAGCCTGGAATTCCACTCCCTAGAAATGCTCTGCAGAGCTGAGTCCAACATAAATTCAGACCTGAACAAGTCATCAAACTGCTGTATAACTTCACACAGTGACACATTTGCTAAGGTGTTTAAAGTTTCTCTTCTATTAAATACCATAATTATTCATGCCAACCTGATTATTCACATAAATCAACCCTCCATTTAAGCTTTCCTTCCCTTGAGAACACTAAACACTCTTATGTGACCATACCTTTAAGTTAAATAAAGAATTGCAAATGCCTGTCTTCCAAAGGAAATGCTGTACAGATCCAGCAGAGCCAGGGAACTACATTAACAGGATCCTGATGAAAGAGTGCAGCTTAAAGCAATACAGATAGGACAAAATGAGAAAGTAGTCAAAAGTCCCTTGTCCCTTCTCAAAAATCCTAAAAATTCCAAAGGGCATTTAAAAAAGAAAATTCCCTTTGTCACCATCAAGGTGAACAAACATTTTCAGCATTTTGTTATGGGACCACCACACAGGTGAGATCTCCAGCCAGTGATTTGAGGAATAAGGTAGTGCTGTAGGACCTTTCCAAACTGCTCACAGCTTCGGGCAACAGAAAAGAGAAACCTAAAGAACAATGAAGATATGAACACAGCCTACAACATCTCTGTGATGGATAGTGCAACTACTGTGCTACATAGAGCTGACTCCCTTTTAATCCATCGAAATATGTGCACAAGCAGCTCCATCAGGTGGTACAAGCAAAGCTGGGTGTGCAGAGCTAGAAGACACATCTGGGTACATGCAGGTGGCTGGGCTCATCACTGCTGAGCAGTGTTCACCCAGGGCTGCACCCTCTGCACCCCAAAGCAGACCAACTCAGAGGTGCTCCAGCCTGAAAAGAGAAAAATTCCTGCTTATTCCCCACAGGCTACTTACAGATAACCTAAAAGTAACCTGGGGGTTCCTCTGTACTGCTCAGCTCCACTGAGCCCACTGGCTGCTCCCTCATCTGCTCTATCAGAGTCATTGACTTAGGAAAATAAAATTAAATTCAAGCAGATAATCCTGACAAAGTACAACTGAGAAATATGAGCCCTTGTGCCAGGAGGTATGATAGACAGTGACGTTTAGTAAGGCAAGAGATTGTGTGTGTGCAGCTCCTGATCCTCCCAAGCCCACCCAGCTCACACAGGATGGCACAGCTCAGCCCAGCTCTGTCCCCCAGTTTCACAGCTTGGCTCTTTCCATCTTCCTATGCCAAGTGTGTCTGGGCAGTTGTATCCCCACTAGAATACTTCACTGACTGGAACAGGTTATGTACCTATTCATAAATAATCCCTTGAAATACAGACAAACCGTCTTTGCAGGAATAATAATAATAAAAAAATAATATAAGCTGTAACACAAGTTCTGGTTTTGTCATTTCCCACGTAAAACACTAGACCAGCATTGAACAATTTTGCAAACTTTCCAAGAGAACTGTCCATAAGCCAGCTCTTTTACCAGGTGTCAATACCAGAGCCAAATAAAATCTTTACACATCATATTGATCTGCATCTATCACATCTTGTTCAAAGTTTCCTGCCTTCGGTTAAGGTGCTAATGATTTCCTAAGCAAAATCAAACACAGCTACTCAACTGTCTCAACAAGTTAGATGAAGTCACTTTAATTGCTGACTTTGATGCATCTTTTCTTGCATACTAATTTCAGCAAAGTAAGATGGTGCACACACATTAAATGATGAAGCAAAGCAAAAGCAGAGCCAGCTGCAGGTAACTTGGTAAAAGTCTCACTCCTTCCTGAGTCTCAGTTTTGGGGACTTTCTTTCTGTCTCTGTTCAGACAGACCCACTGTTCCAGAACTCATTTTTCAAAGCCCAAATAATTAAGAATATCCCAATGACAGTCACAATACTGCTAACAAATAAAATCACTCTGTTTTTTCATACAATCACACAATTATTTTCTGTTGCTCCTACCTAGTCCCCTTTTGCTCAGATAAAAAGGAGAAATTTGAGGAATAAAATCAAAACTTAAAATTTATAGGTTTAAAGTGCCTTTTTAAAACAGCTGTGGCACATGCTTGCCCTGAGATTTCTCAGTGTCTCAGTCCTCAGCAGTGTTCCAAATGACATGGCTCCATCTTTACCTCTTCAAAATTCCATATGGAGAAACTCATGTTTTCTCTCTGTGCTTGTAATATGATGAAAAGGGAAAAATTAAAGGGAATGGGATCCTTATAGTAACACATCTGTATTGCTATTGTTAAGCCTGTGTCAAGAGCTTAGAACTTTCCATAGAAAAATTTGTACTTGGAGGAAATCTGGAAAGAAAGGTCTCGGCCCTGGAGGGAATTTCATAAAGTACCAAATTAAGATATGTCAATTGGGTTCTTAAATTACGCAAAGGCAAAGCAAATAACATACATCAGTGGCTTGAAGTGCTCTTTTGTAATCAAATGATTTGTGTTTCAAACCTAAATTTGACAAGTAATTAATTTCTTCAGCAAATTTATTTTGCATGATTTTTTTGCATTTTTAGAAAAAGATAGATTGCATCATAATGTAGTTGAATATAAATTATTATGGCACACATTTTTAGTCCGTCTGAATTTCTTTTTCCCATACTGCACGATATATTTCTCCAATTTTACAATTTGCGTCTTGCAAATTTTATCTCTGACATGTTTGCTTAATATTTGGATGACTGCCATCGTGTGCACAAATTAGGCTGCCTCTTTTGAAGTGCCAAGCCCCTTATCCATTACATTTCCCATTGCTTTCAACAACCATTCAAGCTGGAACAGAAGGGTCCTTCCCTGCACTGTGCAGGACAGGGCTGTGGGTCACATGTGGATTTCCAGGAGTTGAGCATCCAACCTCCCCCTTGGTTCTCACCAGTACTGCTCCTGGGCTTGCATGCCAGGGTTTGCACACAGGAAGGTTTCTCACACAAGTATAATCTAAAGAATGGTTTTCAACCCCAGGAGGAGAAGTTTAGTGCTCAGTACTAATCTGTCTCAGAAACACTTAGCACAGATTTTAAGCAGAGTGGATCAGCACCTGGCGGCTTCTGAAAACACAGGGAAGTCTTTTCCAATAGGCACGTACAAGCACTTATCACCTGGCAGATGCTCTTAATTCACTTTCCTCCTTTCCAACTCCATGCTTGAGTCAAGGTTTTGTAGCTGCATTGCACAACCCAAGGGCACACGCAGCACCTTTGTCACAGCACGGGTGAGTAAGAGATTGGCCATCTGCAGTCTCCAGGTTCCTTGCGCAAATCGCGCCGCAGAGGACGCGCGTGGGACGCTGTTCCACCACACACAGCTACCTTTGGGAAAGCTCAAATGCACACTGCATTACAACACTCAGTTTTGCTGTGCTGTCGTTTGATGCTTCCAACAGATTCCTGCTGGAGGTTGCCTCTGTTCTGCAAGTCCCCATCTCCCAGGCTGCAGAACAGCCCTGGCAGTTTCTGCAGTCTAAGGTAGGCGGGGAGCACTTCCAGGGCAAGAACGGTTTTGTCCAGGTGTTTCCTCAGCAGCAGAGATGAAGAAGACCAGGATGGAGGACTCTACCAGCAACAGAAAATACACAGGCACACCTCAGCAGCAAGGTGGACAATTATTGGAATTGTGCCTGTGAAAAGCCTGCTGCAGAGCTCCCTTTCCAGTCTCAGGCTCCTCTTCTCCAGGTACAAGTAGCCAATGCTGAGGACAGAGAGATCATTGCCAAGACAGATGTGTGATCAGAGATCACTGAGAACTCCACAAAATTCTCATACATGCAGTGATGTACAAGGTGCAGGATAGAGGAAAACAAAACCATTTTCTAAGGCCTAGGACTCTAAAATCTCATTTTCTTCAGTCATATTGTTATTCTTATTACAACAATTATGTAAAACTATTAACATCAGTCTAACCTCATCAAATTTACTATCAAGGTATAATACTTATTTTCTTTGGAAGGAACACATCCCTGCCTCAAACAATGAGCATAAGAGCTCTTTCAAAGAGAACAGAACAAAATATCTTTTTATATATTACAGGCCAAATTACTTCCCTCCTAAAGAGGAATGAATATGCAGTGTTTTATTTAAAACTGATTTGCTATTCTACCATGTAATCTCAAAATCCTGAACCTTCATCATCAGTGATGCATCTTCTTCCCTCCCTTTTTGTATATACTGTAGCCAGTGTTGTTACCATGCAAAAGGTAAATGTTTGTATTTCCCTCTATTCCATAGCACTATTCATCAAGCTGTAACAACACAAGTGTCTACATTCTCCAGGTTTGACTGAATGCATTAATTGTTCTTCATGTTCATGAGAGGCTTCGTGTTTGAGGTTGGGAAATATTTCTACTGTAAATATCAGACCAAGGAGCACAAACTCAGCTTTCATTTCTCTCCATAGTGATTTCTGCATACAACTTATGACACAAAGGTGAGTCAATATGTAATACAGCAGCAACAAAATCTATCAATAGAAAGAAATTCCATTTTGTTAATACTTCAGTTGCCTCTTTAAACAAAATATTTGCTGTTGTGTCTATGAATGGCCAGTTCAGTTGCAAGGCTCACCATGTAACTGAACTGTCCTGAAGAAACATAGATATGAAATGTCTTCTTGATAAACTTATCTGAGTAAGAGTGACTTCAGTTTCAAAGCTGTAAACCTTACATGCATGTGGATGCTCTTATGGAGCAGAAAGAACAAGAACTAGTGCAGCTCTGTGACCAAACCTGGTATGCCTTGTCTACTTAATGTGCTTGGGTTTTTCCCCTATGAAAAGGGGTTTGATTATTCCTTAGGACATTTATTCAATTACATGCTATTGAACAATCATATGTACAAGTCGCTTGTGCAAATTTTGTCACTTGCACGTGTGTATGTGCACAATGTTTTCTACTTTTTGTATGGGTATTGTGCATATCAAAACCTCATTAACACCCACATAGAAAGTTCTTGCTATCTGCTCAAGATTTTTTTTTTCAAAGTCTGATTTCCACTCTGATAAAGATACACACAATTCCCAGTTCTACCCACTCTGACCAACACACACATCTCAGTGTCATGCATAACCCAATGCCACTGGAATTTCACCTGAAATCCTTAATGAACCTCTTCACCTGACAGACATTAGGATGCTTTCTTAAAATAAGTGATCATTGGCTTAAAATAATGTAGAAGACTCAAAAATCCATTTTTCTACTTGCATGTTAAATCACTGCATTAAGTAGTTATAACAATAAAAAGTCTGATTTCCCTTCATCAGCCATAGGTCTAAATCACTGTAAGTTTTGCTATTAAAGAGTCTCCCTAGGTAACTGCTCTGTCACAGATCTGAACTCAAAATCATTTCTTTAACATCTGTTTCACAATAATTTCTTAAAGATTTACTTCTTTTAAACACAACTGGGACACTTGATCCTTCCTTGTTTCAATCTGCAATATCCTTAAAAATAACAGTGAAAGATGTTATGAATACAAAACCAAAGCTGACACCAATAAATTTCAGCGATTCATTTCTCTTGCATTATTCCTGCTTGGCTGCTCCTAGAAGGAGACGAACTGTAGAGACACTCAGAGGCAATTTAGTGGTATTACAGAAGGGCCCATTCAGTCTGGATTGAAAAGATCCTCTCAAAATCACAGGGGTTTTGTTTTGGGTGGTTTTTTGGTTTGTTTGTTTGGGGTTTTTTTTTGGTTTTGTTTTTTTTTGTTGGGTTGTTTGTTTGTTTGTTTGTTTGTTTGTTTTTTGAGGGGGGTGTGTAATAAGTACAATTTCTCAGGTAAGAAGCCCCAGATCACTGGTGGAGCTACGCTTAGAGTGGAGCATGCACCAGTGTCTGGCACACTGCCTTAAGAGCAGGTAATGCAATTATACAATTGCTCTACCTGATTATTTCAGATTAAAAAGTTGCTTTTCTTTCACACAGGAGGTTATCTTTGCAAAATTCATTGAGGGAATGGATTCCCACTATAAAACCAATAATATATTAAAAGCATGAACATTTTTCAGGTGTTAGAAGTTTTTACGTCAGGCTACAACGGCATTGCTGGGAATTTGTCCTCTTTTTTCCCCCTGGGCTGAATGTAAACACTCTGGACATTGTTCTAGGATTTCTGGCAACCCAGAAATTAATAAATTAATAATTAACTGCTTCCAGACTGATGGACATGCAGAAATGCCAGACCAGTGGCTCCTGAGCAAGTATGGACCAATAGCCCAGCACGAGCACCCATGGAGGGCACAGGCGTGTGCTGGGGCTCTGGGGTACCAAAGCTTTTCAGATTAGAACCCTGCAGCTGAAGAAGTGTAAATTACCTGATGATCTGACTGGAGACTATTGCTTGTCCAAACACATAGAATAAAAGAGCTTGCAAATGTGAACCTGGAGACTTGAAAAGCATAGGTATATAAAAAGAATTTGTATTTTCTTCCTTGTTAATAATTTTTAAGCCACTCATAAAACCATCAGTAACTTTGAAAATCCATATCCTCCTGATACATGACAATTTTGTGTAGATGAAAGTTTGATTTAATTTTTTTGTTGTTTTTGGAGAGGGTGGGGGCATCTTTGAAATGTTAATAGTAATAGATGCACAAAACATTTTCCTAGATGGAGTCATTGGGAAATCATCACAATTGCTTGTGCTCAGATGTTTGTCACAGTGAGTGCCTGAGGTTCACACCCAGAAGCCTGGAGGGTCCATTCCAGCTGGCTGTTGGGTTGTCTCTGTGCCAGCCTATGGCAGTGCTTCAGATGGGGGTGCTTTGGATTGAATCAACACGCCCAGAGACCATGGACCCTCATAATTTCTGTCAAGGATCAAGGAGAGTGAATGGAGGAGGAAAAAAAATAATGGTAGTTTTCTCAGTCCTATAGTTTCATGCAAACCTTTGTCAGAGATGATAACTATATTTTAGTTTTTGTCCTTAATAACAATATTTGTGGGAAGAGTTGGATTTTTAAAGTGAAATAACTAGAAGTCTAAATATATTAATTTAAATTAATCTGAAAATCTAGGAACACAGAATTTATACAGATAATCTTTATAGGGGTCCCTTAAAAATTATTCCAGATGTATCAGTTTATAGATTTGTTTCTCTTTTTCCAAGAGTACAATTCAGAAGAAACTAACTGGGGTCAGTGGTGACACGTCAGCACAAGAATGGAATGAGTAGATGGAAAATCCATCACAGCTGGAGTAAGGAGTTAAATCTGGTCGTTCCTCCCTCAACCACAGCACAGTCATAGAGCTCCAGCCAAGTTAAGGTACTTAAGAAGGGAAATGAGGCTCACAGTATAATGAGGGATGCTGCACATCTCACTGAAATGCTGTTTCATTGGTAGCACTCAATGGTGCTGCTGCAGGAGGGCTCTGCCTCACCCAGCAGCTCTGCCCCATGCAGTGCCTGCCCCAAAGCTGCAGTGCTGCATCCTGACAGGAGCTCCACATCACTGATCTATTGTGCTTCGTGTCTGTTCACAACAACAGGCAACTGAAACATTTTCAGCCATCTCATATGCCTTCATGTCTTTATGAATTCTATTTTCAGGGTGACTCACATCGTCCTGAGACATCTAACCTCAAAGAAGCTGCGTGGACCCAGTAACCCTCTCTCTGCATTATACATTTCCCTGGAGTTACTGTCCCACGTTGCTTCACACAAAAACCTGATGAAAACCACTGAGTGCTCAACCAACCAGTGAGCAGCCAGGCTGTGGTCCTGTGCACAGCTGTAACCCCTGGATAGAGCCCTGGTTAGCTGTGCCAGGAAGGATTGCAGGATTGAAGCCTCTGACAGTACTCCAATTACCATGAGTTATCTCAGTTGTGTTGGTGCCTAAAGAGCCACCACTACCCTATAGAATCAGCTCCTTATACCTCCAGAGCCAAACCTGAACTTGGCAGAGAAGCTGGGGCAGGGGCTGTAGGTGGCATTCTTCCTGCCCTATGTTTGCCAGCTGTCCTGCAGCTTGACCCCCTTTCCTGTTCTTTTGTCACCAAACCCTGGTGTGTAAGCCCCCACACCCCCAAACACACCTCATCCACCATGAAGCACTAAGCACTCCCCAAAATTCCTCACCTACAACTGATCTTCAGAAGAGCAAGAGAGCAGAGGTCTCTGTCAAATTCCTTCTCAAACTGCTTTGCTGCTGCACTCATACAGAATGTGGTAACTCCTGGGTGGCTTAGATGTGCTAAAGCCTCTGTTTGTTGCTCTGACCCTCAGTGTTTGTGTATTTCAGTCTTCCTGACTCACAGGACTGACCTGCCTATCAGCTCTGCTTGTACAGCACCAAGCACAATGATGTTCTTGAGCCCAGTGAAGTATTTGAGTCTGTAACTACAGCTCCTCAACACCAGAATGCTGTAAATGAGACATGATGGCTTGTCTCTACCTCTTTTGCCAAAAACTCACTAAATGTCATTCTTTTATTTCAAGAGAAGAAAGTGATCTTCATTTGAGAAGTTATTGTCTTACTTGTGAGCACGCAAATTTGGTATATTTCTCAATGAAGTTCGACAGTGGATTTCCCCACAGATATGAATGTACACACATATTTTACTTCATGTAGTCAACCTTTTTTTTCTGGCCATGGATGGTTTTAAATACCATCAGCACAGGCAGCAGTAGCTCCTGTGTACTGCCAGAGGAACTCCATCTTCCACTGACTGTGCTTAGCAAGGGGGTCTGTAACATCTGCCTCCAGAGGGAATCTGCAGCACAAGACCCTTAACATGCTGCCCATTGCCTTTTCCTTGCTTCTCAGCTGCCAGGACTATCACCCCAGGGTTCTGAAGGTTCTGGTAGCAGCAATGCTGTGCACTCCCACTGCTTTTCTCAGCAGCCCTGACCCTCCAAGGCTGACAGGGCAGCTGGGGGCTGGCTGGATAGGGGAGAGCTATGTGAGCCCCAGAACACCTCATCTGAATGTACCAAGGCTGCTGCTCAGATTTCAGACCTGAAAAGTGGGCTTGCATGTCCATTTTTTATCTGCTTCTCCATAAGTATGTCTAATATAACTGTAATGTCTATAACTAATAAGAGATATTGAATCTTCCCTAAATATCTTGCCTCACTTTTATTCTAAGACTATCATGACTGCACTACCACTGCTAATACGAGCCCTTTACAATCACTAATGGATTAATCTTCACAGCTCTGTTGTAGAGATAGAAGACAAAAGCAGAGATAAAGCAAATTGCTATTTAGGTCAGAGACACAGTAAAAAATGGAAAAAAACATCCCAGAATTTCCAGTTCCTTGATGTTCAGGAACTGCAGCTCAGGCATTTTTCTATGACTTCTTGTTTAAATTTCTTCACAGATTTTTAATGTACCAGAACGGAAACTTTTCAATATTATAAAATTTTTTTTTGACTTGCAATTTTACAATTGCCCAGAATGCTAAACTTCCACAGAAAATCATAATACAATCCAAAAGAAACTGGTTTATTCAGAATTTTTCATATAACAATTTAGGCAACAGAGCTACCAAAGCAAAATATGCTTTTGCTGAAGATTTCATTTTAGGAAAAAATGACCTCTTCCACAAAACCAACTTTACAACAAGTTTATTTATAGGCAAGAAATTATTTGTTATTTTACTGGCATAAAGATACTAAATAACTTGTGAGATTAGGATCAGACAGGAATCCAGGGCATGGTCATTGAATTCACATTAAACCGCCAACCTTCCCTAGGAGTGAGCTTTTGTGTGGTTGTTTTCATTTGTGAACAGGAAAAGGAGTCTAGATTTTCTGAATAAATTTCAAATTTTTTGCCAAGTGGTCTAAACTGACTGGTCTGTGTATATATTTATATATATATATATATATATATATATATATATACTTGAATACCAATGAGAAATATGTCCAGATGTATATTTGTGGAGACACAACTAAGTTAATGCTACTGTTCAGTGTTTTTTTCTTCCCAGTCAAGCATATGAAAAAAAAAGAAATTTATTTATCTTAAAGCTATGGAAGCCCCCCCACTAGATCTGCTCTAGATTTCCAATTCCTTCACTTCTCTGTTTCAGCTATCCTACACAGATGCTTCATTCTTCAATGGGAAAGGCAGAAAATTAAAATCAATAACTTCATTATGTTTACAGTGGGTTTTTTTTTCACCTGAGTTTTCCCAGTCTTAATGTCTTACTATAACTTAAAAATCACTGCTTGTTTTTACTGAAATATTCCATCCTTATTCCTTTCATGCAAAAGGTTAGGAATATGGCAGTGTATATCTTAATTTTTTATAATGCATATTCTGAAAGGACTGAAGTATAAATCTGTCTGCTTTCACAAAATGTCCAACAGAATACAATATAAACAAACATTTTTATAACATCTTCTCCTGTATTGCAAAAATAATAATTTTTACTTTAAAATGGAACAATTACCATGGATCTTTTAAATTCATATTCTTTTTCTGACAACAAAAATTCTTCCTGCACAGTTCTTTTTGGGTTTTGCATATACAAAAAAATAAATAATTGACATTTTGTACTATGTGAACTTCATGTATTATTAATTTGATGGAAATGAACACATGATGGAGCACCTTCTTTATCTTTGTGATTGTTTTCCCAGATATGTCAGTTACACTGATATTGAATTGTATGATGTGTCCTAGGGACTGTAACATTTCAGCAAAATACCTCCAGAAATATATGTGCACCCACAATGTCATCTAACAAACTCACCTTTCATTAAAGTCATCTCCAGTAAATGTGAGCTCGAATTTGCAAGGCAAATCTAAAAAGCTATGAAAGGAAAGCTGAAGATAAAAAATTATTAATATAGAAATAGAGCCTTAGAGATTATTTCTCCTATAATTCTAATGAAACAATAAAAATAAAAATCCAGAGATTCTGCCTTGACAGTAACACAGAACTTCCTTCTCAGGAATATTTGGGCTCTTCATTAAATGATATACCATGTGCTATTTCTATCTCATCTAAAATTCTGGCACCTCCTGACACTGTATTCTCCCAGTGATGTGCACACGTGTAATCACTCATTTACATTAATGGGATTATGGGTGTTTTGTATCTAGGAGAGAATACATTTTTTTAGGTTTTTTTTTCTCTCTAAGAGTGGTTGCTTACGATGCACTTGGCAACTGAGATGTATTATGGTTTCTCCCTAAACAGGAATTAAGTCTCTACTGTACAACATGTCATACTTGCCTGAAAGCAAAAATGCTGCCTACTAAGCAATAGACACTCTAATTAAAGTTGCCCAGCATAATATCAGCCCACTAGTTTAAACTAAAGAGAATAATGGAGGTGGTATTAGGATACCACAAAACATAACCTAGGGTCAAACAAAGATTACTTTGCTTTGGGTAATTTTTTTTTTTTAATGTATAAATTTTCAGTGAATTTTCAAAAGCTTTCCAAAGCTAAATATAGATAATAAAATGCTTGTCAGTTTTTAAGGCTCTGCCAAAGCAAAAATGATACAAAACAGCAATAAACTAATTGTCAATCAGATGCTTTTGCAGGAACATTTTGCAATAATGAGATATAATAAATATTCATCAAGACATAGTCTATAAAGGCACATAGGAGCATATTTTATGCCTGTGTGTAACATATTATGCTGGACAGTTACAGCTGATTGTGGAATGGTAGCAGACTTATAAAGCTTTCCAGCATATTTACAGTCTCTTTATCCCTCATACATAGTCTAGAAAATCTGAAAGCTTGTAAATGGTGGGGAAAGGAGGGAGTAAATATTGTGCATTTTTACCCCAGTCCTTTTCACAAGGCATTCTTTAAGGAGGATGGGAAAAGGTCCAGAAAACAAGCAACCTTGGAATTCCCATTTACAAACTTCATTTAATCTGTAATCACATCTTTATTGGTGCAATTTCAGACATTCCCAGATCAGCTGTTTCATATTTAAAATAACTCACAAACAGAAAAATAATGCATCAAGTAATACAGCTGAATAACAATAATAATGCAGCAATACTGCTGAATTATCACCTGCTAAAATAAATATTTTGGGGGTTGGGGTTTTCTTAAAATATGATTTCGATGCCAAAAATTAACCAAATAAACAAGTAAATTATCCAGGTTCATTAAAAATCCTTGTTTGGCACTTCATGAAACAGCCATGTGTTTCAAAACACAGGAAAATCTTCCCAGAAGAGCTGATAAAGGAAGCAGCTGGCAGGGAATCTGGTTTTGTTTCATGACACTGTAAGCAGCACTTAAATTGTTTCTGCTGCATGTCTATCATACAGTCCTTTGAGATATTTATCACTGGACTCAGGAAAATAAGCATTAGGTGGAGTCACAGACTCAAATTAAGAGTCGCTCAAATTAAGACAAAGAGCCAAATCCTGCCCAGGCAGACCCCAGCCCTTCCTGAAGCGCAGGTTTTTCAGCAGACACCTCCCCGAGGTCATTCCCAACTATATTCTCTTGGGTTCCACACACTTAGCTTGAAATAAAACTTTCAGCCTTTCCTTTTCTCTCCATCCTTGCCCAGGACAGGCATTATGTCCCATGTAGTAAAGCTGGGAGTGTGCAAGGGTTCCTGCAGCCTCAGGCTTCTGCCTCTTTCCTCTATAGCCCACGGGGGCTGTGGAGAATATACCCTCAGATGGGGTCTGTCACAGAGGGGTGGAGGAAGGAAAAGATGATTTAGGGAGCCAGGTTCCTCCCTGTCTGCTCCAAGAGCTGCCAGCTCATGGCACAGCCCAGCCCTTGAGCAGCTCCCCTCACTCCTACAAACAACCCCAGCACTTTGTTCTGTAATTTAGATTGGATTGCAGGAATTTATTAAAATAGCTTATATTGTGCCAAGGATTCCATCTCAGGCACATCAAATTATTTCAAATGTATATGAATATTTTGCTGTTCTCTAAGCAAACAATCACCAGAAATGCTTCTACATCCGGCTCTTTCCCTGGCTTTTATTTCTCACCATCTAGAGAGTGTGACTGTATATGTTCACATCATAGGCTCACAGTCCAGATTTATTCTGAATTTCTTCTATGAGAATCACTCCCAATGACCAAATGTAAAGGGACCACATCAGTAAGGATATATATTGAGAACCTGCCTGCCTGCATCTGGAAAGCAGAGTTCTGACACAACTTTGAAAGAGCACCTGGAATTTAGACGTGGCATCACTGCCTATTAGCCAGTTATCTGCAAGCATTTGAGAGTTACAAAATTGTCACTCGTAGGTTGTTTGGCCAGAAAACAACAATAGCTGCAAGAAACATCTGAAATCTTTTGCCCGAGTGCCAGCCTCAGTGAAGGTCTGAGCTGTTCTCATTAAAAGTCAGCAGAGAGGATCCTACTGCTTTCAATGCTACAAGCTCAAATCCTGCAAGCATCATTGTGCAACTGAAAGTAGGTCTGTGTAAGAACAATTACACAGCACTGATCCCAGATACTTGAGCTCTCTTCAGCAGGGCAAGCCTCCTGTTATCACATTTGGCAGTGGCACTCAAAATAAGGCTTTCACAGGTTTAAAATGGAGATGACAGAATATCTTGTAATGGGACCCTCTGGGTGAATGAATTCCTTTGCTCCTTGAGCAGTGTGATTAGATGGGCCTGACTGCAAAGCACAGAAAGAATGACCTATCTGTATCACAGATGGGAACAGGTTTTTGGAAAAGATGGGTTAGACCTCTTACTGAGGATTATGATCCTCCTAATCTTGCATGATTCCATAACAGGCTGGGCAGGAGCTGCTAAAATAGCTATACATCAGGCAACAACGGTAACACTCCAGGTTTTCTTTAAGGAGAAATTAGAAAACTCAGGTAAGAATAAAACTCCCAAAGGTGACAAGTATGAAGAGAAGCTTCCTGGCCCTATCTTTGCTATCACTTCTACCCAGGACTCTCCCACTGGTCCTGCAGGGTTCCAAGCCCTGACTGTGTCCTGATGCGCTAGTGAATGTCCATGGGAATAGCTGTACCATGACCAGGGTGACACTGGCACATCTCAGCCTTGGTCCCAGGGCCTCTCAGTGGGCTGGTCTTTGCCTGGGCCAGACCCATGGTCTGTTGGGTTTGATCATCTCTATATTTTATCAGAGCAGCCTTGGGCCACAGTCCAGTAATTGCCAGGGTTTTCCAAATGCCAGGTTGAAAACAAACTCCCATCAAAACTGAGTGGCTCTGTCAAGTTCAAAAGGTGAAATAAATGAATCTTTACACATTATAAGAACAAAATCAACATTCTTCTGTGGCATAAAGTGCCTGAAAAACTAGCAAGTAAAAGCAGGTGTGATGTGCTCCCTGTCAGCTAACGACACTGATAAGCTTGCCATGCCTGGTTCTGCTTCATTTCAAACAGACTGCTGAAGAAAAGGGGGAAAAGCCAGAGCAGAAATAATTGCTGGAGCTTCGAGTTAGCTGAGAGAGCCTGCAGGCTAAGATCAACGCGACTGATTTCATCCTCTTCCTTTTATTTCTATAACCTTAAACGTTCTGCTATTATAAAAGTCATCATGTCAGCTTTCCCCCAAGCCTTAGCAGCGGCCTATTTTAAAATTGTATCAATTGGTAAAGCTCCTGGCTGGAGTATTTTCATCTTGATTTATGGTTTTTGAGCTTTAAAGATGAAGAAACCTCCACTGACCTGATCCGAGCATGCATGTGCATTGTCCCACACATATGTTTATAATCAGACCCTACAGAAACAACACATATTAGGGAAGCTTTAAAACTCCAGTGAAAGCAGCAAATTGCAAGTGAATGCTGTTTATCCTGTATTTATCTCCAAGGGGAAAAAAAAAATAAAAACCCCACCTATTTTGATGCTAAATGTTTTCTTTCTCTGCTTAATATCAGGGATTTAGCACTTCCTGAGGCCATTGATAAGGTAAGGGTCTTAGAATTAAGAAACTCGTAAATCAGCGTAACAAATGCAGACATATAATACTGTGGCCTTGTTCTTGCCTCTAGATCAATGTAACTGATAAAAGAACTCTAGGCTGGTGAGGAAGGGGGCAAAGGGACTTCTGCCTTTTTTTTTTTTTTTTTTTTTTTTTTAAGCAAGGACTGATCAAAAGCAACCCCACAACTTAGACCATTCCAGCAAAGCAGCAGCCATCCAATGCTAACCTACACTGCTTCCTTTTAAACACTTGCAGCACGGACCCCAGAGAATGCATTATTAAAATGTTCAAGAGGATCATATTAGGGTTTCAGAATAAATACTAACTTCCCACAATAATCTTCACACGTTCGTCCATAGGGAGCGATGGAATAATGACCCTTTGAATTTGCAATACAAAGGAGAGGCTTTTCTTCTCCCCCTCTCCTTGCCAGCACTGTGGTGGCATTGCACATGAAGAGCCTGCTGCTAGAGGAGAGGTTAACCTGGGAGAGGGGGCACTTAGAGAAAAGAACTTAATAGGAAAGAATGGTGGCTGAAGCAGGCAGATGAAGGTAAGGTTTCCTCACTGAATGGGGAAATACACACTGCAGATAAAACACACTCCTGGTGCTGTGGGATTCTGGAGGAGGGCTGAGCAGTAGGATGCCCTGGAATTACCTGTTGTGCTGTTCACCTCAGCCCATACATACCCATCACACGTGGAAAATACGCCTCTGCACCAAGAGGTTTGAGCATAAGTACTTCTGAAGTCCTCTACCCAGATGATTCAAATTTTTGGTATGAAGAATAATTCAAAAAATACCTTAAATAATCCTAGATAAATTAACTATCAAAAGCACTATTTCTTATAATGTGGGCAGAACAGAAGCTCAATCCAAATCTGAGAAAATTCTCTTGGGACTAAGTTTGATGGTGCCTTAAAAATGATCTATATGTACTCTTCAGACAGATAGTAGGTCAGAAAATGCTGTTTTTCTTTCGAGGCGAGCTGGTCACCATGTTTCTGAAACAATTCTTTTTCCCTTGTCTTTTTTCTCCTCTTTTGAGAAATGGCTCGACAGAGCTCACCTTACCGAGGGAGATGCTTGATAGATTGCACATGAAAAAATCTGATCTATCCCTTTTCCCAGGACAGAATTGTTCCCCACAATATACTTCGTATCCATTATCAAAGGAATTAAAACATGCAAATAGGAGAAAGGTCTGCTGAGTTATCCTGTTGCTTTGAAAGGATCTAAAGGCACAATTTATGGCAAGTGGGAGTATTTTAAAAAACAGCAACTGCTTTAGCTGAGCTGGGGGGAAGAGAGGTTGTGCATGCAGTCAAAGCCATAAACGCTAGCCTTGGTCTGAAAAAGGGTAATTGTGCTGCGAATGCTGACAGGTCTGACAGAAAGTGTCTTCATTGAGAAATTGCATTTTGAAGTCCTTCACTTTCCTTCAGAAATAAATGGACTAAAGCAACAGGGCTGGCTCTGACAGGAAGCGGGGATTCGGGACTTCAAATACAAACATTATGAAAAACAAGCAACATCTGCAAACAGTAAGTACTTATTTATATTTTATGGAGTGTGTGCTTGGGATTTTGACAGGTTTTTAAACAGAGCCTATATTAGGCCCATACAAAGGCGAGAATGTCCCTTTTTAAAAATACATTATGCTGCTGAGAAGCAGTCTAAATCTGCAGTCCAAGCCTCAGGTGAGCTCTGACCCCTCCTAACCTGGTCTAACAAAACACACATGTGGTGTTTGCAATAGAACAGTTTACTGCTACTTTCTCAAGGTCAGGACAAGACAGACACTTGAGGGTTAGTATTCAGCAAGCTTTTCCCTCAGCTGTCAGAGTGGCTTTGAACTTTTCCCTTTTGAACAAATAGGAAGTGAAACTGTGAGGAAACAAGTGCTTGGAATCAGAGAGGCACAATACCAAAAAACAGAAGGGAACCTCCCCAAAAACTATACAGATCCTTTTCAAGCAAACAAAAGAATATCTGAACCAAAAAACAAACCCAGTCTGACATCTAACTTAAGGGTTTAAAATTATTCTGTGTGTAGTTTTGAAATTTTAACGCACACGCCTTTTCAGATGCTACCCCCGATTTTTTTCATATAACAAATAATAACCAGTTGGCAGGTATGGTGCACTGTGCACTATAAAATATTTAGTAAGGCAATAACGACTCCCTGGGCAGCATAAGAAAACCACGATTATATTCAGAGAGAAAGCCATGAACAAACAGAGGGGGAAAGAAATACAAAGAAAGATAAAGGAAGGCCTTTCATCAGGTCTTCCTGTCCAATAACACACTCAGGCTTGATCCATATGTTTTGAGAAAAATCAAAGTGTCACGACTACCAAAAATGTCAATAGCTCCAGTAAGGAATATTGTCTAACATTTTCTATTACAGTGTTGAAGAATTTGCCTCCCAGCGCAATTTGGAAGAAAAGTCTTTTATTTCTAAAACACTAAAAAAAATGAACAAGGCACGCTTCTGTGCAATGTGTAATACAATAATGCTGTGGGCTTCCAAACTATCCTGGAAACTGATACTTTGATGAAAGTGAGTCCTTCTGCACACCTCTCATATTTTCTGTCCTCTGCACACAGACAGGGCTGCGAGGCACATCCTGGTCGGTGGGATCTAATAGCGCAATACACCGTTCGCTGGGAAACTGGAGAAGGCAAACTTTCATCAGCCTTAATATTTTTATAATCCTGCATAATGACCCACAGGACTGGCTAACCCCCAAAATGGAGGGGGCTGGGGGCTGTCCAGGAAGCATTAATTGCACTTTGCTCCAAGCTGTGCCTCTGTGTGCTGTTTGCATCCCCGCGCATAGCTCGCCTTTAAGGACATCCCATTTCTCCTTGTCATCTGTAAACAAACAATTTTATTGCTGTCTTGGCAAAATGTAAACAAAACTTAGCACCTTGCCCTGGGGAGAGCTGCACCCAACATATGGTTTGCCTGCACCTTGGTGCACAATTTCTTTTGTATTTGTCTTTTCCAGTACCCTTCAAGTTCCAGAGGGAAAAAACACATCAGTGCTGCTGCGTCTTTATCCTGTGGAATCTAAACTAGAATTGAGCGTGTTGCAGGCAATCAATATTACTGTGAAAATTAGCCTTTATGACTGAGCCACTGTTTGCTCACAGGAAAAAAAAACCCCAAACCTGGCATGAGTACAGCACAGCTACCAAACCATTGCTGTGAGCACACTGAGACTCAGCTCATGTCCCAGAGCTCTCTTCCAGAGGGTTTGGCACCCACCTGAGGGAGAGGTGGCACCAGAGTCAGAGAGCTACTCAGCACTGTGAAGGACTTAGAATGAACCCCTTGGGATTTTGTCCTGGAGCCTGTAGCCACCCCCTTGGCCAGAGGAACGAGCTCACTGCCAAGCAAGCAGGGGCAGAGGTGCTGCTGGGGCTCAGCTGGTGCTTTTGGTGCTTGGCACACCCCAGAGCTGCAGGCACAGCAGTCTCTGCTCCTGCCCCATGGACTTCCCAACCCTGGCAGGCTAGAGGGCAGGTCCAGCAGACAGCTGGGGATGGAATGCTGGCCCTGCATGGGCTGGCTTGGGGAGTGCACTCACCTGGCCCAAGGAAGAGAAGACCTTGTGGGACCAGAGCCTGTGAGGAGTTAGCAAGGAGATGGAGCCAGGGCCAGGACACAGTGGTACATGGTGGGAAAACGAGGCACTGTGGGCAAGAGGTGACACAAGGACTGGAAATGAGGAGAAACAAGCAAAGGCACAGGTTGCTCAGGGCGGTTATACAATCTCCAACCTTAAAGGTTTTCAAGACCCAACAAGAAAAAGCTTTGAACAACGACTTCAAAGACCACAACTGACTTCTTTCAGCAGGAGGTTGGACAAGGGACCCCCCGACATCCTTTCCTACCCAAATTACAAACCCCTCATGAGTTACTCAGAGGAAACCCTTTTACTTCAGCGAGACAGATTTTTGGAATAAGATTCATGCTAAAGCATTTCAGAATCTGGCCTTTGGCATACTATTTTTCATTAAGCTTCTGTACTCACTTAACGTATTCCAGTACAGTATTTGCACACTCTTACATGAACACATCTACTTTTGTCCAAAAGTAGGTGGATTTTCTTTTCAGAAAATCCAGCAAGGCTGCCCTGTCAAGATTTGGGTTTATTGTACAGTGCTAAGTTGTTTGTTTTCTACCTGTATGTTACTAAAAGGGAGAGCTAACACAGCAATGGACATTTTTAGTCAATAAACTAACAATAGATACTCATCATATTAATTAGAAGATATTCAAAAGTGAAAATAAATCCTGCCTGCCCACCTAAAAAACTCATGCAATTAGAAGAAGAAATGTCATAGAATTCATTTTGTAGAGAATTAACAGTAGAAAATGACTATTAGTGAGATATGTGTGATGAACTAGTTACTAAAAAAATGTGACTCCATGTCTGGAAATTATCCACAAACAGAACAGGAGCTCATGTGTCTATTTTCTGTTTAGAATTACTCAGCACATGGGTCATGCCAGCAAACTGCTGCCAGGGCTTTGCTGTCAGGTTTCTTACCACAGCTATTACTTTGAATATATGTCCTTTGGGCAATCAGCTACTTGTGCTCAGCACTCCCTCACCTGAGTCAGGCAGCATTTTCCCTCTTTCCCTGCTGGATGTGGCTAGCAGATTCCCATGCCAGCAAGGAATGCTCTAGACAACCACATACTTTTGACACCACTAATTTACAGTCATGTGTTCTGCCTGCAAGTGTTTTCATTCACAGAAAAGAGCTCATCGTGTTCCCAGGAAGTGAACAAAGGTGGAGCAAATACTGTCAAAGTCACTTGCAGCTTTCGCTTGAAATAATACAAAAATTTTTTCAAGTATTTGCACATAGCTAAAAATAACCCCTCCGAACTTCCTGCTTTATTCATAAGCTATACTCTAAATAACAAATTTTAAAAGGATCATAGAAGCTGCAAAGGCTTCCTTCCTTTAGAAATTGGATTTAGGGTTCTTTGGCTATCATACAACCCAGACACTGCTTATGAGTCTGACGTACAAAGCAAAAACAGCCAGAAAGGATGAGATTCGACCAACAATCCCCCATCCAAACACATGGCAGGATAGGGGTCCTGTTCCTGCCAAGACCAGCTGCACCTCCAAAGACACATGAAGGCATCTCTACTTTGTCACCAGCATTTTTATTTTCGGTTCCCTGCCACACAGCCTGGTTTTCCTGTAGGTCCATTAGCTGTGCTTGCAGTGTTCATCCCTGTAGCACAGAGTGACACAATAAGCATTTCAACCACTTTTGCTGCCTACATTGTTTTTCAAAAAGAAGTCCAGCAAGAGATACCATGGCTAAGATCTCAAGCATAATATAAAACCAGAGACATGACACTGTCTTATTCCTTCAGAGGAAAAATGGTCCCCAGATGACTGAAATTTCCCTCTAGTCAGTGTCAGTAAACAGCAACAGAAATAAAAAGTCACAAGGGTACAATTGTCATTAGTATGTAAATTTTAAAAGCTCAGTCAAAAATATCAATACTTTCCACTTAATTTATTACTATATAAAGATGGATGATAGTAAAATGAAACATTGATTTTCAATGCCCTTTAAAAAATGGTGATGAAGACAATACTCAAGGACAACTACTTCAAAATACACAGACTTAAAATTAATTATTGTATTTTTTTACAAATGCATGTTCAGTTCAATCCTATTTGATTGCTTCTGTTTTCTTTCTTTTTTTTTTTTTTAATGAAGTAAAGGAATAGACCATTTATGTAAAGAGCCATTTCAAAATTGATTAGATGTAAAGACAGGTTAGCATTTTTACAGTATTGACAGAAAACCATTAACCAAGCAGCCTATGGACACAGCCACTGAAAGTTAATCGAAGTGAATGGTAATTTGGTGGGGTATTGCGTGACACTCATACAAGCTCACTCCTCCTGTTCACAGATTTTGGTTGTAACTGATCTCTGAGATGCATTGAACTGTCTCTTTTCAATGCTGTGTATAATTACTTTTTGATTATAATCATTGAATTTAAACATTTTTGAGCCTGTGTAACCGCTGTCACATGCTTGTTTCTAAAATTACCTACAGCATCTCTACCCTTGCACAGACACTTGATTTAAAGGACTGTAAGCAGTCTTGGGTAATAGCTTTTCTTTGATTATTTACCTTTCAGATTGCTTGAGTCTACACTGTAAGATAAGGCTAATACTTTAAAGGAAACAATACTTGTGGGCATTTTAGGTCAATGGTTCTGAACAAATTCTGTACCACCTGACAAATATCACATGCTGGCAGCAAACGCGTTCTTAATAGTGATAAATTGCAATTAACCCCTATTTCAAGTGGTAGAAGCAAAACACAGAGAGCAAACTAGATAAAAGGCCTGAATACAGGGACACAAAATTTAGTAACAGAGAGAGCAAATTAGCACATTTCCTTCCATAATCACGCTGCAAATTACGAAAATTAAATTTAATGCAATTTAAAAAAATGGTTTTTACCCTACCCCGCACGTATTACCTTAATGTTACCTTTGCTTCGGTTTAGCATCCTTAGTGTATTATTTAAAGAAAATAAACCCCAGATACCTTTTTGTTTTAATTTTATTAAAAACATTGGCATCAGCTTCCATCCGAGTATATCAGAGGTAACTCCTGTGTTGTTGTGTTGGACCTTAAAGTTTCTTATCCAACTTGAAATATTCAATCAATTAGCAACCTTGTTGAGATCTTCCTGGAAATAGTTAATTCTAAGTAATTAAGCTTCTGATAGTTTTACTTGATAGTATTTGTGACATCATGATCTTAATACAGACAAGATGAAGCCAGGTTTGAATTTTATTTACATTTCCTACCCCCTGGCTTACAAGCCCACTTGTAAAATTTCAGCAGAAACTGAGCTGGAGAAAACATCCTTGTGAAACTTAGCTGCTTCATCATCTTTTTCTCACTAAAGGAAAACAAAACCGCAAAGGGTGGAGTATTTTGAGACAATTTCCTGAGCAACAATGAGGGAAAGCCCTGCTCTGCTCCAGGTCTGTCAGGAAAAAACCTCTTTGCCTGTGTTGGGTTCAGATGGGAACTGACCACAATGGAGCCATCTAGAAGGACCAGTGTGGAAGAGTTTTTATCTTGAGATAAAAACCTTGCACCTTTCTCTGGAGGAAATTTTTAATATAGGAGGAGGCCAGTCAGCTCCTGTTCTCTCCTAAACTCACATTATTTGGTTGATGGGGATGTGCAAAGCCACCCCACAAAGAGCCCTGGCAGCAGCTGTGGCTGCAGGGCTGCTGTGTTGACCCTCCACAGAAAAAGGCAGAGCCCATTTGCCATCACTGTTGCAAAGTGCTCCCAACACATACCTGGGATTTTTTGCTGAAAAGCCAAAATTTGGCCCCAGCCAGTTCAAATTTACAACCTGGTCCTTGGGCAGAACAGTAATACGGAATTTATAACAACATCCAGAGAGAGAGACAAACGGGTGATTAGGACAAACATTGAAACAAAAAATTATCCCAAAGCTTTGGGAGGCACACCTGACTCTGCTGACTAAAACAGGAGTGATTTCTCTTGATTAGCTCTGTCCCACAAAGGTTCTGCAGAGCAGCTGCTCCAGTGCTGTGCCTGTAGAACACCTGCCTGGGGACCCTCCCAGCTCTGGGCTCTCAATGCATTTCAGCTGGAAGAGCATTTTGAACAGAACAAAATGAGAAGCTGGAGGATATTCCTTGTCAAACTGAGAAGTGGTTCAACCTGAGGTTTGAATATGTGGACCATGCTAAAAGGCTTGGTGTGAAAAGACCAAAATTGTTTCCTTATTTGCCTTGAAAGGAAAACAGGAGGAGAAGAAAAAAAAAAAAAAAAAAGCAAAGACGCCAAAAGCTTGGAGGCATGCAAACTCAGAAACACAAACTAAAGGCTGTCTCAACCTGCAGCTGTTACACAAAATATACTCAAAGCCTTCCCCAAGTAAATATCTTCCTTGCCTGCCTCTTTATTAGCAAATTCTATGAACCCTGACCCAGCTTAGAAAAATTTAATATTTTCCCCCTAAATACTTTTTAAAAAACATATTCAAGGGGCCTGGTGGAGTCAGGAAGTCTGGAGAGAGGTAATTTGACATCTGAATTATTTCAAGGCCAGTATGGAAAAGCATTCAAAGGCTTATTTGGACATACATCAGTCAAGAGACTGCTTCTCCCACAGAGATGGTGTTGGAAATGTAGACAGCTCTCAGAAAGCTATGGGATAGAGCAAGGGAATTATGGCAAATGTCACATCTCAATCTAAGATGTCTACGATTAACAAAATTATCTTGGTAATAGGCCTATTTCCACACCTGTAAAAGAATTTAGAATTTATTAAGAATGATAAGCGTAAACAAGGAACATGGTCTAAAAGCTTCTCTCTGCTAATTTGGTTGCGCTGATTAAGATTTCACGTGATGCTTCTAAATTGGAATGTCAGCCCCACGCTTTGTGGAGGAGCTCCACCAGTCAGGGCCTGCGGTGCTTTGGTTAAACCTGTGGCCTTTTAGGGCTCTGCTGCATTGTGAGACAAGGAATATTAACCCATCATTTCTTTCATTTAGGTAAAGCCTGCATGACTTAGCCATTCTTCATCATCCATGCCATGTGGCTTAAAATAAAATGATCAAGCTTCTGATTTGCCTTCTCTTAAGGTATTTCCCTCCACAAAAAATTAAAAAAATCTAATTAGCCACTATTAAAATTTGAAAACGAATCATGGTTGTAATTATGCAAATCTGCTGCACCATTTTGCTAAGAGACACTTAGGCTGTGTCTGAAATATAATCAGCAGTGGAAAAGGAAAAATAAATTATTAATGTTCATTTCTGAAAATTATTAGCAGTAGCATGTGAGTAACAGCTACTTATCAGGGAGGAAGGAGGTGGGTAAATCCTAGACTTGCCTGTCTGAGGTGTGTTTCTGTAAACAACACAGAGCAGTTACTCACTCAGCCTTGTGGTTCATGGCTGTGTTCACAGGGATGCTGTCATCTCTCCCACCCGCCGTGGCAGCAGTGATGGTTTTGTCAGTCCATACCCAGAGCTGGGGCAGTGGGGGCAGCTCCACCTGCCCAGGGAGCAGCTCTGGATGGAGGGGCTGGGAAGCACTTTGTTGTCATGACTCACTGCCACACATTACAGACATCTCAAAGTGCTTTTGCATTATGCTGGCACACATTTGACACGGGGCTGAGTCAGCAGAGTCAACCTCTGACTGAGCAAGGCTCTCAACACACAGTACCCAAAAGCCCCCATGCACACTCACACTTTAGCTTTAATTGCCCAAGCAGCATGTACATATTTAAAATGACATTTCTCATCTACTGATGTGGCTGCATTTGTGGCATTCTTCACCCAATATTAATGAGAATATTAGACATTATTTAGCCTAAGGCCCTGTGCTGGCAGTCCCTTCCACAGGCAAGGAGCATTACCTGGATCAGGTCTCCAGGTCTTAAACTCAGTTCTGTGGCTGCAATTTTTAACTTCATTTCAAAGGAGGGGTTTTTGTGTGTGTTGTGGGGTTTTTCCCCCCTGGATTTACACACACAAACCTACTACTTACTGATTTGTTCTTTAAATAAAAAAGCCCAACCCCATATTTTTTCTGCCATTGGCTTTTTCTTAGTACAAGCAGTTCTTCTTGCCCTCCACAGAATTTTCTATTTTTCAGCTCCCTGGGTCAGATTCCAACACACAAACTTTAAGTATATCAGAAATATCCCCTCATCCCAACACAAAGGTGTACTTTGAGGACAGGAGCTAATCACACACTGGCCAGTGGTGTTTCCATTCTCCTCCTTGCCTGGCTGTTCCCCTACACATCTGGTGAGGGATCCCCTGGGACAAAACCAGCCATGGCAATACTGCCTGCCTCCTCCCAGGGAAGGAGAGGCTGGTATTAAAAACAAATCTGCACTGTCAGCTGGAGAAACAGATGGGCTCCCTGCTGCAGCACCATTCATCAGAGGGGTGAAAAAGCTCCCACAGGTTGTGCCCTCTGTCCTCCAGTGCAGCCATGTCTCAAAAACTGCTTCTCTTTCCCATCACCTGCCACCATTTACATCTCAGCACAGCAAGAAGAGGCAGTCCCAGGCCTTTCCCTGGAGGTCAGCTTGGCTTTAGCCTCCTCTCTGTTGCCTGGGCTCAGCCCTACTCTTATGCTTCACAAATATGTTATCCACAAGCAAATCTCTTGCTAAAGGCTCACTAATGCAGGGCTGATGGGAGAGATGGCTAATGCCTTGTTGCCAAGTGATTTCCACTTTAATTGCATTTTAAGTCTCTTTTAATTGGTCCTTTAAAAGTCTCCCATACTGTAAGCAGAATAAAGTTATACAGTGTGTGTCTTGTTAGTGCTCTCACAAAGTATGTTCTGTAGGGGATTCTGCTCTGGCATTTTGGCCTTTCTATTCATTAATTTGAAGGAAAAGATTAGCCAATGATTTGGATATTACTGCTTAACTAGTGGCTCTGGAATTACAAATCTCTTCTTCCATTAGAATTTTTTTAAAAAATTCCCTATATGAAATACAGTGCATGACACCATCCTAATCCTCACTAATAGTTTCTGACCTTTAGCTGCAGGCATGTATTTTCCTGGTTTTTAAGGAAGGAACCCCAACACTGTGCTGCATTGCAAGCTGTTTCATCTCTCTGCACACTCCCAAGTTTAAACTGTCTGCTCTCTCTCGGCATTCACAAAGCCCAGATATATTAAGATCATACTTCCATTGACTTCACTTCTAATATTAAACAGGCAGTACATGGTACCCTCAGTATTGGCTCTACCAAGTCCATTAATGACCCTTTTGTGGCTTCACTTTAATTTACGCTTTGAAGGAAAACTGCTGCATTATGAGTCAGGGGTGAAAGAGAATATTGCTTATATTAAAGATCTGTATAAAAAGAATATCATCTTTGACCTACTAAGTCAAAGTTGAGCACTCAAAATAATTCCTACTGTAAGCACATGAAAAATATTATTATGGAATGCCCAGGCTTTCATCTGACAAGGAAGATTTAAGGATTTCATTGTTTATGTACATAAGAGGAAAAGGTCTTTAGATTTTTTTGTTGCATCCAAGCTTCAATAGAGCCAGAGCTGTCCAACGTCAGAATGTATATCTCTCTTTCAAAATCCATGTAATTATATAGATCTGAAGTGCCACACAGAATGCACTAAAAACATCAACTGTTCAGAGAGACCTCAAGAACTTCAACCTTACAGGTCACACTAAAGACAGAGTTTCAAAACTTCCCCAGTCTTGCTGGTTTAAGTGAAACCCTTAATAACTCAATAATAATAACCCTTAATAGTCTGGATGTGTGTATCAGACCCTGTGGTAGAGCTCTGCACATTGTAATGAGGTAGGAGCAGATCCGCATTACAGTCAAGGATGACACGGGCTGATGGCTCTGGCTACAGCATAAAGTGAGAGATTTAAATCGACTAAAGTGAAAAGTAAGGGTGAGATCTGCTTGAACACGGTCAGCTGAGGCATATTCCTTCAGTCTGCCCGAGGGAAGAAACAATTCATAAAGGACACACAGGAGTCTGTCAAGGAGACTGAGCTCTGCCACCTGCTCTGAAAGGGCAGCTGCTGGGGAGGAACAGAGGAGTCCTACCGGCCAGGGCTCCAGGTCCCAGGCCTTGCCATTACACCTTCCTGTAGCTGCTTGTCTGTAAGAAGCTTGAAGGCTCCTACTCCGTGCCAAAAAGGTGCTCGAGACATGGGGCAGAAACAATAAAAAAGGTAAAAGACTCATATGTCAATGGCACATCAAGAGATGCTAAAGGAATTTAAAGGCAGAGGACAGATTCAGAATGTGGTTCCAATCAATAAACTCCTAAGTGAGCAGGCACAGAAGGTGCCCTGCAAAAAGCTGATGAGCTGTATTGCTACTGCATAAGAAATTTCTAATGTCAGCTTTAAAATAATAAGGACTTGTTATTTGGAATATTGCATTGAACTATAAAAAACATTGCAAAAGGCTAAGGAACACTTGGAAAAATTTATTTTAAAAATCTTCTGCAAATAACGGTTGGAAATAATTGAAATACTAACAGTTGCTGGTCCAGTGAAACAGAACTGCATTGGATGACAGCTATAAAAGGTGCAATTATCACACTTTTCTCATGAGCCTGACCAGTTTCCAGTACCATCTCTGCCAGCCTAACTTCAGCTGTTGACTACAACCTTGAATTGGAAAAAGACAAGCAAACTCATCTGAAAATGAATCTACTGGAAGGACAATAGTTTTCTATAAACATCAAAGGCACATATGCATGTGTGTGTGTGTATAAACTGCATCTGGTGCACTGTTTCATTTCATCTGGCCAACACTCAGTAACAAAATTATATTTAGATAAAAATGTGAAACATACCTTAGCATTTTCCAAGAGAGTCCATGCTGTAAATTCTCAAGCAGCAATCCTCTCCCCATCCAGCCACTCACCCTCAAACCAGCTCTTAACTTCTGTTAACTGAATCCTACCCCAGTCAGGAAATCAAAGCAAGGCTTTTTTTTAAGGTGAGCAAAGTCTGGACTCTTTCAGTCAAACAGCAATAAGCAAGGGGTCTGTTACAGTTCTACTGACCCATTTCTAGCCAGCAGCTTCAATAGCCAACATAAAACCTGTCAAGATGCAGCTGGAAAAATTTTCACACAACGTGCTATTCTATTTTCACATTTGTGAATGCTTTGTAAAAAGTCTTCAGTCAAAAACCAATTGTGGATGCAATGTCTCAGTAGCCTGGAAGGAGCAAGGCTACTTGTTGTTAAGGGAGCAATGGAAGTTGTTTCAGTCTTCTCTGTAATTGCAGCACTGACTTGGGCTGGTTTAGAGGAGAACCAGACTGGGATCAATTGAATAGCAAACAACTCACCTTCCTAAGCCTGAGCTCAGTGATTCTTACAGTGAACAGCATCAGTGAATTGCAGGGAACCACTGCTTTGCCCTATAAATACTTTAACAGAGAGTTGCATCCTTCTAACACCTCACAAAAGAAACTGTTAACTGGATCCCTTCCCATCACTCTGTGCTCTGTCCCCGTGTGAGAACACTGAAGGCTGAGAAAGAGCAAAGCTGCTGAACAGAGCTCATGCTCAAACCAAACACTTTGTGTCTGCTGATAAACATTCCTGTCCTCTCAGCAGCTACTCTGCTCACCTCTCCTGTGTGCAGGGAGACACAGCAACCTTGCAGCAGTGGTCCCAGCAGTCTTTCTTTTATGTGGGACACAGACATCACACCTGCAGAGATCCCCCTACACTGGTGAAGCAGCAGAGCCTGGGATCTGTTACTCTCACTGCCCTCTTTGGTGGGTGATGCTGTCAATTCCTGCAGACTGAGGACACCCCAATTACTGCAGAGCAGCCACAGCACCCAGTGTGAGTGAGAGGCACCCTTGGGGCATGGGGACACACCTGCCTGGTGTGTCTGTACATATGGGGAGCTCACTGCTGGGGTGATCTTCCTGACGACCACCACCTCCTGTCTGGAGCAGAAAGCAGCAGAATGAACTGTGGGATCTCCTCAGGTGAAACTAAAGCTGATGCTCTGCACCTACCAGCACACCCTTAGTGTATGGGCACAGTCCTGAGCTGACTTACAGTGAGCTTCCTTGAAAAACCCAAAACGTGGCCCTTGGGCCTTTAGCACCACACGCTTTTCTTTCCAGGGCTGCTCTGATTGGGTTGCATGATCTTCATCTGTGCAGGCTTGGCCCTGTGGACCCAGGGACAGCAAAGGACAAACAGCCACTGGTGAGGAGACCAAATCTGCTGGGTGGAAATGGTGCCAGGCTGGGGATTGGGATTGGGATCTGCTATCACAGACAACATCAAGTGATGCTAGAAGTTAAATGGTCTATGCTCCTCCTTTTCTCATGGTGTGACCAGAAATTGCACACCTCTCCCAACACTCTCATATTTGCACTATATTCTGTCAAGATGTCCCTGTTTTAAAGCAGAGGACTGAGTTGTGCAGCTCTTCCACAATAAATGCACAATTGCAGTAGGAATTTTTGCTGAATGAAAGACTGCAGACTCTAGCCTATTAATTTTGCAAATGTCTTGTCTTCAAATGCTACAGTAATTAGCTTAACTCCTTCACACTTCAAGATGCTTTAAAGTGTGCTGCAGGAATGTCTTAGATTTTAGGGCAAAGCTAATTTAAACTTCACTAGCAGTATCATCTCCTGGGATACTGCAGGCAATGTTGATTTTTATCCACAAACTCTTCTCTTAACTGTTGCCAAGGTTTTAGATTTTATCATAATGTATTCACAAATATTTATGGAAACTATAACTCAAATATGCATTGGCTAAAATTAAACATATTTTACACAAGGTAACATCAGTGCCAGTTTATATAAATAAGTGTCCTTAGCTGCTTCAGCAGGCTTATTTGTCATGTTTAGGAAAAAAACCCCTTTAAATCCTGACAAAGCTGTCTCATAAAAGAAATCTTAAATCTGTGGATTGTGGCTTACTTGCCCACACACCTTTTCAGTGTGCGGTAGCTACTGCAGCAGTGGCCACGATGCTCAGAGCAGGGGGTGCCTTGCCTGGGGCAGCGCTGGGATGCAGGGGCTGCTCCACAGGAGAGCCACCAGCTCATGTTCTGCACAGAGCACAGCAGGGCAGGGCTGAAACTCAGGCACTTGGGGAACCCCCTATCTCTGGATCCAATGTGTTTCTAAGGAATGAAATTTTTCCCATGATTGATCTGACTATGGGAATGCTTCGGACACCAAAATGATGCAGGTAAAATAATACTCATTGAAAGTGGTTCAGAGAAAATAAGGAAATGCAATATGAGAACACGTCAACTTCTGTATGTTACAGATACAGAACTTGTTCAGTGTAATAAAAGAATCATGGGAAAAGCAGAGCCAGAGGAAACAAAGCAAAGAAGGTACTCAACATTTCCATGGCATATAAACCTAAATTCAATATTTTAAGTGTGAATATTTACTGTTAGCCCTGCAACCTCAAAAATGCCTACAACATATGCATGTCATTCATGATTTTCTACAGTTATAATTCAGCATGCTGCTCAAGTTGTTGGGAGAAAGTTTGTGGAGACAAAAGGCAACACTGAACAATGGCAAAATTAACTTTGCAGTAACCAAAGCTGTAATCCAACTTGGCTTCAGATAAATACAGATAAATGGATTTATATATTCTTTGTACTTGAGTTTATATTTAATCCAAATTACACTAGATAAGGGTTTCCCCCTGCAAGGACAGCCACAGTGCAAGAAATATTTGATCTCATTCTGCTTCTATTTTAATTGTATCTGATTAATTGTACCTGGCAAACATTCTTATTAATCCCATAGCACCTTCACTCCTACGTCACCAACTGGTTTTCTGCCCACTCTACATTTCTTGACAGGGTAAATGAGTTTATACAGAGGTTTGTGCTGTCACAGCTTGGATTTGATTCCAAGGTCATGGAATCACTGAATGGCTGGGGCTGGAACTGCCCAGTGCAAACTTCATTCTCAAGCAAGGCCACCTGGACTTGGAGCCAGTCATCCAGGATCACATCCAGGTGCATGTACTGGACCTTTTAAAGTTCTTCAGCCAAAAGGAAGGTGAACTCATCTGAGCCTACTGGAAACAGAATGGTCATCAGGCAGAGGAGATAAGCAGAATACATGAGTTATAAAATGAGCACATCTGGTAGGCACTTAAAATGAACATTTCCTCATCAATACGTGACAGTGACCACCTCACACTGCAGCCCCTGGTTGTGTGGAACCAATACAAGCCCTCAATCATCAACAGACCCACTAAGCCACAGCAATAAAGCTTCAAATTCGTAGCTGTAGATATCATTGGGTGCTGAAAATAGTTTGCACTGTTTTTTCCTACTGCACTGGACTAGGTTGTTGCCTTGTGCCATCACAAACTTTAGAGAGGTGTGTCTGTTGCCTTTAAAGCCCTCAACTCATTTTAAAATCACTTGTTCTCTTGACTGGATTTTTTAAAGTTCCTTTGACTCGGACAGAAATGAACAATGGTATGAGCACAGTCATCAGCTTGGACTCTGCCTCCCCCATATACAGTGTAGGACTAAACTGACAGTCCTGCCTTGATCTGTTCTGCTGGTCAAATGAAAAATATCTGTATTTGAAACCCTTTATTCCTTTCATGTGCTGTTTTCAGTTACATGTTGTGTTGCACAGCCCTCTATTTCCAGGCCTTCTCAGATACTTTCTCTTTCCACTCTGTATGTATAACCACTGTTGGAACTATGCTGCAGCCCACCAGGATTGAGAGCCAGGTACTTCTCATAATAGGAGGTCAAACTAAATGAAAGTCGGAGGCCCACCAGTTCTCACAGCTGAATTCCAACATTGGATATGACATGGCCAAGGGGAAAATATTGGATTTATTTTTATGAGTTAGTCATAACCCTAATGCCCTTAAGAGGTACTGTGAGAAGTGAATCCATTCATAAGGCCAACAAGGTCACTTTTAACTTGTAAAAATAAATCCAATATTTTTCACTATGTCTTATTAGGTTTGTACAATGCAGCAACCACTGTGGTTTGTTTTCAAAACGTCACTTCCCAGAACAGCTCATATTGCTTTTCAGCATGATTCCCCTTTCCCATGTTCCTCAGCTCCCAGGGTCTGCATTGTCTCTTTCACTGCCTTTGTGCATCAAAAAACATCCTGTGACTGAAAGTACCCTTGAGTTTTATGTTCAGCCCCTGCTCTAACACAACTCCATTGTCACAGTGTCTCTTTTCTGCCTCACGTGTTCAGCACATCCCTGGCATTTCTCTCAGCTGATCCCACACAGCCTCAGCCTTCCCTGACCTGTCCCAGTGCCTGCTGCCAACTGAACTGCACCCATCAGAAATCCAGAGCAGCATCCGGAATTTGTTGGTTAGACTGGTCTGACAAATAGTCTAGTAACAGCCTAAATTTGATAACTTCTTTTTCTTCCCTCCTTAAGGCTTCAAGAGCTTAGAAGAGGAAGGAATAGCTGAGATGTGACCTGGATTACCTGTCTCAGCCCACGAAATTTGCCATTCCAGGCCACGAGAAGTCCTGCAGACCATAGGGTTGTCTCAATTTGAACAGCTTTTCTCCCCACAGACAGCAAAAGTCTATTACATATTTCCTTTTTCTCCCTGGTAGCCACGCCACAATTCACAAACAGCAGCAAAAGGCAGGGGGTATGGAAAGACACAGCCTTATAAGCAAAGAAGGGAGACTTCAAGTGAGTACTGACATAGGAGGGGGAAAATTTGGGATGGCACACCTTCTTGTCTGCAAGAGAAAGGAGGGCAGTACTTTGTGCCCAGTGCAGTTTGAAGAGCTGAGCCTCAGAAAGCCAAGAGGAGGTTGCAGGAGTAGGACAGGAAGTGTGTCAGAGGTGGTGAAAGGAGGAATGAGATACTCATCCCTTCCAAACACAGAGAAAAAAATACTGTTTCAGGGATGACGCTCAAGAAACCAAAGGAAAGCAGTGGATCAGAGAATACAGACACCAGAACAGTTTGCTCTCAATATAATTCAAATTTTCTGGCCAGCTTCCACTTCTGGGCAGAAGCTTTAGGGGCATTCATAAAAATCTAATTAGAAAATAACATCTCTCATGAATTATTAGCTTTCCTCATATCTGGTTGTAATAGATTGAATTAAAGTCACAAAACCAGCAAAATATACTAAATCAATTAAAGAGAAAATTTTAATGTCAATCCCAGTCTATCGCTTCCTTTTAAAACACTGAAAAAGAAATGGTTTACACCAAGAAGCCTCTCTAGAAAATATTTGCTTTTCCTCCACAGGAGTATTCGGAAGTTTCCAAAAGCCATGAAACTTATATTTTCTCTCCCTCTTAGTGCTAAGCAAAAAAAAACAAGTGGTAAACAGTTATAGGAACTAAAATCTGTCTCATTTTTTGGTTTTGCCCGTGTACCCATCTCTGTGTTCCCATCCACTTAAATATGATGAGCCTGTATTTTTTCTGGTGAAGACAGAGCAGAATTTTGCTTTGGTTGATCCAGATCTACACGAGCATAATTTGCTCATCCTTCATCCAAATACTGAACAATATTTGTGCTCTTGTAACTGATTTCAGCAAGGATTGCACAAGGTGCAGAGGAAAAGGAAACTCTCAGCTGTGTCGTGGTGAGAAAAGGCTCTGCAGGAGCACAGCAGCTCTCACTGCTCCCACTCAGCTCTGGAAAATGGTGTGGCCACGTCTTTATCATTTCAAAGCTCCAGCTCCCTGCTCGAGCAGCAGCTCCACATCACACAGTGCAATTTGAAATCTTGGCACTTGGCTTTCAATAATTCCCTGTTAGATTACTGTCTGTGGAAGAGCATATAACACAACTGCTACAAATGCTGGGAGCAAAATCTTCAATAACAACTTAGCGCATATGATAACTTTCCCAATTTCCTGCATCTACACCACCTATCTCTTTACTCTGGTCTGTAGCAGCTTGTTTCTTTATTGAACATCTGCCTTGGGATCCCCTGTCATAAAAAGTAATAAACACATCAATCCAAAAGAAAGAGTATTGCATGGCCCAAAACTACTTAACCAATCAAATTGGCAGCTGGTAGCACGAAACTAAAGGGATAAAACTCCAAGGCGCTTTTAATACAGTATATTTCTAATGATATTACACACCTGCTGCCATTTTGCACGCCTAGCTGCCTGAGCGCTTCTAATAAGTTAATTATAGTTTCTAGCACCAATTATAGATTTCAACCTTTGTGGAAATACAAAGCAATGGGATTAATTTGTAAATCTGCTATCTCGCTGATATTTGACAGCTATTGCTTTGATTCTCCTTCTTACAAAGTACAGATGGATTGTCTTGGGAAAAAAAAAAGCATTCTTTAACCAAATAATAATAAAAGAGCACAATAAAAAAGCCTTGTAGCTTATTATCTACAGACCCCACAACTTGTAACTGTGACTGTAATTATAGCTGTTCGAGTTTCCCCTGCAGGTTTTGCTAAACAAACAAATGAAAAAGATACCCAAAAGGAAAAACCAAAGCAATTTGTGCTCCCTGGTTATCATGATATAAATATCCATAGATTACTTGCATAGAGAGAAGATCAGATCTAATCTTTCACCAGAGTTTCTTGTAAATTGGAAATTACATTTATTTCAGGTGTATACTGTTTGCCCAGTTCATATCCAGCTGTAAATTAGAGCAGTTTTGCCTTTTGGGAGAAAAACCTCACTTTTGAAACGTGTCTTATTGACTGTGTATAGATTACCAGCAGCTGATCCATGGAGTAGATTTGAAGGTAGAACTGCCTATAGGCAACTTTCTTTATTGATTGTAGATTGATATTCAGTTGATTTTAAAGAAGAGCAAAATAAAATAAAGCTACAATATAATTGCCAACTTTCTGCAGGAATGAAAGAAACAGGGCACCCAGGGAGGGGATGGAGTCACCATTCCTGTAGGTATTTAAAAGCTGTGTGGATGTGGAACTTAATGACATGGGCTAGTGGTGGGCTTGACATTACTGGGGATACTGGGGGACTCAATCCTAAAAGTCTTTCCCACCCTAAAGAAGTCCATGATTCTTTGATTAGCTCAGACCATACTGCTATTTGACAAGCTATTTGTTCTTCATCCTAACACTCACATTAACGTGCCTGGATCACCTTTCTCTCCAATGTTCCCCTTGGTTTAGGAAGGTGAGGAGGGGAGGAAGGCTGTGATCAGCCGGTGTATGAGCCTTGGAGGTTCTTGGGATGCTTCTGGATAACACTAAGGTCTGCATTAATGTGCAGCCTGCCACACATGTCCCTAAGCAAGAAAAAGATCCTCGTTTTGGGTGAAACATTCTGAACAGTTATTTTGAATAGTGTTTGCTTTCCAAGCTTTATCACAGTAAAAGCCACAGATAACTCCCTGAGCCACAACATCCATGAATTCCCACTTGCTATGGGGTTCAGGCTCCTAATTTCACACCTGTGTAGGTGAGCTGATTTCTAGTAGGACTGAGTTCTCAAAACAGCCTTTTCCTTACAGGCATTACTAATGCCTCTCTTCCATTCTCATAAAACCAGCAGAAACTTATTCTGTTGTTCAATTCATTTTGGTTTAAATCAGTCCTTGTCTTAGCACATAGCACAATTGCAAACACACTTCTTCAGGAAACCACGTGAAATGATTTATTCTTGTGAAAAACCTCTCCTCAAAAAGTTACAAAACTGAGATATCAAGCACCAGCTTGGATCCAGCAGAGCACTTACACATTTTCCCAACTGAAACTCATGCAATTTAAATCTAAATATACCCCCAAGTGCACTGGTGGTTTGGGACTGAAAAGCTCAATGCCCAATCCAATTCTACTCAGTGTCACACTGGCTATTAAAATCAAACATGAGTTAAGAATGTGCATCCATTGTGGATAACTGCTGGAAGCTTATGGGAAACTGCTGTACAGCCAAAGCATTTTAAATGGCATTACCCTAGTTTTATTAGTGTAAAACAGAGAAAGCCCTGGTTTTCTCAGGTTTACCAGAAAGAGGTTGCGTGAACAGCAGAACTAATGAGGACTAATTTCCCATAAATTCAAATGCTTTGTCACCAAAAATCCTGCCCCTACGCCCTCACCACAACAATTCTGCTCTCTCCCTGTTGCTCAGTGTTTGCTCCTTTCCTTGCTGTGGCTGAGTGAGCAGCTGGCTGCTCCAAAGGGACAGTGATGGACTCTTCCTGCTGGTTCCTCCTCAGAAGGGACACTGCTGCCTGCCACTCTCGTTTTGCCACATTCCAAACTTCACAAAACAATTTCAGAACTTCACTCGCTGAGACTTGCATTGTTATTTCATATTTGATTAAAGTTGGCCATAAATTCAACAGCCTTGAAGGACAATGAGTTAAAAAGCACCAGAGTAAGCAGATCTCCCCAGCCAAGCTGGGTCCAGAGGGGTACAAAGCCATGTTCCTACAGATGGAGGAGTCCTGATAAAAAGTGTCCATGCCTGAATTGGATCTCTCTATTAATCACAGAACATATTCAATTATTTACTCTATCAAAGGCAAGACTGTGCAAAACACCATAGTAAACTCAGCAGCATGCAGAAACCCTCCCAGCTTCTGCTTTCAGGCATGTCCATCAGCTTCTTCCAGACTCCTTGAGTTCCTCCCCATCCCATTTCTAATCCCCTTCATTGCCACAGACTCAAGCCATTCTCCTGGACAGCTGCAAAAAAAAATGAAGTTTTTGCACCTGTGTTTCCATTTCCTGTCATCTCAGACTAACTCCAGCTGTGGATAACCATGTCCATTGTGGTTTGGGCCCACAGAAGGGTGGCCTCTTGTGTATCAACGAATTGCAATCTTCCCTAACAAAGACATCTGTACCTGTGTATTTGATGCCATTATTTTGATTCCTATCTAAACCCAACTTATATGACAACCACCTTCATGGCTTAGAAAAGGCAAATTGAGGACACAAGTAGACTACTAAAGCCAAAAAAAAAAAAATCCAAAATACCTTTATTGCAGATACTTCCAAGACATCACTTTATCTATAAAGAAGAAACTAAAAAAGCATGCTCACCATTTGTAGAGTGGATAATATGATTAACTACTCCTTCCTACCTGGCACATCTCAGGTTTCCTGTAACAGCAATATTCAAATGAAAGTATTTAAGAGGAGAAATCGCTGTAGCAGCAAAAGATTATACACTGGCACACAGTTTGTGAGATGTCTATGTATTTTTTCACTGCTGGTCAACTCACTTTTATCCCAAATTTTCAATTTTCACTTATTAAAAAAACCCCTTCTTACTCCTTGATATTAGCACTTCTTATACATCCCTATAAGATACACCCCAGCAAATACACAGCATTTGAAATATATATGAAGTATTTTATATCTCATTCCTCATGAAAATCCATTGGATGACTGATAATTACTGTTTCTGATTTGGGGTAGTTACTTTGATGCATGTAGCTCTTTAGTGTTTGAGGGTTTTTTTCTTTCTGACTGAATTCTCTCTGAAACTGCTGGCAAGGACACTTGCTTGAGGAGGGTGGAACTGCAGTGCAGCCCTTCCTCTCAGAGTACATTATTCAGTGATGGGCAGGCAAAATTACTTCACTGGGTGTTTGTCTGCCCTCCTAATGGACGTGAGGTCTAAACCCCTTTCCCTGTATGACTTTCCTATGCTTAAGTACCTGAGTTCCCTGAGCTAGAATGTCTGCTTTTTAGCACTGAGCTTGGCACAAAGATTTGTGTTGCTCTGTGTGACCATACCAGTCATCCATCACTATTAATTACAAAAAAAAAAAAATCTTTCTCCTTGTTTTTAAAAGCCCTTTGAATTAGCTTCCATTATGAAGCTGTATCACAGATGGTCAAATGCTGGTGAACAAGGAGAAGGCAAACATTCTTGAAAACACCTTTGTGATCCATCTAGGCTGCTATGTCAGGGAGAAAGTCAAGGGATTTAAGTGACTAAAGATGACTTTCCTCAGCCAAATTTAGCTGAAAGTTACACAAGTAAGTTACCTCATCTCTCTCTAGAGTCAATGGGAAGAGACAGACTTCTTCAGCAGCAGTTCATGCTAACATGAAATAAATACCAAATCCAGGTGGAATGATTAACCCTCTGGAGATGCTTCCTGCTATTCATTCATTATGGAAACCATCTCAGAATATGGAGCTAATCATCAAAAATCTTTGCTTAGACAAGATGAATGTTCATTTTCCCAGTGGTTCTAAAATTATGGCATCCGTGTATGTAAAAAAGGAACAGATCAGTCAAGTGTGTCAAGTCCTTCCTATTGAGGGATCTGTTTGTACATATTCTGCATCTGTCCAACTACCAAACCCATCCTATCACCCACCACCCTGTGTTACCTTTATTTTTGTTCCAGCTGCCGTGCCAACTCTACATGCACACCATTACTGCCACCACTAATGCTATTAACAGGGCAGGCTGCAAAACTCGAGAATGTAGGCTACTACTAATGTTAGGTTTCAACTGATGTCACTGTATTTGCCACTTAGTGTTTGAGTTTGCAGAGCTCACTTCTATTCCATTCAGCTGTAAACATGAAGTCCAAACACTTGCTTCTTACATGATTCAGGAGTTGGTTCATGTGCAAAGGCTACAAGTTCTGTACAGGCAAGGGAGAAGCTCCACTGGACAGACACAGCCCTGTCCTGGCTGATGGGCAGTTGCACAGGCATTCAGCCTCCAGGCAGCAACACTCGGCCACCTCTTCGGTAACAGAAGTAGGCCAACACAAAAGTCTACAGGGAGTTTTCTTTCTTAATTTTAAAAGAGTGAGCTGGCCCCATCCCACATCCTGTAGGGTACAGACACCACTCCCTGTCAGCAGGGCACGAGCACCAGCACAGGTGTGTTGGGATATTCCTGCATGCAGTGCCTCTTGTAGTATCAGACTGTGCTAGCCTCCCTCAGCTTTACATTCAAGTTCTGGGGAAGGCTGCTCACCAGCCCTAGGAACATGTGGCTCCTGCAGGGTGGAAAAGCCCTCTCTTGCCTTCAGCAGTGCCATACCCATAATGTCTCTAATTTTCTCAGTTTGATCTGGTTTATATTTCAAGAAAATTCTCCTAAATGACCCTCTATTTATCTATTTTTAAACCAAACATATTAGGTGTGTTAATGTTTCATCATCTGCTCTGACTGCCTCATTCCAGGAAGCCCCACTGTGGTTTCTGGATTTTTCAGTGGGACCATATTCATCACCAGCCTCTGCATGGCTCTTGCTAACTGTCTGACCAGGAAGGAGTTAAAATCCTAATTTTTCTATTGCATTTCACTTTAAAGATAACCCTCTTATATTACAGCATGGCTCAAACCCTTGGCTTGCTCCGACATCGCTCAGCAGAGCGTTTGGTTTTCTCTTTACATCGCATTTTAGCGGATGTTGTGTTTTATAAGATAAAATGATAAATGGCCTGACTTAAATGACCGGAGGGTATCTACTTTCCTGCTACTCTATTTAAAAGGTTTCTGTGAACATTTTACACACCTTATTGTGTGACTGTGGCTGTCTAATAGCAAAGGAAACAATAGCCTCTGATGTCCACAGAGGCAGGGCATACCACACAGGTGCCATGTTTTACAACACCACTATATCTTGTCATTCAGAAGTGCTCCCTGAACAAATTGCCTGTCATATTTAAAGATAAAATCTGACAGTGCCAGAGCTGACAAGTAGTCCTCAACCCTGACATACAACACAGAGCTGAATTTTGCTAGATTCACTGTAGATGGATTTGTCTTTAGAGATTCACAGCAAAGCTAACTGCTGGCAGAGCAGCAAAAATTATTTCAAAACATTGCTAAGTGTCAGACTTTATTAAATGGTTGCTTTAAAAAAAAAGGGGGGGGGAAGCTTCTGTGTCAGATTTAGAAAAGAACTATACAGAAATGTTTTTACATATTTTACTTTACAAAATAATGATTTACAGTGTTTCTAAATAATAGAAAATCCTGCAGTACATTTCAGGATTGCTCCTTAGCACTGGGATTTCTATTTACACTACAGGAATTTGTACTCTTTTATCTTTTGCCCCGTGAGGCCCTGAAAGGTACATACAGTAAATGAAAATTAGGAAGGAGTGACACAGTGCTCAGCAATGCCCATCCACTGCTCAGGTGGTGACTGGGGGCAGTCAGAGGAATGCCTTGGGAAGCAAACACTGATGCTGCAGTGCTGCTCACCCCCGACAGCACCAAGGGGAGCAGAGGATGGAGGCTGTGGAACTACAGCACAAGTGGCACTGGCAGATGGGCAGAGGCAGGGCAGGTACTCCACAGCTATGCTGAAATCCCAGCCTGCAACTACTTTCAGATCAGCCCCTTTTTGTTCTCTTTTGGGGTTCTGAGGGGTAAAGAGCCACATAGACATTCATTTGCTTATGCAGCTCTTTGTAACCATTTTATGGCTCCATCAGACACCTGTATATTTAACTCTGTCCTCGCCCCCAGAATGCAAACTTCTGAATGCATAGCTGGAGAGATTTTTCTGTTCCTGTTTATTAACCACTAACAAGGAGCTACGTGTTTGTTCTCAAAGAGGAAAAAAAAGGCATAAAACACTATCTGCAATGTGCCCCATTGTGTCAAACCACTTCACAAAGACAGCCTTGATGTTGAGATGTCTTTTCACACCTACTGCCAGGGCTACTGAACTGATGCAAAGGGGATGTGCCTGCAACAGTGCCTGGCTGCCCTCCCCAGCCACCCTACCACTGCCCCAGCACCCTGCTGCTGCCAGAACCCCTGAGCTGGAGCCAAATAAACACCCCATCAGTGGGAAAATGGGACAGGACACAGCTGTAGGTGCAGTCAGCAGGTGTCACACAGAGAGCAGGTAAGGGCAGGAAGGACACCAGGGGAACAGACAGCAGAGTGTCATCAGCATCAGGACATCAGGAGAGCTGCCACAGTGAGCAAAGGCAGCTGACTCTCAAAAATCACAGAATGGCTGGGGCTGGAAGAGACCTTACAGCTCAAACTTGTTTCAAGCCCCCTGCACTGGGCAGGGGCACCTTCCCCACCCAACCTGGCTCCAACACTTCCAGCGCTGGGACATTCACGGCTTCTCTGGGCAACCTATTCCAGTGTCTCATCACTACCACTGAGTTATGCACCTTCAAGGAAAGGGACCCTCCTCATAGGGTCAACACCAGCAGCCAGTGCAAGTACCTGTGAGAAAGCTGGGAAAGAGGTAAGAGGGAGAGCTGTGCCCTCTCCACACTGGGTGACAGCAGGAAGGTGAGAGCAGGGAGCTGCAGCCACAATTCTGAAGGGGTTCAGGTGCTGCTGTGCAACTTGAACTTCTGACAAGCCAGTGCTGGTGTAGGAGCCTGGGCCAGAAGGATTATGCAAGTGTCCAAAATGGATGATTGACATCAGTTAAGTCAGGATCAATGACTGGAGAGCCCACTGCTACATCTTGCATGTAAAACTGACATGTGCAGAAGGCTGTGGAATTACAAAATTGAAAATTAAGTAGTCAGAGACAAGCAAAATCTCAGCTACTCCCCACTGCCAATTTATATTCCAGCCACAGACTTGCTATGAAAATCAGGATTTGAGTTTAAGAATAATGGTTGAAAATGCCTTTCTGTGACTCAGTAATCTAGGAATCAGAGGGGCAAACAAAGTCACCCTGCTTTTGTTCAGATACACCTGAGCTCAGTGGTGGCTCTAATGCCCTCTAACAGCTGGGACCTCCCTTCCCTGCCACAGGATTACTGCCCACCCATGGTGTTCTCCCTGTGCAGGTTTGCTGCTAGAGTGTGCACAGTCCTGCACACTGTGGGGATATATGTGTGAGTGTGAGAGGGAGAAAACTCACTGTAGACACAGCTCACTGTCTCCAATGAAATCACCTCTGCCCAGCCCTACCCCAGGCCCTTGGCTGAGACGTATGCCATGGGACACAGCAAAGGACCATCCAGGTATGAATTGTAATTGCAGCTTTACCTTGATTTTGGCAGCCCCTTCTGAGTGCCCCTTGTGCTGTACATCTCAGCTGGCTCTCTGGACTTCAATCCCAGGAGTGGCTCTTGTGTTTTCCATCTGTTGGATAAAAATATCTGCTGCTGTCACTAGCTGCACTTAGTCCAAAAATAACCCAGACTTTACTCAGGTGACCCACACGGGGACACCTCTCACTGTTTGCAGCAGAAGAGCCACTTACAGGAGTTTCATTTGCTCTCTCACAGAACTCTTCTATAGCATGGACCTATCTTCTAGTCACTCCAGTATAAAAATCTCCCCAAGTACTCCATCATCATGCTTCCTACAAAGCATGACTTTACCTTAGAAATAGTGTTAGCAAGAGATGTAATTGTCATTCTCCTGGGCTGCAACAAATCTTATTTAAGGATGGATCTCCTCTCAATTTCTCTTAGAGGCACTTTACCCTAGAGAGAACCAATCCATTATTGGAAGGAGATGTTCTGACCCCATTAGCTGGGCAGACGTGTGTTTGAACTCAGACCTCTGAGCATCCTCAATCCAAGATGAGCTAGCTCAGTTGATGCTGTGTGCAAGGGATGCATCCTCAGAGATCCCTCTGCATCCTGCTCTGCACCAGGCAAGTGCTGAATGCAATAGGCACCTGAGAGATCACTGTGTCCAGCAGTTCACTAAGGGAATGGAAGGGTATGCAGATAATTATAAAATGCTGGGAAGTGTAACTTTGGATGTATGCTGTGTTTAAAAAAAAAAAAGCATTGGAGAGAAATTACTCGTGATTTATAAGCCTCATATTGGCATGTACAAAAAATCACTGTTATACTGAATTTTTTTTAAAAGACTGTTCTGTTCCAAGCTTGCTTCATGCATGTTTGAATCGGGCCCTCTGAGAATACCAGAAAATGCATAATACATGCATTTGCAACCTTTAAAAGTGGAAATGTCATAACTTAGTCTTAGTTAGTCAGTTGTGGCTCTGACTCTAATGAAAGTGCTGTTGTCCAATATGCTTTGCTCTACATTGATTTTTCTTCTATCAGCTGGGAGTTCTGGTAAAAGAACAATAGATCTAATAATATCAGTAAAGCAAAGAAAGTAAGGAACAGCGAGCTCTTCAGTATATACAGGTCAAGCCACAATCAATTTCCAGATTTTAAATTATATTTTAAAATGTATGTTTAATACAAGATCTTGTTCTAAGTCTATCAAGTCAAAGCTTGTATAGTTTCAAGTTCCTGAATGACTGCTTTATCAAGAAGCCCAGACTCAGGCCCCAGAGGTTAAGTAATAAAGGAGAAATAAAAATAACTTAAAAGTTTCTGCAGTTAGTTGAACCCAGCAACAGCTCCATAAAGTGCTTTTACATTCCTACAGTTTGACATACCATAAAGCCACAAGATTCATTGAAAAGCAATGAATTTGCTAAGCAGAATTTCACTTCCTCTTGTTGTTAGAGGCCATTAAGTTTATTAGATGTTAACAAAATACTTGTAAACAGAAAATGTGAAGGGTTGTGAAAAGCGCCCTTCATTTTCACCCTAATAATTAACATGCAACTAGGAACAGGATAACAGAAATCTAATTAATGAAGTGCTGTTAGTTCCAAAATCTTAGTGATAATTATGTAGCAAGCTCCATACAGATGAGCTGAAATGAAATATAATTGTGCAAAGAGTGCATCATACAGATTAGATGAGAACTTGCATGTGTGTCTTCAGTAGGTGAGCTAATTCAATTACAGACTCTAAAATCATACTCTGGACCCACTGAAAAAGCAAGAATCCAGAGTGATACAAACTTTTTTTACTTCTTTTTACCTACCTACAAACTCAATGTGATTCTTCTGGTTTGAGATGATGGTTCTTTCATATGAATGATCTTGGAATAAAAAAACCCCAACACTTTTAGCAAAAACTGACTTTTAACTATGATTGTATGACCACAAAATACAGACATTGGTTGACAGGTAAATTGCATATCCGCAATTTCATCAATATAACTTGAGACCTTTTAGATCAGAAATGAAATTTCATCACCAAATGAAAAGAATATCTTTCAGCTATAGCAGGGTGTACAACCTTATGATACCCTCATTTGCAGGGTGATGACTGCAGGTAAAAGGGTGCAAGAGCCTTTATGGTGAAAAGAGTCTCCCTCCTCAAGAAGAATTTAAGTTCTCATGATAGATTTCCTATAGAAAGAATAGAATTAGGGTAAAAATCAAAATTCAACACTGAATCCTGATTAGTCTCTGCCTCAATTAAGACCAGCTGCTCTTGAATGGAGATGCTGGAAGACCACCTTAATCCCCACAGAAGATGTTTTTCTTGAGTCTCTTTGTGTTTGTGTCCCTCTAGAAAAGACCCTGATTATTGCTTTTTTTTTTTTTTTTTTTTGAAAAGTCATTACTGCCATGTGTTTTACCCATTTTTAGGAAAAGTTAAGGAAAAGAAAAGTATCCTCTGAGACAAAAAAAGAAATAGCTCAAGGCACTCTAGATCCCAGGGACACTCATCTTGGTCTTTCTAAATATGTATAGGATATATCACAATGGATTGTAAGAAATGTTTCAGACTAACACTGGTTTTGCAAATGGGTCTCCATCCAGTTGCCTGACTTTTACTTAAATCAATGAAACCTTTTCCAAAGCCAAGGAAAGAATGTTCTAGGCTAAGAAATCAAATTTCTCACCTCTTGGATGCTGACTCTGAGCTGGAGTGTGTGTTAATAATGCTCTCTGTCAGCTTTTTACTTGGAGCCTCCATTCTATCCTGGCCATATTATTCACATTTCCATCACCTCTTGGCTGGAACCTACTAATGCAGAATAATCTGTGCACACAGCCTCCAGCCTTAAGGGAACTCCAGGAATTACAGAACACTGCAGTGCACGTCAGCCACGTGGCCACGTGCACATCAATCCACTCTGCTGATCTCTACAATTGCTCCAGTCAGAGCATCACAGGAAATCTGCAGCATCACTGCTTGCCTTGCTCTCCCACTGGAATCTGGGATAGCATGGACACAGCTTTCCACTGGGAAAGAGACAGCTGATGACAACTATTCCTCTGCCATAGTAGAATCCTGCAAAAAATCTGATGTGGGTGTACATAAACCTCTAAAATTAAACTCTTCGGAAACAACGAACATCACAAACCTCACTAGCTCTTAGTCTATGTACACATTTCTTTGCCTTGTTTAACATGACTACGTTTTAAATTGCAAGCTCTACTGCAACAAACACGGAACAGTTTATGCACTCAGGCTGATGCAGGCTAATGGTGGGCACTGAGTTCCTACTACTCACATAAAGTAACAATGGGAAATGTAAGGTTACACTGCCAGAAGAATGTGTTCTAAACCCAGCAAAGCCATGCTTTTTTGTTGTTGTTGTTGTTGTTGTTGTTGAAGGAAACACTATTACAGGGAGTAGAAGTCATTTATGACAAGTCTTACTAAAGACATTGAAATTATTCTGCCTTCCTTACTAGAAGATTGGCAATTATAACCAGTATTTAATTCTGTCCATTCAAGAATAAAAACAAACCCTCCACCATCTATTTTAACCATTTACCATTATTAAATTGCCAGCATAGGCACATGAGGATAACTATGCACTTGGACGACACACAGTTCGGGTTGTGAGCAACGTGCCACTGAAGAGTGGACTCAGCATCTTTGAGTTCGCTGCTTTGACAAAGATTATCTCTCACTATTTGGCATATAGAGAGCTTACAGAAACCAATTTTGTCACCTATGCACCTGAACTTCCATGCACTGCAATAATGAGGTATTGAAGGTAAGTGCTAACGCCTTCTGAAGGGCAAATAACAAAGATTCTTTAAGCAGTTTATTTGATAAATGTCAGTAAATTAGTAAGAAAAACTTACATATCACTGTATATCTTGCAGAGTTCTATAAATATATCTTAATAAAAAGTAGCAGTACCAAATGAAAAAGGAGTCAAAATGACCTAATAAATGGGTTGGAAAAGAAATGTACTTCAGGGAATATCTGACATATAATTCAAAAGTTCTCTCACTTCAAGGTCACATCAGCCTAACAAAGAACAAAACTTGTTAATAACATTACTGTTAATGCTGAGACAAAAGGGAAAGAAGGGGCACCAGTCAATAGAAGAGAAAGAACAGCAGTAAAAGAATTGTGGAATTCTTTGATGTTGGATAATAATTTATTAGGAAGTTCATCAAAATAGCCAGTAAAAGAGTGCTCTCAGTAAAGTATTACAAGACTACCAAATAAGTACCAGACCAAAGGTGGTTAACGGTGCATAACCAGCATCCCAGTTTGCTTCAGCAACTCACCCTCACCTTGGTAAAAATAGCACAAATACCAGGGTATTTTCTTAAGAACTTCCTAATACAGCAGCTGTACCACCTCGTGGGGCATGTAGTGGAAATACCTAAAATAGATCTAGAAGAGTGGGGATAGTATTGTATTATACTATATTGTATTATATACTGCATATTCTCCATGGAATCATTTAATTCCAATAAGATCTATCTTTCCCATTGAGTGCTCAGGGACTTGGAATGCAACTAAAAGATTCACTGGAAAGTTTTAATCAAACCTTAGGAGGTCTGAAAGATCTCTATTATATGAGATACACTATTGTATATTATGCAATTAAATATTGTGCTAAACATGACATGAGCAGGACAGATTCCAGCTCAGTTTTCAGATACAACTCTGGAGGACAAGAAGTTCTATGAGAGCATCCTTAATCTGTAAACTGAGCTGATTACTGGAAGCAACAGAGATATGCCAGCACCAGAGGGTTACATAACACTTGTTCCAGTGTTGGCACTCAGGTCCCAGCTGCACTTTTGACCTCTGCCTCAGTTTCTCTGTGTAAAGCATCCTGATATTTTAAGATAAAGAGCCACTGTTAAAATATCAGTACAATTAGATAAAATTTTCAGTGAAGCAGTTGAGAAAAGCAAAATTTCTTTCTGTTCCATATGTTGCACCTTGAGGGTTATAATGAACTAGGAAAAGTTAAAAACTTGTGACAATAAAGGGGCGATTTCACTGCATTTGTTTTTCCCTTTTCTATGTAGATATTCATCTTCCACAAGAAACAAAGCTTTTCAGGACACACTGGAGAGCAAAATACTCAAGTCATACACACTTAGTTTCAAAGTTATGTTGCTACTCTGAGAGAGAAATCAATGTATACTATATTAAAAACAATCATCACAGCCCTTCAGATGATTGGAGAGCTTAACTTTGAATGCAATTCAGCCTAATAGAGGCTTTAATGGCTTTTGACAGATTGTTCCACTGATCAAGGGACATGTATGAAAATAACTGCCTACCAAGCCCTGATTTGATTTTAAGAAAAGAAAACTGAAGGTTAATGGTAAACAGAAGTTGATTGTTCACATTTTCACTGAAATAACTCTATCTGATCTGTTCTTAGAAGCAGTGGAATAAAGGATAATGGGAATCTTATACACCTGACTTTTTACTTTAGCCTGTAATCAAGGGGACTAATCAGACCAAGATGTGTTGGCATGAAAGCAAGTATTTGACTAGGGAGGGGGAGGAGAACAGCTTTTGTGACCAAATTCTTGATCATCATGGACAAGCTCTGTAAAACCAGTGGAGATTTAGAGGATACATAGCATAATACATCCTTTTGGATTATGAATGTTATCCCCTAAGCAACAAGAAGAGAAATGATAGTTCCCATGACATGTGAAGTGCTCATGCCTAAATATCAGCATTTTAAAGTGCTAATTTTATCAATTATTTCTTGGCTTTTATTTTGCATATTATTCAGCCAGTTCCACAGCCTTTCTATGTACAGGCTTTTTGTAATTGTATAAATTACCTTCTCTTGTTTAATGAATGCCCTCAGGCTAAGATGAAGAGGACAGATGAATATAAATGAAGGTGCAAGCCCAGCCACATTGAAGGTGAAGAGTCAGTGCGGACAGGAAAGAGAGCAGAGGTTCTGTTCAGGATTGCCTCTGCCTGCACAGGTGGGGTGAGCCAGAACAGGGCAGGATGGGAGTCCCACAGAACAACAAATGCTGGTTTAGCCAGAGTCCTTCATCACCCCCTAGCAGCTCCCATCCTCTACAGGCAGATTATTTTAGTTCTGAACTTTGCACTCTTATGGGGAGTGCAGTGGGTGTCTGTTTCTGATGAGGAAAACATGCAAAGAGAATTCTTTTTGTCTGACCCTTCCATGTGTCAGATCGCTGTCCTGGTGGGACAGGCCAGAAGATGAGCTGCAGCAACTTGAATCTCAAATGAGAATCAGAATGTTTGGAGGTACTCAGCCCATGGAGCTGCAGCAGGACAGAGGTGGAGGCTGAAGCTGGGGATGGGAGTTTCTCATCCCTGTTGCTACAGTGGAACAACCACTCTCCCCAACTCTGTAATCTTGGTGTGAGCTGAGAGTGGCCAGCTCCCAGCAGTAAGCTCAGGACTGGCTGCCAGGGGTAGGAAGGGGTTTAGGGAGCCAACATTAACTTTGCAGCAGGTGGTAACAATTAAGGGAGAGCTGCTGACCTGCACTGTACAAGTTTGAGCTCAATGACTCCCATATGAGCCCAGTTAATGGAGTTGTGGCCTTGAGAACGCACATCCCCTGGGTCTCGTGTGCCTCTCACCTCGTGGTCTCTCTTGCCCTGCTCTCAGCCCAGCTTAGATATCAGCCTAAGCCTGGCCTGGTTCAACATCCAACAGCCCCAACTCCACTGCACGGCACAGGACTAAGGGAGCAGCACTGCTATAACCGAGAAAGGAGCAATGCCAACTCGTAATCTTTTAATCACCTTTCACGATGGATTTTAATAATCTTTTGATTTCTGTGCTGTTACATGAATGGAATCCCTGAATCTGCCCCACTGCATTAAGTAGCCCAGCATGATTTTATAGTGCATCTTGTACCACTACCAGTGAACCTAAAACCATATTCAGATGATGAGAAGACAATTGATTTGAATATTTATTATGGTGCATGTTACCCATCCTGCACAGTTTTCAGTCAGCAATTACACATGGCATTCTAATTTACCCTTTAAACAATCAGAACCTGCTGTAAAGCTTAGAATTTAAGTATTGTGCCTTTAAAATCTACTGTACTGAGATTAATTTTATTTATTTACACAACCTTTTCAATAGAAGAAAGGACCTATGGGATAAAGTATTTCTATATACAGGGATATGAACAAAGCATTATAAAAACATTTCTAATTACATTGCAAAACACAGCAGTTTTCTATCAAATACTTAAAAAAAGTCTGCATCTTTCATCCCCCAAATTGCAGAAACAATAGAGGTTTTTCATTTTCTGCCAACATTTTCTTTCTATCAGTGTGAAACCAACTCTGTATCAGATTTATAAAAGAAAGCCCTTGCCTTGAGCATTTCATTTGTACTGGTTCCATGTTTAGTCAGTAGCTTTTGTAAAATTGATGAATATTGTCTAAAGGCAAGTGCAGACAGGCAAACAGATCTGTATCTTCTGCAATCCATTTAGCCTGACGCACACGTGCAAGTGAACTATTTTACCTCAATTCAGTCCTGGCTGATGAAAAGTAAATGTAAGCAAAGTTGTGAACCTCACTATTTTAAAAGAGCCACTGAATTTAATGTCAGAAGTTAATTTATGCTCTCACCTCTTCCTTGAAAAACCTTGGCCTTGGTCCTCATGTTTCTAAAGCATCCAGGCTTAGCAAACAATTGCTGTACACAGAACATTAATTACAGGCTGTGTCTTCCAGCTCATCCAAATAGGAAGTGGGTTCTTATGCTGCAATATAGATGGATTGCTAAAGAATCATTGAAACAAGCTAAATTATAACCACTTGCATAAAAAAAAGAAATCTTCAAAGTATTTGTCAGCTTCTAACACATAATCTAAACACAGCAATAATTTACACTTGATCTCTCAGGTTTTTTATATATATTTAACTGTGTTCTCCTTTTGGGGTACCCTTTGGCATTACTACGTGCTTCAAACAGTTCCACCATCCTACTCATGTTATTGCTATCAACTCCTGTGGGCTTTGGAGATATGAAATCTTCTCATACTTCTGCATTTCAACTGAACTCAATCAGCTTATACTGATTTAGATGACACAAGACTGGAACGCAACACAGAGCCCTAAACAACTTGGTTATTGGTATTTTGTCAGTCTTATTCATTCCAAAGGTGTTCATTTGTCCATGGCTTAGATAAGGGCTATCTGACTGCACTGAGACTAGTACTAGGTCAGCTATTTCACTACCTTAAGTCTTCAAGCATAGGCAAGACCTGGGAACATGTATTCTAAAAATTCTATTATTACTGCCAGCAGTCTCCTAATGGGTTTGGGATTTTTTTGGTTTGGCTTTATTTCTACTGCTGCTGGAAATAATTATTTGCCAATCATTTTTTAATAGCTTTGCCTCCACTTCAGCTACACACGACATCATTGATGTGACTTCTCCACTCTTTGTGGTGGTCAGATTCCTTTCAATACTGTGATCCCCATGGATTTTAGCAGTGCTTAATTAAACAAAGTAATCATAAAGTAACAGCACAAATAAACAGGCTCCCTAAACATTGTGTTAGCACTGTTACATCATTAGCTTGTCTGAATTCATATTGCTCATTTCCAAAGCAATATCTGTTTCTGAGAACTGCCTTTACAAGGCAGAATTCCCACATCTTCAGCTAGCTTTTCCCTAAGCGCTCTCCAAAGTAAACAGTGTTTAGTGTGGCACTAATCCAAATATGTGCTATTTGCCCACTGGTAAAGCCAGCTTTAGCTAGTGGAGGAAAGTGAAAGCTATGCCCATAGCAGCATTTCCAAATGTTATGAAATCTATGGCACAAGAGACAACAGATAAACGTGTGGATCAAGGTAATATTATAGAACCTAGTTTAAGTAATAACTTACTCTTCAGAGAGTCTTTACATTCTACAGGGTAACTAAAAGTTTTTGCAGAAGCCCAGGCCTACAATGGAAACACTTGATTTAGGTATTTATACTTATGCTGGCACAGCTTTACCAAAAAGTCTTATGAGGTACAACCTATACTTGATATAATTGTCCTGGCAAAAGCTGGTAGGTGTGGACACAGTTTTGTACCACTAAAACTGAATTTTTACTGGCATGGCTTCCTTAGCTCCAGGGAGGTCTGGCATGTTATACAGTCAAAAATACAATTTTCAGGAGCACAAGCCTCATCCACACACACAGCACTTTGCCAATACAGAAAGCTGGTGTGTTCTGGGTGAGTCTGGCCTCAGCAGAGACTTTAAACACCAAATTAACACAGGAGGCATATTCATTTCTCGGTGGTAATGTCAAACTCTGAATCTTACTGGCTTCTTTTGTAGTGGTAATACAGCCTGAGTGCTTTTTCACCGTAATGATTTTCTGCTTTTTGTGGCAGAGTGGGACACCAGTCCAACCATTTCAGTTAAAATAGTAATTTACCAAATCAAAATTCTCTATCTCATCCAGGAGCACCCTGTATCATCCCACATAGAACTGTTCTTTTTATAGCACATTACTACAAAACATCACAAACAGGTTTGTTTCTCATAGTTTTTTGGGTTTGTGCTCATATATCTCACTTGATGCTGCAATACCCAATATCACACAATCTAAATCTAGTTTCTCAGGGGACCAAACAACACAAATGGAAGGTCTTACTTAGGTCCATCAGCTCTTTAGGCAAAACACTGGGAAACTTGACCTCTGAATAGGATTCACAACATGCAGAAACAAAGCAATGATTAGGAACTGAGTTCTGAATTCCAGGGAGCCCAGGAGGTATAGATTCACATCAAAGATCTCTTTTAGTAGTACTCAGTTACCATGAGGCAAAACAGTAAAACAGTCTTGGGATCTGTGTTAGAATGCTCCTACAGAATTCCTCAGCTGAAAAAATGGTTTAAGAAGGAGCCACTGCACCCTTTGTGTTACTGGATGGGAATCACCCCAAGCTGGCCTCTCATTAGGATGCCCAGGACATGCTTTGCCAGAGGTGTGAGTTACACCTTGGGTTGCTCAAGCCTGCCAGGCAAAGACAGTTCTAGGCACTCATGGAAGCTGAAAGATTCCATGGGAATGTGTCAAAACACTGGCAGAGCTGGGCCTGCTCAGCCTCAAGAAGAGATGGCTGAGAGGGGACCTTACTGATGTCTGTCAGTATCTGCAGGAGGTGTCAGAGGATGGACCAGGCTCTGCTCCTGGTGCCCAGCAATGGGACAGGAGGAAGGGACAGGGGCTGATGCCCAGGAAGTTCCACTGGCCATGAGCAAGGACTCCTTTGCTGTGCAGTGCCCGAGCACTGAACAGACTGCCCAGAGGCTGTGGAGTCTCCCTCACTGGGGATATTCCAGACCTGGATGGACACAATCCTGTGCCCTGGGTAACTCTCCTTGAGCAGGGAGGTTGGACCAGATGACGCACTATGGTCCCTTCCAACCTGACCCATTCTGTTATCCTGTGAAACACAATATCCCTGAGCTCTAAGGTCAATGGGAATTAAAGTGGAGGAGGAGGGAACTAAGGCTGATGTTCTGGACTTCAGGTCTCAAAAATCACACACTTCTGTAAATCTGGGGGCTGCTCTTTTTTATTATGAGACAGTAACTAAGATATTGTGTAAAGACTGGTAAAATCTGCATTGACACAGAAAATAACATATGATCAAGGAATCTTAAAGCTGAAAAGATTTATGATAACTACAAAGCTTCTCCCCAGATGACCAGCATCAATAATTCTGGGCTGGAAGGTCACTTGTTATTCTATCCATTGAACAAGATTTTGCAGATAAGCAATTACTTCTTCTAGATCATATGGCAGAGGCATATTGCATTCATCATCATCTGTCCAGAAGGGATGGCATTCTGGTTTCTGGTCTTCTGGCAAGCTCTCTGCCGCATCTGACTGGCATCTGAAAAGAAAGGTAAGCAGATAAACCACTTAAGTAAAACTGTATCAAGAAACTGAATACTCAGCAAGGATACATTTGAGCATTAATTTAAAGAGAAAGATGATAATAAAAAAGAAATACGACATCTTCTGACACCAAATGGATTGCACATTTCCAGTGAAGTTGATTTCCATTGTAGGCTTTGTATTTTCTACAGGGATTTCTTAAAAAGCCAATCACAGAGAAAACTCAGTTAGTGTTCCTTTATATGGTGAATTATTTTTTCATTATCTCAGCTGTTATTTAAAGTATGTGATTAAATCATTATCAGATTTAAATGTTTGCTGGTTTCCAATGTATTACTAGATTATTGAGAAAGATTAAACTGAATTTACTGCATTAAGGTCAGGGGGGATAGATTAAACAACATTAAAGAAGCCAGACTAGCTTTGTAGATTCTGGAGATTTACAAGTGTATCAACCTGCTTAGCACTGAAAAAGGCAATATAAAAAGAGAGAATTCTATAAAGAAAAATTGAAATGGAGGTTAATAACAACTTCCAATGATGAATGGGTGGGCAAAACTTCAATAAAATTAAATTAAGAGGTTAGTGTATGTTAGTCCCCAGAGAAAATGTTTAAATTACAATTTTTTTTATTAAATGGATTATTCATCAATACCAGTGAAGTCTAATTATAATATTCAACTGAACTGCAGCCTGCAGAGGAAAGTTTTTGTAAGTGGCAACCATCACATCTCTAAAGATTAGACTGTAATATATGCTGCATCAAAAACATTGTCATGGTTCAAGGAGGATTTCCCCTCCTCTCTTTCCCCTTCCCCTCAAACAATTTGCACATTGCTGATTAATTAGCTAATACTTGCAGTGGGGCAAAACAAAGAAAAGTTCTGAAAATTACCTTAATTTTGATATATACTGCAGGTCTATACAGCTCTTTAAAGAGATAACGACCAAATTGCAGAAATGCACTTTTATCTCTCGTATGACATTCTTTAAAATTCGTGTTCTATAAAGCACATAATTTTTGTAAGAACTTTAAAGTTGTTTTAAACATTTATGTGTCTTTCACCTCAGTAGAACGAACTTTAAGGATACTGACACACACAACTTCCTTGTCCACACCATTGACCTTTTGGAAGAGACTGCTGCCAAATGAAAGATGTCTTCTTCTCCTGGGAATTATTAATAGCAGTGTAACCCCCATGAGAAAACATACTCCAGCTTTACACCCATGTTGGTGGGTGGTTAATTGCTGCACCAGCATCCTGGGCACTCAATCCATCGTACATTACACTGCAAGGACAGTATTAACACATAGCATTCCAATATATCTTCAGCTCTCCACATCAGCCCCTGATAATAGCATCTGTTAACATGCACTAAGTACTATTATGTAGCACATCACTTCATAAATAATAAGATTAGCCGACCTCAGGGCCCTGGGAAGAGTAATGTGTTTAAATGTTCTCATTATTTATTTAAAACAAGAATTAAAGGAACAGAAGCTACTTGTGACAATCCTCTTAGCATAAATATTAAACTGTTTGCATTGATAAGCTGCACTGTACAGAATAACAGAGGATTTGTTTTGCTGGCTGCTTTATAATAGTTGTTATAGCAAATGCAGTTTAGTGTGTGAGTTCTGAGAGGTACTTAACTGATTGTGCCATCATGTTCTGAAGACATTTTCCAAATTATATAAGGAAACAGGAGAAAATTAATATGCAGGGAAAGCTGAAACTAATTACAGCATAACTCTACAAGGCTTTTAAAAGCTTGCTTTATTTTCTGTCTTGGTGCAAAGTAATACACTCAGTTTGGTGGGTAGTATAAGACATTCCACTTTAAGCATTTCCATCTAAAAGTGGATAAATTAACCATGTAGAGGTTATTGCAGATGACAAATCACAAAGCTCAGCCAGTAAATACTACAGGCATGTTATGTGAACTGCAAAACTCAGCTAATAATAAGAATAAGAATAATCTTCATCACAGTAAATGTTCTCTCTCTCCCACATTTATTAACAACGGTTTTCACCGAGAGGAAAGATGTACCAACCTTTAGCTTCCTTGGCATTTCAGAGGCCTCTTTTTACCTTTCATATCTTTTTTTCTCCTTGCTCTCTCACACAAACAGATTGACCAGCTTTTCCCTCACATTGTGTTGCTGTAAATGTGGTAGCAGTCACGGTGATGCTGTGCCTGGACAGCCCAAGAGTCACTGCTTGCTACTTTCCCTTTTCTATATTTCTTACCAGAGTGGTCTCCCCACAACCAAGCACGTGCCTGAACTTCCAGGCAATCATGCAGTCAGGGAGGTTTTAGCCATAGCATATTCCATGTGAAGGATTAGAGGAATGGAAGTGTATCAGGTCCTCAGACTTGCTGTGCCAGTCTGATGACAGAATTCTTTGTTTATAGAATGCACAAAACTCCATGGTCCCTACTTTCTTACTAGAACACTCAAGACTTGTGACAGTTTCAATTAAAACGACCATTTTTAGTTACTGTTGAAGAGCACGTTCTCACTACCTCTACCCTCTAAAGTTCTCAGATTTTTCATAACCTTTTTGTCTGTTTTTGACAAATGGACTTTGCTCATTAATATTTACCAATGTTTAACTAAGTGATGACAAGCATTTCTATGACTATTTGCATAACAGCACGTGATGCTTTCCCTGGAAGGTGGCTGATATCTCCATGGGCAGGTGTGCATTCCCTGAGACAGACACATGCCTGGTCACAGTTCCCTGGACTGTGCTGATTTTTGATGCTCAGGGTGTCATCTACATTAGAGGACACTGATCATAATGCTAAAATTAACCAAGCTAGCTAAAGTGTGTGTTAATTATGAGTATGCAAGCAGTCAATAAAAGGTTAATGCAAAAGTCAAAGGATAAATTTATTTCAGTATTGCATCACTCCACTGACTAAATGACTAACATTATGCTTTGTTTTTAATCGATATATTTTACAGTAATGCGTGAGTCATTGATTCGAAACAACATCTTTTTTTCTAATAGTTAAGTTTTGCAACTACTAAATATCAAGTGTCAATATACTTAAAACACTCTTTCTTCAGAGCAGATACCTTTTTGTTCCATTGTCAGGAACAGGAATGCACAGAAGGGAAGAGGCAGCCTCGGGTTCTGCTAATGAATGTGATTAATGCAAATAAGAATTATTACCTAAGAACCTAAATAAGGTACTGTGAATTAGAGTCCCTGGATCCTCTTGCACTGTTTGTCTACTCCACAGGAGTGTAGTCAAATCAGATCAATAGGGGTCAATCTGTGGCTCAGACTGCACAGGCACAGTAAGAGTGAGGAGAGGATACAAGCAGTCCTCTTTCCAAGATGGAATTAATTTAGCTGCCTATGCCAGGCAGTTCGAAGACCAGTGGAGATGACATGGAAAATCATAGGGTAAGACAAGGAAAATGGGTCTGGCTGACTTCCCCACGCACTGCTATGGTCAGAAGGGGAGGATGGGACATTTGCCCTGCAGGTACAAAAGCACGCACTCACCCATACACGCTTCCTCCAGCATTCCTGAAATTTTATGTTTTATATGGGGAGCTATTTTCTCCCTCCATTCATGCTGCAATATAGGTGTTACCATACTGTTATTCAAAACTTTAGGGTAACTTTTAAAACAATGGCCCAGGCAAAAAAGCATTTGGATCACTTTACTGAGACCAATGCATTCAGTACTCCAGCCTGGATCACCTGTATCCAAGGGAAACCTGTGCTCTCCCAGAGCTTTTTCTGGAGAACTAATCCAAGACATGAGATCTACATAGGGAGCTGGAGCTTAACGTGTTTATAGTCAAAAAATATTGAAAGCTTGGCTTCTGATTTAGCTAATTTTAGAAGAAATAGCACATATAGAATCAGTATTTCAGCTGGAACTCCACCAAAGTTGTTTTGAAGGGGGTTTAGAAAATGGGTGGACTAATGCCCCATCATGACACAGGGTTGGGGTGGAATACTTTCTGATCTCTTTGTTTCCACTCTGTAAAACACAAGGAAGTTAATAATTAAAAATCCTTCACTTGGTACTAACTTTTTTTGTTTGCATCCTAAAGTCTATTTTACTGAAAAAACAGAGAATGGAGAAAATATGAATATTCTGAACTAACATTTTATATGCCTATATCGCCAAAAAAAAATTCTAATTTTTCATGCCAAAACTGACATTTTGAAAGTTATTGAGTCCAATCTAGACCAAAGATTTTCTTAGTTTTTTTAATTAACCAAGCAGAAAATTTCCAGCTTTGGCAGAAAGTTGTTTCCTGCTCGTCCCTCCTGTGACTCTGCACAAGTAAAACCTTCCCAAGTTTTACTCTTTACCTTTTAAGAACAAAACAAATTAAATATTTTTGACTTTGCAAACTAGATTTTAGAAGTACTGGTCCCAAACAGGCAGTGAAATGAAGTGGCCAGATGGAAAAAGAGAAGTGCTTCATTCTTTTGGACATCTAATCCCCAGTGCATTCCCAAGAAGTCTGTCCCATTTACAAAAAGTCATTGCTGATGTTCTTTCATGTGCTGTAACTACAGTGTGCCTGGGCATTAATGGCTGAGACCAGGACTGCATTTATAGAAGGGACAAAATGAGTTTGTTCTCAGATGAGAAACTTGAAAAGAAAATCTCACTTTTAAGAAAGGGATAGAGGCAATCAGCTAAATATTAATCTAAGGGGAAAAAAAGGATCAGCTGCACAAAGACACAAGAACAAATACATTTGCTGGCACATCAGATGATCTCTCTGCTTCTTCCAGAAGTTGATAATGGCTCATGTCACTGGTGCTTTTGGCCCTTACCACAGAACCAAAGTTTACAGTCACTGACTCAAGAGCTTTATGCCTTCAAAATAAACCATTCCACTGGAAATGAGGACGTTGGCTACAATATCCTGAGGCATCACTGGTGACAAAATAGGATAGCCTGAAAAGAGCCAGCCTTGTGTGTACTTTGACAGAGTGAATCTATAGCAGAATCCCTCTTTAACACTGGCCTGCAGAGTGCATTTTGCTGTTCCACAGAGAGGCAGGGAAGAGATCAATGAACCTGACACTAAACGGGGTGAAAAGCAGTTGCATCAGCTTGAAAATGTCAGAGTTTCTATCATTACTCAAATAGTAAACCAGGTAAATATGAGAAAAACCCTCCACATGTTGAAATAACAGCAGCCAAAGCACTGGTGGAGTCCAACAAAATGACTTTTCAATTAGTGCACCAATGTGCTTCATATGCATTTGTAGAAATATATAAAACTCAAAAACATTTTTAAAAACCCATTTTGCTTTGTCTTAACTGTAAAGAACTTAAAATACTTTCCTCCCACAATATTAATTAAAATCTGTCAAAATGTACTTCAGTCTTTCTAAACTATTTAGCTCAGAAACTAAGGAAAAGGATAAAGGTTTGTTTCAGCTACAGACTGGGGATTGTAAAGCCCTGAAACCTCAGAAACATTCCAGCTCTGGGTGGGAAGAATGAAAGAAAACAGGAAACAAGAATCTCCTTTCTCCAAGACAGTAACCTCTACTGTGGGGTAATTAATAAACAGAAATCTACTGGATTTCTGATGAGTTTATCAGTGACCTTCCTCACCATGTCCACCAGCTCTCCCCTGTGAAGGGCAATGCCTTGGAGATGGCCCTGCAGCACAGAGAATAGTCCCAGCATCAGAGGCATGGTGTGAATTTGACTTCCCCAGACACAGCTTTTCCCCTCCTTTGTGTCCAACAGACCCAGAAACTGTCCATGAGAAAATCACTGCACCTCCTATTCCCACAGGAGGACGCCTGTGTGGGGCAGCCTCAATTCCATGTTTGTTTGATTTTTTAATTAAGAAACATCACTACTCACTATAAAGTGTAGGGGGTAGGGAAATCCCCCAGAGAAACACTGAATAAATAACATGGCATTTGCTGAAAGATGAAGTTTAATCCAATTTAACTTATAGATCTAAAAATTGTTCCCTTTCAGTCCTGTTTCTCAGATGCTTTTGTTTCCTGTTTTTAGGATAATATGTATACAAGGAATGTATTCTGACTGTATGAGGAGCACGTTTATACATATTTATATGCACACCTCTTCACACCAATACTTGCAAAAAATCCCATTAGTCCAAAAGAGACAGCATTTAGGAGGAAATTTTCAGCACCACAGACATAGATTTAGTTACATACTTTTCATGATCAGCAATGGGAAGGGAGTTATTCCCACCGTGTTAAGAATATTTGGCTTTGACTTCAAACAACGTACAAATATATCAACCTCAATATAATTTATATTCTCTCAAAAGGAACCTAAAATTCTCTAAGCCTTTGCTGAGACATCTGATGTTCCAGTCTGCTCTGCTGCACTGTATGATCTGCTGCTTTATTTCACTTGCAATCCTTGCTTTCCTATGATTTTTTCAGACAAAGAAGCAAAATGTCTGCTATATGCTGAGTATAAACACAGCTGACTTGTTTTCCCCAAAGTATCGATTTTATGCACTTTTAAAATAACTATTTTCATTCTGTTTGCATAATCAGCTGGGGCATTGTTCCTCTACATTTGCAGAAACACAGATGGAATTGCTGATTTGGAGCCTTTGGAGAGATTTTATAGTATTCTCCAGAATCTAAGCTTCTATTAAAATAAGGTTTCGAGCACTTCTGGTTGTGAAGATAGCCTGGACAATGTAATTTGATGCATGGTTATCTTGTTGAGTCCACAACCAGACAGACAGACGCAATAGCACCAAGGGAGCTGTGAACTTCCCCCACTTATTTTATTGGGTGTTTACTTGGGGCCAGATGCTCCCCTCTGTTGTGCAGAACAGCGTTAAATGACTGAAAAAAAAAAAAAAAGAGAGGAAAAGGAAATGGAAATAAAAACCAACAAAGAGGAGAAAAGGAAATCCCCACAGCCCACTTCCCAGGGGGGCTACAGATGCCCTCTCTTGCCAGTATTAGACTGCTGGAAGATCTGGGGCTGAGCCATGCATATGGCACAATTTTTTGAAAGGCACTGTATTTCCCAAAAGAATGTCATCTGAAAAGTTAATGATGCTTCATTCACTCTTTTGCTTTATTTTTGGTACTCTTTTTATGTGAAAGTCATATAGGTATGCAAAAATGTAAACACAGGATCATTTTAAATGACATAGCAGGAGGATGGGCCTCCCATTTAATGCCACCTCATTTAAAGAAGCTATCCCATTTCCCAAAGAACTTCAGGATCTGGAGGCTCTGCCCTTCTGCAGGAAAGCTGAAACATTTTCCTTGTGAGTGTATCATGTATGCACATACAGACATCTCTCTCTTTATACATGTATACACATATATAACTCACACACACATATTAGAGAAGTTTATACCACATCTTCTATCAAGAGCTATGGTCTTGAACTCCAAAAAGGCTTAGGAAACAAAGAAACAAACAAAACTAAAGGTTTATTGTGCTGCAGAAGGACATTGTCTTCCCTGTGTTGTGCACCTTGGCTGTAGCCTGCAACCAGAATGTTTATGACATATATTGCAGTTCCTACTGTAAGAGCAATGCAATCCTGTGGGCTAAAACACAGTTTCTTCAAGGTCAACATGAGGTGAAAAAGATGCAGGAGGGAACAAATAATAGGGAAATGAGAAAAGAGATACAAGAAAAGCAGAGAGGCCAAAGAGGAAGTAGGAGTTTAGGAATAAAAAAGGGAAGCCTCATGTAACTAATCCCATTTCAAACACTGCAGAATTTCTCCATGGCTGCTGCTTTATTCAGTGATATTTTATGGATAAATCACTACAAAAATACACCACCAAAAAAAAAAAAAATCCAGTGCTGGCAGACAAATTCACTTGATATCCCAGGAAATGTGGCAGTACATCCAGCCATAAATAAAAATAATACGGCAACCATATGCTCAACAAGCTGCTTCTTTATAAGTGGAGTAAATCCTTCTGACTACCAAGCAAGACATCAGAATTTCTTCTATTACCCTTTGCATTTTAAATATCTGCAAACATTATAGAGAAATTTGAAATATCCTTTTCTACTCTCACTTGTAAACAACTACCATTGCCCAAAGACGACATGAAGAAATGTATTTCTTTACTTACTTTCAAGTTCAGCATTGCTATACTTCAATATTTTTGAATTAAGGTAATTCTGCAATATTTTTCAGAACTAAATAAAATTCCAGTATAGACTGGATGATGATCTAAAGTTACTAGACTGGAATATGCTCTAGTTTATGGAATTTGATTGCATACTATCAATTTAAACACAAGATAAAGTACATGCATCTGATCCTGGCCTACATTCACAGCCATTATTTCCAGAAGTGCTTACAAAAAGTGCAAGATTCTGATCTATAACATCCTATCAGTGGACTTGAATCCTCTCAGCACCATGAACACTTCTTCACCCTAATGAGCACCAAAATGCTACTAGCAGGCAAAACCTAAAATATCTATTGCAACAAATGCATACAGCTCTTCATCTTACTTCTGCAGTTGAAAGACCTTTCTGACTGCAATATCAATGACTTTAAACCACAGACTAAGACTTTAGCCCTTTTGGTGGTGCCAACTCACTTGTTTTATATGCTATGATATATAGTCCTGGCTTTGAGCTCACTCTCACTACTGATGCTTTTGATGCTTTGTTCTCTTTTCACTTTAAGATGGAAAATAACAAATAATGCTGAGTTCTCTTCTTACTCTTGAATTCTTCTGATGTCTATCTTCAGAACTCTTCTAACATCCAATTTATGTCATTCTTTTTCTTTCTTATGCTGTGAGTTTGAAACGAAAGAAGGTAACATGATATCGTAAGATCTACGGACGACTGAAATGGCCTTCAGAGTCAACTTCAGAGTTATTCAGAAAACTATCTTGCCTCCATAGAAAGTAAAAAATTGCTTCTCAATTGATAATCCAACTACTTCTGAAATTCTTCTTGAAGTTATTGCCACAAGGAACAGTCCAATCATAATAAAGAATATGGTGCTAATGCCTTATGAGTAATTTAGATGGGTTATTTTATTAGTATTTGCAAGGCACAATTCAAACTTATTTATGTGCTTTCTCTTGACTTATTCTTTAACATGAAATGGTGACAAAACCCAAAGTTTGCTAAAAAGAAAGGCTAACATCTGCTGTGCTGACTGACCTGCAAGGCTATTCTATTATATAATTCTTCCCAAAACACTACATCAGAATTCCAAAGACCTCTTATATTAGTTAATTAAGATCTTGACTCAATCTTCTCTCAGTTCTGAGCAAAATGCACAGTCACACATTTAAATCTCATTTAGCTCAGTGGAATTTTCAGATATAATTTGGGTTCAGCACAGGTTGAAAAGTCCCACTGCGTAGGGCCTGGGAGGTGATCTCTGCATGGCTGCTCAAAGAACAGCCACACACATGTACAGGATCATCTGCAGCTTCTCCTAAGGACCCCAGGCAGCCATCCTATCCCTGCCCCAATCCCTCTCTCTGCATTTAGCCTCCAGTCCCTGTGCTGCACTGAACGTTCTAACTCATGGGCAAAAATCTGCCTGAAGTAATGCAGCACTTCAGTAACCCAGCAGAGGAACTTCTCAGGGGTTCCTGTCAAGTAACCCACACTACACTGTCAGGTTCAAATTCTGTGGATAATGGGGTAATTTTTTGATGCCAAGGAAAGAGAACTCTTTTGTTGTTGGGTGTCATTTACTGTCCATTCCTCGATATTTTGTGCAAATTCATGGAAAATCAAGACATACATCAAGGAAAGTATCCCTTTCACCACCCTCACAAGAGACCTACTGTTTTGTCTTCCTTTGTTCTGTGTCTGCTAAAGAACAGTTATTTCGACTTTATGAAAAGTGGATGATTTTGGCCTTCTATATGTTTTATTTTGTCTAGGAATGTTGTATTTCAGACTCCATTTTTCCTAGTTTACAGGTTGCCAGCTGAGCTTCCTTACACTGAACTGCCGATGAATTTTTTTCTCTTCCTGCTACAAGAAACACTGCTTCCCTGAGTATGCAACTGACTCAATATCCCTCCTACGTTGTCTGCTTTTTCAAATAATATTGTGATCGTGTCAATCTACAATGCAATGTGGTCACCCTTTTTCTCTGCTGAAATGCTACTACTCCAGCCTGTCATAATGCCAAGAAATGAACATAAACTTTAAGGGTTTTGGCAGTAGCTATATAATCCTCTTCTTTTCAGTCCAAACAGCAGGTGTCCCTTTTTCTTTTTTCTATTCTTAAGTGCTCCTGAGGAGTTATAAACCTGTAGTTCGTATTTTTTGGACATGTGCAGTTCTACATGGCAATTTCACCCTCTATCCTGCTCACAGGAGTATCCAGGGAAGTTAATGACATTCCTCAGGAAGATGAGAAGCCCATTTTCTTAGACCTTCTCCTACAGAGTTTGTCCTTTGCAGTTTCCCTTGAGCTTTTCCAGCGTTTCACCACGACTGAGCACGGAGGACACCACTGCCTGCCCCAACACTGACAGCCTGGCTCAGCTCTTTCTGATAACAGCTAGAAAGCTCATCTCCCTTTTCCAAGGCATAATGACTTCATCAGGTCCAGTTTACCTGATGTTGGCTTGTCTGCACAGCCAGGGTGAAATCACACTGTACTTTTCAGGCCCCTGAGGAATGCTCCATGCACTTACTCCTTTTTTTTCTGTGTTCCTCCTGACAAGATATTAGAAAAATACTGCCCATTTACATTTGTCTCTTAATTTAAACTAGGCCAATCTTCTTGATATATTTGTGACCTTTCTAACTAGAAGGCTTTAAATACCTCCAAGAGAACACCTTTGCATCATGACAACTTTGGGTTCTAACAGCAACAAAGTGTGGTCTCTGCATTGTTTAATTTTAGGAATTAAATACTTTACTACCAATGCAAAAACCCCACCTGGCAGAAGTCAGCTAGGGCTGTGCCACCAAGCTTTTAGCAGTGTTCAAACCTGTTTATTTCTCAGTTTGTTCCAGAATACAAACACACAAACAACATCCACCTTTGGAGACAGCTCTTAGAGAGGTTGATGTCTGGCACTGACAATTAATTGGGCAATTAACTTGGACCAGACTGAAGAACTCCATGGCCCAATAATGCTGATTTGAATTCTGGAAATTATAGACTCTTAGAGCACTACTATCATGACAAGGGGGATGGAGTGCTCTTGGGATCTACAGGCTCTGTAGCAGGCAATAGAAAATCTGGTACAAGACTCATTTGACAGGTAACATGAATATATAAAGCACGGCAATCAGTGCACTTTTTCTGGACAACAAATATTGATGGACAAACAAAATGAGAATACCATGGAATAGCCTAGAAGTAGGTTGAAGGAAACAGAAAAAAGAGACTGTGGAGACAGGTGAAAAACATATGATAATGATTTATTCAATTTGCTTCTCTTATCAGATTTAAAAATTGATTGAAGGAAACTATCTTGTATGGAAGAGTTCTCTTGTCTAGCAATGGGGGCTGAAATTTGAAAAAGAACCCAGAGAAATTTGAATATGCCTGTTTTTTACAGTGAAGTCAATCACACACTGGGAAAAACTGTTAAAGAAACAGAACATTCCTAATTTCTGACATCTTCAAATCAAGAAAAGCCTCTGGCCTGGAAACCCTGCAGTTACACAGCTAGCACAGACATAAAGGAACAAAACTTAGTAGCTTGTGATAGTAGTCAAAACAACTGACATAAAAATCCCAAATACAATGATGCCCAAACTTTTATATATCCATTCTTTAATGAGCTTACTTTGAATAAGACTTTCAAAGCTCCTTGTAATAGATCTTGCTGTAAAATTATACATTCTAAGTGGAAAAGATACTCCAGGAGAATGAAACAAGACAGAAGAGTTCTCTTTCCAAAGCCCCAAAAGTATCAGTTTAGCCTTTGAACCCAACATCACAGGGGAGAGAAAAGCCCCTATGTGGGGAAAAAAGAAACTTTTAGGAAGCATCATATTCCCCATTTCCTTGTAGTTGTTATAGACAGGTATAAGTCTAATGTTTAATAGACATATGTTTAACTGAAAAGAGAATTGGCCAAAAGGTATGCACACACACATAAATTTAATTAATATTACATTTTGTGATGCAATTTATGAAAAAATTAAATACATGAATGTGTAGCTAAACAGCTTTTTTTTAGCTTCATTTACTTATTTTCTCTAAAGACATAATGGAATCACCAAAAATACAAGGTCACATTGAATCAAAGGACATCATCTTGCTTGTTCAGAATGTCAGAAGAAGCAGCTGCACTACAAGTCGCCTTTCCAGCCCTCACAAACAAACAATTAATGGAGAAATCCAGTCCTTTATGGTCCATTACAGGACCAAGGTCACCTGGGAAGCCAGAAAGTCTCACTGGCTACCCACAAGAGCAACTTGATTAGTCCCAGTAACCTTCTGCCCTTGCCAAGGGACTGATGGAAAAGCCAGTTTCTCAGGAGGTGTTGACTTGGTGGTCACACTCCTAGGATGCAGTTACACAGGTGAAGGGCTTGAGATTCACCTGCAGCACGAAGCCACACTCACTGCCTGCTGCAATTACCATCAGCTTTATAATTATGTTGATAATCACAAATTCTCTAAACATGAAGACAGTCTAAACTCGGAGTCTGTGTCAAGATTCTGTCAGCTAAAGAGGAGCATAACTTTGGCACAGTAACCAGGAAGGAAGTGATACAGGAAATAACCTGTAAACACATGCCAGACACCCTAAAGCCCTGTCTTTACCATATAAACAGACTAAACCCATGCTTTCAATATGTGCCTAAATTATAAACTCTGTGTGTTTTCCCTGTACTGAATCCTCTCTCATATTTCCATGAGAGCAAGCAGTTTGACTTATTAAAACATAATTAGCTCACTACAGAAAAAAATGACATATATAATATGAAATTCCCAGTGCAGTCTCCTTCTATATCTTTATTATGATTAAGTAATCAACTGCATTAGAATGCTAGTGACCATTCTATTGCATCAACAACTGGTTATTGTAAAATGCCAGACTGCCAGAACCTCATAAAAAAGGTGATATGGAAAAGAGGGGGGAATCTCTGGGTTGTAACCAGTTCTTCCACACCAATATTTGGTTTCAGATTCTCTTTATTACATCCCATGTGCTAGTGAATAACGAGGTTCTTTCTGTATTTACCATAAGCCCTTTGAAGATATTTTGTTTGTCATGAATCTGTGAAAAACCCTTTGAAGTTCTTCCTACGTTGGTCATGGTAAAAATATGGTATTTTCACCATACTTTTCCCACTAGAATTCTACTAATTTAGGCACAAACAATGAAGAAATGGGTGTAGTGTATTTTACGATTTTGGGGAGTTTATTTGTGAGAAAGAAGCAAATATTGAATAATGGTGAGAAGTGCAGACACCTCCTTCTACGGACTCTGTGTAACTTCTGACTCTGTCCCCAAATTGGAATATGGTCTGGGGCATCTCATTTAACTTCATGGTGCTGCAGTGTTCTGAGCTGTAAAGAACAAACCATAGCTCCATATCAATAACTGATTAGAGGATGTTAGTTATGTTTAATTGTTTGGCTTTCTGTTCTTTAAAGCAGTCTGCACTTCAAAGAGTTCACTGGATGCACCTCTAAAGATAAACCAGCTGTGAGTGCAGACAATCAGAACCCATATGAGACAGACCTGAAAATGTCATTAATGTTACTTATGGAGTTTATAAACATTTTATCTGTAATAGTTAATGCTGTCACCTGAAAGGAAATGCAGTTTTGCACATTCCTATAAAATTCTTTTATTTAAAGCCCTATACAATTAATTTAAAGTTCTAATTATATACAAACACGGGCACTTATTTCAGTTTTATTCTAAAATGGTGGAAAATTAGGAGAGCTTTTAATTTTGGTAATTAAAAAATTTAATTTCTGAAAATTAGTAATTTTGAGCATTCAAATAAGCATATATGTCATTTATAGAATAATTCCCCTTATTTCATAATTACTATGGCTATAAAAAGGGGTTTTCTTTGACAAAGGCTATAATAACTGACATAATGCATACTAATTTGCTCTAATTCTCTGCAAAGCTGAAGTGAAGCAAAAGCTTTATACATGTCTCTATGCCCTATTTAAATAACTTTTTCTATTTCCAAGACAGCTCTCTTGCATTTTTCTCCAAACTATTTAATTTAGTTTCAGTAAAAGAATTTCTTAAAACATCTATGCCTAACTTTAAATACACCAAATGCTGTAATTAAAGCACATCAACTGGTCCTGTAGATAATATTTACCTGTAAGCTCATCTCCTTCTAGAGCATATTTAACTACTTTCTATGCCCTCATCACTGCTCTACCCATCACCAACCCCCTTTCTGGTGTCACAATAATGTGCTCTCAATGCCTGGGAAATCAGCACCTGAACTAGTCAAGAAAAAAAAATCTAAAATCCTATGCATACTATACTTACTGAAAAAGCTGGTCTTTAGCTTATTTTAAATCATTTATAGTGTTTCCACTTATCCACAATCTCTTCTGGTGAGAATGAGCACAGTGACACCATATTGTCTACGAGAGCTACCCACAGGCGCAGTTTCGGTTCATGGCATGATGCAAAGGCAATTGCCCAATCATCTTAAATTCAAATATACCAGTCTAAAGTATTTCTGAGAATTTATCACATAATATTTTATGTATATCAATCTCTGCTTAATATTTTCCATTATACTTTGTATTTCCATTGAGAATGTCTAATTTCTTCATTAGAAACAAAAACTACTGTGATGTGTGATCATTTTACAGGTAATATATAATTATATTTCAGATTTAAATTTCCTAGAAGAGAAGAGATGCATAGTCCAGATTTCATACTAGTTCTACACTGCCTCAATCAAACTGATTTATCTTCAACCTTTCATATCAGCTTTACACTAGCACAATTGAATAGAGCTCAATGGTCAGTCTTATCGACACCCAAAGAAAGAATTGAGCCCACAGCATTTCTTTTCATGAGTCAAATACCTTGTCCAAGGATTCAGTAAAAGTTCATACTCCCAACTCCATGTGTGTTTATGCATGACACAGACATTTTAAAGTTATGTAAATGACAAGAACTGATGCCATTTAATCTGGGTTGAGTTTTTAACCCCTCAAAAGGTAAGGACACGTGGACTGTTTAATGCAGTCCCATCAGAGTACAGCATGATCCCAACTTATAAAAAATTTCAATTAGTTATTCTTTGCTTTCAGGTACTGTAGCCACCATAGCAATTCCACTTTAATTCCATCTGACTTCAATTGTGTTCAAATTATAGTAAAAAGGAAGAAGACAACAAGCTGTAAATATGAAAAGAGACAGAAAATCATTGAGAATCATGCCTTTATGAATATTTGATGAAGAAAGGTTAGATCTACTGCTCGTAAATTACTAGAAATTATGTCCATCATGTGACTCTGTCAGCAAAGGTTAATACAAATAGCTTTGGATTTAGTTGAGATGACAAGGAGGATTAAAAAAGATTTGTCCTGTCCTTGCTGCAATTAGTTTTTCTCCTATTATTATTGTAACGGAGTTTATTGTTAGGATTATGGTAACAGAACTCTCGCTCAATGAAATCATTTTGTTTTTCATAATACTGTGCCACTTTTGCAATGAATTTTTCATCTCTCCTAATCTACCTCTTTATTGCACATTTGCTGAAGTGGAGATACGATCATTAACCCATTTCTTGCCGTATTAAGTCTCACTTTGACTAAAGGGGAATTTTGGACGCCTTCCCAAGGCTCATGGGCTGCACTCCTGCCCTTCTCCACTGCAGAGCAAGGGGGGAGATGCTGATAAGGTGGGACATCACACAAAACCCTTCAGACAAAATTGGTGTTGGTATCTGATCTTTTCTCCACTACCAGCTCTTCTGAGCTCGTGGTGATGGAGAATGGCAAACTTGGAAGCTGATACTGCACATGCATGCACACAAATAAAAAGCAAGAGGTCTTGAAAATCTCAACCTTCTTCTTACATTGTAGTTTCTTCAAAGCACAAGCTAAAGTAGATTGAAAATTTGATATTTTCTATAGACAAAGTTGTTCATGAAACTATCAAGCAACTATGAAAAAGAAATCACAACCTTAAGCGAAGTTGAGTTTCCTTCTAAGATGCATTCCAAATTACAGCTTCCCTTCAAATGTTACATTTGGTCCTGGTTGTTGCAGTTATATTGCTTTAAATACAAAATTTTGTTCCTCTGGAGTTGATAGCTTCTTTGTCCTCTTTTCAGTTTGAATATAAACTTTTAAGAATCCATGGGTAGCAGAAACTTAATTCAGCATTTTCCATGTCCGATGAAAATAAAACTTTCTGCGTAATTTTTCTGATAAAAACATAAATGAAAACTCCAGAAGTAGAAAGTGTATTTGAAGGGGTACACAGAATTTCTAGAAAGCGTTAAAAGTGGCTAGCAAATGACTAATTGGAATTGGCATGTGCAGCACAACTGATGGCAAGCAGTCATCCTTTGGTGATGTCCACTGAGAGTTACATATACTTCTTCCACACTTAACACCACGTGAAAGAAGGGAATTTAACACATCAGGAGACCTGCTGGATTATCAGAACATCTGATCAATACCATTGACAACAATTGTGTCTAAAAGCATTGGGGCAGCCCTAAGTAATCTATGGGAACAGGCATTCAGGGCCTTCGCCAATACATTCCCTTTGACCCAGCATTCCCACTTCTCCCCCCAGAGGCAGCGTGCCTCCCTTTCCTGAGCTCTCCCGTAACCACTTTCCAGCTGCCTGGTTTAATAAAACGCACCCTTCGCAGCAGCTTTGACCCAGCTAAAAACCAAAACAAATAAAAACCCAAAAACCCCACCAGTGCCACTCTGAGAGATGAGAAACAGGGATCCAGGTCACACGCATGCTGCCCTGCTGCAGCCACCCTTCTTATCGGCTGCAGAGATTGCACCCGTGTAAATCTCAGCAACGTTCCCAACATTGTGGGACTCAGTGGGATACAAATGGCTTCTTCATGTACTAGGCTTGCTCAGAGAGATTTGAGTTACCTGTGGAGCAACTTTCCCACTCCCTGACATACACCTGGTGGTCCTGAAAGACATCATGACAAATATCCACTCGCCAGATTTAATGCTCTAAAAAGCACCCGGATTTTATTGCTCTGGTTGAAGTTAACTCTCAAAGACAGAAGACAGGGATGCATGTGTCTCGAAGTACCTCAGGTAGCATTAGGGAAATGAAGTGCAATGGAAAAAAAACATTAAACTCATAGTATATGCAACGTATCAAGTCAGACTGCTCTTCCCATGTACTGCTAATGGCCATCTAGCTTGAAAAAAGAAAAAGAAAAAGAAAAAGAAAAAGAAAAAGAAAAAGAAAAAGAAAAAGAAAAAGAAAAAGAAAAAGAAAAAGAGGAAAAGAGGAAAAGAGGAAAAGAAGAAAAGTGATCAGCCTGTTAAAAAATAAGAAAGAAACATCTCAAAGCAGACTTGTACTACATGGGAGTAATGGATCAGTCTATAAACTTTTAAACACGTTGACTGCTATTTAAAAAATCAGAAAGAAGTACAACAAAGAGAGTCACAGCTCTAAGATAAAATACGCACATAACCCCTAGTAAAAGAATCAAGTGTCACTGGTCAGGAAAAATGATTTTCTCATGTTATCACTGACTTATGTGTTTAACCCTAATACCAGGCAGCCTGTGAGAATAATTCTATATACCTTTGCAAGGCAGTCCATAGAGTGTGGATTATCTTAAGGATATGATCCACATTCCAGAAATGCGTCACTCATGGAATTGTGTAACTTTTAACTAAAGATGAGAATATTGCTTCATGATTGTCCAATTTGTCACTTTTTCAAACACTACCAACTGATTCCTCAGAAACACAGTTCTTTAACTTAAGTCTATCTTTTGACAGTGGTATCAAAGTAAAATAAAACAACCTGAGGTCTTCAGCTTTAAAGACAACATAATGAGATCAGAGATTCTGCCTGCAAAGAAATTAACTTATGACTGATTAATGAAAGTAACCTTAAATAGTAGGCATCCTGCCAAGAACAGGATACTGTAACGAATGGGTAGGAAATAACTGGCACCTTTCAAGGGGCTAGGGCACAGCAGCCTAGAAATTTGAGCATGCTGCTTTCAAGTTTGACCCCAGCAACCTGGAATGACCAAATAAGTCATACCTTTTATAATGTCCTTCATAAATTTCCCCCTTCCATATATTCTATAATGATGTAGATAACGGACTCAATTAGTTGTTGATGAAAAAAATGTTACTGTATGATAGAAATTTTGCATGCTGTTATAGAAAAAACCTAGAAATCATATTTAATAATAACAAAAAAAAAATCTGCTCATCCCTATGACCAAATGTCCTCTTCTACCCTCATGATTTGCTCCATTTTACACCAGCAGTACATTTTTGTCTGTTGCTGTAATTCATGTTAAGTATCTTCAACTCAATTGCTATTGCTCCCTGCTCTCTTTGTCTAGCATAAGATCAAGGTCCAAAAAAACGAGCTTCCAAAAGACACCTTGCTGGTCTTTTTGACCTTTTTTTGCTGTTCTTCTGGCCTCAAATGTGTTTGGTTCCATGTTCACACAGTTGCTTCTTTACACGTCTCCCTCAGGTCGTTATCACATTTTAGTACATCAGCCACTCCCTGGTCCAGCTAAAAAATCTTTCTTAATATTTTATTCCACAGGACTGCTGAATTTCCTTTGCCATAAGTGTTGAGTCCTCAAAAAGATGAAAACCAGTTTGTTTAGCTTTTTTTTTTTTTTTTTTAATTCAATTAGCTTTGCCTATGTTCAGCTTGTTTTACCTTGGTTATTGAAACTAAATCTCAGAAAATAAAAGAGAGAGGCAAACACTGTTGTTCCTTGGTGCTGTACTTTCTTCTCCTTAAGCTGTTAGTAATTAATGTTTCTAGGTGAATAAACTACATAGCATGATTAGCTAGGTCATGCCACCTTTTAAAAGCTGGCATTCTTTTTTTTTCCCTTCAAAAAGAGTGAAAGCACAATTGCGGAAATATTTTTTGATGGAAAATTCAAGACGAATATAAAATCTGGACATTTAGGATCTTGTCAACCCCACAATGTTTTGCATGCTCTGGTTCTGAGTCATTCACCACACGCTCACTGTCAGACACGGGTCTCAGCAGAACTCCTGATTCTCTTACACACAGCCTGCATAAGTAGGCTTGGAATGTTTAGCAATTTGTGAAACAAAATATATGTAATACGGACATGAATTTATACACAAAACTATCCAGCGCGTCTACAGGAGGATAGAAGCTCTAGTTGCTGTCTGAAATCTGTAAAATTATCCCTCACAACAGAAACTGTTAAAAGGTTGTAAGTGATTAGAAATGGATTTTCCTGAAATCAATCAAATCATTTCAATATGGCCAAGTGAGGACAGTAATTTCACTGGAATGGACAACGTGTTATTCTACAACTCAGCTGGCTTCACCAGTGGCTGTCAGAAGAACTCAAGAGTTTGATATTGTCAGAGGGGTTATATTCAGCTCTCAAAACTGCTCATGTGTGGCTTTGTATTTGATAGTTGAAAAAGAAACCAGGCAACCATACATGGCTTTTAATGTGCTTTCTTTAAACCTAATGCTGGGCACACAAATCTGATACAGCTTGTAGTACTGTGACATGCTGACAGTGAGCTTTTTCTCACCAATCTTATATTAGCTTCATTGCTTATTTTTCTGTGTAAATGTATACTGTGCACTTTTGCAAGTGAATTCATTACATGTCCCATCCTATGAAAATTAGTGACTTCGTTGCATTTCGCCTGTAAAGAACCTAAGACGCTAAACAATCAAACGTGTTGTGACCAAAGGCAGGATTTATCTGACAGACAGCTACAACTGCAGGGAAAAAAGGGTCATCCCAGGTTGCATGGACACCTAGAAAGGCCAAACAAAAATTACTCTGGCAACTCAGGGCTCAGAGCAAAGAGGTTAATGGTTTGCATTCCATCTGCATGACAAAAACCAACAAAGTACCACAGAGATTCATGCAAGGAAATGTTGGAGCCAAGCTCTTCAGAGAAGACAAGGGGTAACAGATCAAAACTGAAACAAAGAGATATTTTAACCAGATATATATAAAAAAATCATTCTTCCCACGGAGGCAGCCAAGTAGTAGAACAGGTAGCCCAAAGAAGTTGCACCTTCTCCATCTTTGAAGGTTTTCAAGCTCTGACTGGCTAAAGCCCTGAGCAATCTGATCTGATCTCATTGATAATAATGCCTTGAGCAAGAGCTGAGTCTATACAACTTCTGAAACCCCTTTCAATTTCACTTATTCTATAAATCTGTGAACTAAAGTTTTTGACCTCTTTTCATTAAAGATATTTTAAATGCAGATTGTCTCTTTTTAGAGATGCAATCTGTTTCCATAATAATATGCAACTGAAACATTCTTACATTGAAGGTAAAAATGTTGACTTACTTCCAGCTTCCCAAAGAAGGATGGGCAAGAAAGAAAGAAAAACCCCAAACTCTTATTGATATAAACCATCACAGACTGGCTTAAGCTTTCTTAAGAATTAACATTATAATTAGGGAACAAGAGGTTTTGTTCCAGCTTTGGGTTTCTCACAACATCCTGCCTCAACAGGATCTCTTGGATTTTGTGACTACTTTAAGCACAAATTGTTCTTCCGAGGAGATGTTGACTTTTGTGGTCTATTAAACAAGCAATACAAAACTGTACAGTGACGCAAGTAATTCAGGCTAAGCTGTACATAAAACAGCTCCTTTTCCCTAGGGACTCTCTAGAAGTATAGACAAGATTAAAACTAAACTTCAGTGTTTTAGCAATAAGCGGTCAGGAAGCAAAAGCAATTCATACAAGTTTGCTCATTTTTTCATTTCCAGGTGAGAAATTATTTATACTCTCTACCTACAGAGAGATGGAGTAATTGCCAAGGGAAAACTAGAAATAGTTCAGTCTTTTGGGGTGTATGAAAATCAACATGCAGTTATACACCTTTGGACCCTTCTTCCAAAATATCTCCCATTTACAGCAGGTTGCTAGGGTAGCCCTGGCCAAAATCCTGAAAAATATACACTTCTGTCTACAGAGAAAAAGGGACAGAACCACACAAGTGCACCAGCAATCACAGCAAGGATTGTTTTGGCCTGCTACAGCCTCCAAGAAATCCTAATGGATTTATATCTGGGCTCAGATGGAGGGAAAAGAAGGGAAGTTAGAAAGAAATCTTCCCAACACAGTGCCTTATGGAGCAGAAATTCCACTGAGGCTTTTGTTTATTTACTTTTAGATTGTGCTGTTGTGCACTTTTTTCCTCATTGGTCTGGAATGACCTACCCAACTCTCTGCTGGAAGGGCAAGTTCACCAATAGTATAAGTGAAATACAAACAAGTAACAAGAACCTACCCACAGCAGTGAACATCTGAACTGTACAGGTTCTATAGGAAATCAAAGAATGGATGAATATGAAGTATTTATTTTAGGATAGTTCTGTTCTGTAGTATTTTATGTGAAAATTAATCTGGAAACTGCTGACAGCAATGAAGGACTCAGAATAAGATAAAGTCCCAAGTCCTCAGACATGCTTTGGCCAATTAGGTTTACTACCAGTGGTGCCCATATGTTGAGAAAGCTGTCTTGTATGCGTAGAGTGGATATAGTTAACAAGAAAGATTTGTGAAGCTTTCATTTACTTTTTTCAAACATACATATTTCAGTTTGTAATGCCTCATATTAACATATATGATTTTATTCTGCTGTTCTCATTCAGACAAGACACCCATTCACTTTGATAGAGTGTTCAGTTTTATACAAGAAGTATGTTTAGAATTAGTCTATCTTAAATGGTAAACAGTAATTTTGGAGAGAAATCCATCAAGATTAATCCTATACATTTTCTTTCCCAAAAATGCCGGATTACATTTCTGTTTTAATGTAGAACTCACTTCCAACTGTTCTTTTCCTTCTATTCAGATTTCAAAGTACTGTGCAGACACTTGTGCCAGTTTCAGCAATTATTTCTTAAAATACCCTATTCTAATCAATGTTACATAAAGATACATGAGTTCAGATTTCTATTATATGAATGTAGTAAGCTCACTCTCCAGAAAAGACCAAGATGTTGTGTTTTGTGAAAAACCTTTGTATAAACCAGTCAGCAAAGCTGTAAACTGGTAAGGACATTATACACCAAAATTTCCACTTTAAAGTAAGTTCTTTCCACTGGAAGCTCATGTTCAGTTTGACAATACCTGGAATGTTATTTGGAGGTTATAATCGTTCAGTTGGTCTACACCTACGTCTCAGTAATCAAAACAGTAGAATTGAGTTTTTGATAACTGCAATGTAATATTAGATGTGTGTTGAAGTTAACTCTTGTAGGATTCAAAAGGGAAAAAAATACTTTCTTTTTAAGTCTTTGACAATTAAAAGTTTCTCTACAGAACAAAAATAACTCTGCATATAATGTAACTTCCATGTTTCAGCTTCTATTTCTCCCAGCTCAAAGCACTTTATAACATTGGTCCAAATAGTTCATGCTTTATGCTTGGAAGCACTTTCATTAACTATTTATGTAGGTACAGAAAGCAAGATTTGGTCCATGATAAATAATAAATCTTCAATAGATTTAGCCGGGATCTTTTCAATGAAACATGTTTTCGCCAGAAAATCCTAATTTCTTGAAACTACAAAAGCTGATGGAATGGGTTGGTTCCAATTTATTAAATGTTTCAAAGATATTTAGGAAAGACATTTCCAATTGAAAAAAAAAAATCTAATTTTAACATATTCAAAACAAGTAACTTACATCTCCCTAAATATATCCAAAAGATCTCTCCAAAGTCATACATATTTTTGGAACACAAAATACTTTCACTAACCTGTGCTAAAGTCTCTTCTGAGTTGAAGGTTAAGGTAAATTTTTAAGAATTTGGCTTTTTGTCCTTATAAAAACTGTCTCAAATGCTGCTATTCTCCCCAGGATTTACTTACAGCTGCCCTTTATATCAGTATTCCTTACTACTATTTACGCTTTCCTGCAGAGAAATAAATTCATTGCTTAAGATTACAAAGTAATTGGATTTTAGAAACAAAACCATTCTATTTTCCGGAAAAACACTGAAACTGTACTGTCCTTTACTTTTGTGAACATAAATGAATAAAGTCTAATTCACAATCCAAAGGCGTGATCCCATTTTCCTGAGCATCCCTGAACTAGCCAGGATACCCCTAACAGTTTATCCAACAGTGTCCAGTATAAAGTGTGTTTCTTTGATCTGGCAAAGTAAACCAGGCTCTCAACAAGATGATGGACATGGTGTAGTTGGGCTTCACCAAAACCTCCTCCAGCTCCTTTAAAGCCATCAAGGGTACAAGTACCCAAGGTGAATTTACTGCAAACTGTCCATCTGATCAGCCCACCCACAGATGAAATAAGGGACACATGGAGCTCCTCTCCCATCATTTCAATTATTGGTAAGAACTGGACAGAGCCCGTTCTGGCTGAGTGTTCTCTAATCACACTAAGTGCTCAGAGCCTAAGAGAAGGAGCAGACTGCAGCTAAGCAGAAAATCCAAGCCAAGCATGGCACAGAAAGAACATCACAGAGATGCCAAGCCTGTGCAGTTGAGAAAGACCAGTCAGGGGAAGGGACAGGGGACAGGGGAAGGGACAATCCCACGCTGTCCCCTGTCCACAGGCTGCTGCCTCAGTCCTTCAGCCTCCTGTGGGCCTGCCAGGCAAATATTTGTGTTTCATCCAATTCCCCACCAAATACAAACTTCAGTTCTAGATCTGCTCTGAGACAAAGCCTCCTAGGATATTACCAGCCACCTAAGAGATTGCATGCATCTCCCACAACAGTAACCCCAAAGTGATGCAGTCATTTGGGTTAAATAAACAGAAAAAATTAATGATTCTGGACCAGAAGGGAAACAAAGACGATTCCTGTAACAAGGTAATCCTTTCTACCCTGTCTTGCACAATTCCAGAACCTTGGCAGCAACTTCTCATATATGATACATATTACATATCTAAATCATAAATATTACAGTTATTTATGACAGCAAACAGAAGAACCTATTATTTGCACATAAATGGATTCTGAAAAAAAAAGGAAGAAAAAAGGCTGTACAACATTTCCTCAGAGATGGCTTAAAGAACAAGAACTTAAAGAACTAGTACTTTGTGATTTAATTTTAGCATTTATGCAGTTACAAATAACCTGAGGCACCAAAAATTGCCAAGGTAAGGTATCAAAAAGGCTGAGTCAGGACCAACTGCTGCCATCAAAGACCCTGAAAAGTAATCAGAACAGAGTCATCTGTCCACTGGATGTTGTTCTGGTGCTAGCTCATTTAATAGGGTGCAGGGAACCCAACAAAATCAGTGATTCTGCCAAGGTAAAGTTGAGGGTTTGGCTTAAATTAACAAAGCATGCCAGCAGATATATAAATTTAGCTAAACACAAAAGTCTCAATTGAGCTAGAATTTTAGAAGAGCTCAAGTAGAGAAGTTTTCATTTTATATAAAAATGGAGGGAAAAGTAGTGATTTTGTCATGGTGGGAATTTCTGAGCCCCTCCTTCACAAGGGCAGCAAAGAACCCACTGGCATTCGCTAGGAGACCACCCACAGTACCTGCAGTATATTGGAAATGTCAAGAGTGAGCTGCATGTGAAAATAAAGAATATATGCTCTATTTCCTATGGAACACCTCAATATGGCATGCATAATGTCTTAAAATTTTCCACTGAAATATTGGCTGTAACCCTGGTCCAATCTGGATTGTCACTCAAATGTCAGGAGAGAAAGAAAAAAACGCTGGGCTGGGTTCTTTTTCCCCTTGTTTTAGACTTACCAATAATTTTACTGTCAGTCACCACCTTTTTCTTGCCACTAATGGTATTCCCTAAAAATCTGAGAGGTGGCACGAGCAATTCTGAGAGCAGCACTCAGCCCACCCCAGGGTGGGCAAGCAGCTGAGGTCATTACACTCGTGTGACCTGGTGGCAGCTGCTCCCCAGGTCGGGGTTGTTGGACTCCCAACACAGAAACTCATCTCTGGAATTGTAAAATAAGGTACTACACACCACACTGCTATCACAATGGTATAAGAAAAAGATTCTTCTCTTAAAAAAAAAAAAAAATCCAAAGAGCTGATAAACAAGGTCATGTGCGGCTGCATGAACGTAGTCAGACAGTGCAGTTCTTGGGCAGTCAGAATATTGCTAGTGAATCATTTTTCTGAGAAAAATCTTCAGAGAGGCAGTGGTGAGATGCTTTTATCACATATATGCACATATTCATAGTTGGTTATGCAGAAAACTCCACAAGGTGAAGCTGCAAGGCGCAAATATGACATTGTATTATAAAAAGTGCTGGTTTACATTATTTTCCAGTACAGAAAAAAACAAACTACAAACCGTGAAAATGAGACATGCTGGTCATCTGTGTTAATTTGCTGCTCTGACTCAAACCTCTAGATTTAAACACAGAAATGCAAAGCACAACTTTCCAACATTCCCTGGTAAGCAGCTGCTTTATGAATAACTCGAAGAAAACCTTTATGCTTGGTCACACCACCAGCAGGAGACAACTGGCTTTTCTCATGTAATACAGGGAACTGCAGCCAGTACTTCATTAAAACACAAGACACTTTGGCAGACATGGATGCTGAACATTGCTTACTGTTCACATCTGTGGGTAAATGACAGCAGGCTGAAACTGTTGCCTTCCACTAAAGAGCAAGTACATGATCCAGTGCAGTTAATCAATAAGATAATGGAATGAATCAATAGCAAAGATTTTTAGGAGGTCTTAATTAAACAAACACTTGCAAATACAAATGATGTCTTCAATCTATTGATGGTGCCAGGGTGAGGGGTTAAACACGAACAAAACCATCAACTTTATTTTACCAGCATCTATTTCTCTAAACTACCACATAGCATTTTGGCCCCTGCACTGGCCCATCACTGCATCCCTATTCATTTTTACCACCACATTACAGAGCCAAATTGCCACACAATAAAGAAAAAGCAACAAACTGAAAAACCTCCTGAACAATTAAAAATGTGATGACAAAGTAGATACTGCATTCTTATTTCTTCTCTTTGAAAGGTGTGACTACCTAGCCAGAAGTCCTAATAAAGCCACTTTCCAGCTGCAAGGTGTACAATTAGAATAATTAAAGAATACCTAAACTGATAGACCCATTAATGCAGGAGATCTCCATGGGCCTCCTGCACAAACATGATAAGTCGATATTTTTGATTCTCCCAATGGTTTTATGCCAGGCACTGTTTTAAAGAGACATCAATCTATGATGTCAGCATTTATCTAATGAACCTTCAAAAATCAATGTCAAGATGGCCTGCTACATGTCTGCACCCAATTTGTCCATTCCCCAAGGGACAATAGGTAAAATAAAAACATTGTGTTGCATTCTGCTGTAAGGGAGGAGATTCTTTTTAACATTCTGCTGTATCGTGGGGGGGATTCTTTTTAACAGATTTCTTGGATGAAATCAAGCGAAAATGAGGCAAATATTGTATCTGAGAACCAGCCATTGATAATGAAAGATATGTGCCCCTACTAGAGAGGAAGAGAAAACTAAGCAGAGAGGGGGAAAGAGAGACCAAGACAGAAAAAGAAAGACTGGGACAGAACCACCAGAACCTTGGGGTGCACTGTTGGCTTCCAACCTGCAGGTCAAGGGTACGTGCTGCAAGCCATGCCAGCACAATTTCTTATCCTCCTCAGTCATTAAAGGGCGTGTGCTCAGGTTCATACTTCGTTTCTCTGAGCTTGCTTTCTCACACATTTTGTCTGACATTCTAATACCACCTTCTCTAATATGTCCATGGGGAAACCATTCCATTAGTTTTTTTGGGATTCCCTTCTGCCAACCTTGTGACTGTCTTGCGAGTGGGCACTCCCATCAACCCTGGTTGGAATGGGGGCAATCCTGGGTGACATCCTCAGACTGAAGCAGGTGCTGAGGATCAGAAAGATGTAGGAGCAGCAATGGTGGGGTGTTGATGGGATCGCTGTGGCAAGCCTCTTCCAGCCTCAGTGTTCCTGGACCTGTAGGCTCTTTGGCTCCCTCAAGCCTAACCTTAAGCCTGAAGGCAGTTTGGCACTGGGATAGAGGTCCTCATGGCCCCAGGTGGCACAGACTGAAGAGGTTTTTTGGGGAAGCAGCAGGCTGCTGTGGGCAGTGCAGGCAGGCCTGTGGAATGGTGAAGCAGGATAGACAGAACAGGTGTGGACAGAGGAGGCAAGCAGGGACAAAGCAGGGTGGACTGCAGGCAGAGAGAATGCAGGCAGGGCAAGGACAGGAGCAAAAAGGAGATGAACAAGTGGACAAGTGAACCAAAAATCAGATGGGACCCAGTTATGATTCATTTAATTGCTTTTATATGCTAAGGCTCCTCCCATAGTCCTATCCCTTGAGGATGACCATTGGCTAGTCAGCAGAATTGTCCCCTACCAGCAGGAGTTTCCCCACCTCTCAGAGGAGTCACCTGCAGCCCAGTGGTGGCAGTTTTCTGTCCCCTGATGGCTGTCAGGTGACTTCTCCACAGAGACAGAGCTTCCCTCCATTTTCTAAAGGGGTCCTGCCCAGAGACTGTAATTTCACCCCTACCACAAGTGCTAGCTGACCTCTACACGTGCCATGTGTTAGGGCTCTCACAATGTGCTGTACAGCTCCTCTAGAAATTTTCCACCTGCTGTCAAAAAATAGATTCTTAACCCACAGTTCAAGAAACAAAACTGGACAGTGTTGAGGCCTAAATAAAAATTAAATTGGTTCCTCACACATTGTAAGAGCAGTGAAAACTGCCTGTGACCACCCTACCTGGTCTTGACAATGGTAATGGAAGGAGGGAAACTTGACCTGGCTGTAGAAAACAAGAACAGGTTTCCAAAGACAGTAAGTATTCCAATCCCTGCTACAGTATATATATATAAACAATAGGTATTCCAAAGAGAAAAAGGAAATTATTTGGCTTAAGACCCTCTAAAATTGCCTTTGTCAGGCTTGCAGTAGAATGACAAGCAGGTGATTGTTTCTCAAATTACTACAATCAGGATTCTTAAGGATAACAAGATTGCCTTAGCTATTAATATAATCCTTATCCTTGTTGCCAGTAGTACATTCCTTGGCAGAATTCTTGTTTACACCTGAGAGCCAGGGTGTTCAATCCCCTGCATAGCTATTAGCTAGGAGAGCCATTTAACTCTGCTGAAGCACTACTTTTAGCTATTTTCTTGTTAGCGTTTAGATTCAACTTATCCTCACTATTCTATCCACAAAATTCCCTGCAACTGATATTTTGACACTGTATCAGACAGAAAGTGAAGGTCTAAGTTAGCTTCTCCCTCTCTCCTGTTTGAATAATAAACTGGTCTCTCTAGTTGCTCCGAGGTAGGGCTGCCTCCAGCTTGTAACTGGAGGTGACAGGTACTCTCTAGCAGATGGGCTGTCTTGTAATCTTTTTCTTTATTCACAGCAGCTCTGTCTCTTCCTTCTGTTCAGAGGATTTGCTCTTGTTGGTAGCATGTAAACAGTTAGCTATGCCTTAGACAGTTCAAAGATGTGCTGTGTGGGTGAATTAGTTGCTGCAGGATGCCTGTCTGCCTTCACACACACACTTCTTTCAAACACTGCCATTTTCAGATTTCTGCCCAATTAACTGATGATGACAGAGCCCAGTCCTGAGCTCTTTGCCCAAGGGAAACCTCCCCTGAATTCAGGAGGAGCTCTCAGGAAGCAGAAAGCTGAGAATCCTTCTGAAGGCACCACAGTTTCTCCACCCTAAAATGCTGCATCCCAAATATTTAGTACCCTTGCAAAACATTTACATCCTTAACTAAATAAAAAGCATGCAGTTTAATTCCTTTCATAACACTTATGTTTCTTGATGAGTTGGAATGAACTCAGGGTTTTTTCACATACAAAAATTACACAGAATTTTTTCTTAAGTACATGTATTCTAAGCAACTAGGGCAGCATTGACAAATAGGACAGCTTCTGCAAACTACTGATGTCTCATGACATGTTCACTAATATTTCATAATGGCTTTTTTCCTTGCCTGTCTGCTGTAGAAGAGCTGCTGATTTGTCTTTTCTCACTGATAACACAGTGGGGCCAAGTTTTCTACTGGTGCAACCACATGAGGACTGCATTTGATTGCTGATATCTTGGCAAATGGGTTTTATATCTTAATACCAACAGTGTTCAACTCATCTTTTGGGAAAACTAATTCCCTGTGTAATGAAGTTTCCTTCCACAGAAATGTACACTCTTGCATGTTTATGAAGTTCTCCTTTTTAAATTTTTCTCAATGCAAGTGAAATTTTCAAATCTGCCCAATTAAAGCAATCTCTAGTTTTGGTACAAACACTCACAAACCTTCTTAGGGATTCTGCTTTTAACTGTATTTAATGTGCCACGCTTCTTTTATTAAAATGCATTTCAGTTTTCAAAAACAAGTATGCAAATTAATTTCAAAAGCTACTACTCAGTTCTTCAAAGAGATGTTCTATATATGTTCTATACCAGCATGGGAACACAGCACTTGCTGTCCAAAATGCACCACCAGTTAAATTAGCTATAAATCAGGAGTCATCTACATTAGAGTCACAAGAGAAGAAATTTTCCTATGCTTTATAGCACCTACATTTACTCTGATTTTTTTAGAAGGTTAGGTCAAGTTTCTAAATTTTACCTAAACTTGTAATTCTGGTCTACTGTTGTTGGCTAATAAATAAATAAAAATGTAATAGATAAAAGTCACTAGACATGTTATGCATGTTTTACTGGTTAATATTCTTAGGCGATATGGTAAGCTTCTCCTTCATCGTTGGGTATTTCCTAATGAAATTAATTTAATTTATATTTGGGATTTTCATTTCCTGGGAGATGCCACTAAAGGCCTGTGCCTCCATGGCACTTTGGCTGGTCAACTTATTAATAAAGACTTTCGTGGAAAAACTGAGTGAGACTTGAGCATAAGTCAAGTGAAATCACACATTCTTTAAAGAAACTCTTGCAGAAGGCATGTTGCACTCAACACTCATCCAGAGCAATTGTCGAAGATATGATTTGCTCAAAAGTCCTCATTTTAGAAATGGTAGGACATGCAGACAACAAAAAAACTCACTCCTAAATGTCTTTGTGAACCTATGCCTGAGCAATGACATATTTGTACGAAAACAGATCAGCACTGACAGAACATCATCCCCAGTATTATGACAGAATAATTAATAGCTTAGAATTCTTAGGAAGCAGTAAGATACTCCTTCACAATCTATCAAGAAGTGACTGGTCTCCATCTTTCTTGAGAGATCTTTGAAAAGCAAATCAAGACTTAAAACATTACGGTGTTGCAATTTTAATACGAGTGATTTACATTCTTGTTGAAAAGGTTGAACTAAAGCTACAGCCAGACTCAGCATGTGTGCCATGGTCTGTGGAAGCATGTTATAAATGCAATCTAAAATCAATAGCAAGAAACAATTACAGCATCTGAATACCATTTGGGTGAAATAAGCTGATGCTGGTGAAGCAACCAGCAAATGTATGTCAATACCTGCAACAAAGTATTCCACAGCGTTTGCACAAAGAGGGGTTGAGTAAATATCAATAAAGCAACTCCTACTACAAACAGTAAAAATGATAAAATCAATATTCTAAAATAAAAAAGTTAGCACACAGATGAACACTGTCATGCAGACAGTGCTGTGTTAGGAGTGTTGCTAAGTTCCTGCATCTCAATAAAGGAAGAGACAATGACTGCATTTGTCCAGCACTGTGATTGATCAAGAAACCAAAACACACAACAAATGGTACGCAAACATTAGACCATAGGCATTCATATGAAAACGTATTTATGTCCTACAGCAGGAGGAATCACATATCTACTGCACCTGCTCGTCCTGTGCACTGTCAAGAACCCATCTAACTAACCCACAACATGCCAGCTCTGCCTGCTTAATGGGAGGATCCTCAAAGACTTCACATTTGTCCATAGAAAAGGCTTGAGTAAGAAAATAATAACCCATTATTGCAAGATATTTATATTAAAGCATCAAATCCCAGTAAATTCTTTAAAGACCCAGGAACTAAAAGGGTAAACTGCGAGTGACAGCCCATCTGCAAGATGCTGTCTGTAGCTCTGACCTGCATTTAAAACAGGGCTGCTTAGCCTTTAGAGCACCTAAAGTTGGCTCTGTTGTTTGCATTTCATAGAAACTACTTTTGAAAGTAAACAAGAACCTTTAGTGAATTATTTAGCATACAAATAAACCAGCAAAGAACCCTAAGTAGGCCAATATGAACTAACTCGATTGAAATATTCATCTGTAAATAACTTTTCAATCTGCTGCTTTCACGTACAAATACTACATGGAACATTAGACACAACTAGCTTCTAGGGATATTTAGGCTCACTGGAGAGCAATTTTTATGTCTACTGGCATCTGTGGGTAGTGATATGGACTGACTGTTAATATAACCAACATAAAATTTATGTGAACACTCACTGCAATAGCAACACACTGTCAGACAGCTGGTGGTTGATGCGTAGCACATGCGGATTTTATAAGCACTGTGTAAACTAACCTTTGCAAAAATGATTTAGCAGGTTTATTAGTTTAGGAAATCGCTATAATTAAGGATAATTCATAATGGCCGCTTATCCATTCTATAGCAATAGCTGCTTTAATTTAGACTCTGTTTCTTTGAGCCATAAATAAGTGTGCTGATATCTTCTGCACAGATGTGGCATTCAACCTGTTCAAGTTGGTTGAGTTCTGCTTCTGTTTTAATGCAAAAAAAAAAAAGAAAGATAAGCCCATAAAAGGCACTTTGCTTGAAATAAATTAGCAAACAATGCAGCTTGAAAATGCTGAAACCCTACTAGTAGCTCCTTTTAGGGAGGAGAGGGTAAAACTCAGAAATTTTCCACAAAAAAGGAGAGAACTACATGGTCAGAGAACTGACCTGAGATAGAATACCAGATTTGCATAATTAATCATTGGAAAAAGAGATATGTCTGTGACCTACGTGTATTATTTACAATCTATTCAGTCTGTAATGGAGGGTTTGACCTCTGTGAGCCCTTCTCATAACAGTGCGACTTTCCTGCTTCTGTGCACAACTCCAGCCTTCTCTGCAGTAGAACACGTGTAGTGTTTCCTAACTTCAATTCCCACTAAAAATTCCTGCAAAACAATTCCTTATTTAGTGGACAGCACATTTCTTGAATTGTCAGCCATCGCATCCTACCAGCTTGGAACCACCATGGGCTGGTTCCAAACTCCCACAAATCCAGCTTTGCTTCCATTCCCTGCCTTTGGACATGGGCATTCTTAGTAGAAACCTTTCACAGATAACTCCTCTACTAATCAGGAAATACAGCAAGACCTATTGTAACCACAAAGGCCTATAGTAGCCAACATATCAAATTTGCTGATTTTACAAAAATAAAAAAAAATCTGCTACACTTGTCACTTGTGACCCCATTGGTATCTTCTTTAGACAACGACTATAGACTCACTCAAATAAAAAATTATGATTTGAGGTGTCTTTCAGAAAATGCTCAAGATGGTTGACAAAGCAGCTTGAAGTATCAAATGATCAGCAAGCTTGGAAACAAATACAATCCAGATTCTCCTGATTTCAATTTATGCTTCTTCCTTTCTGGAAGAACCCTAGATTAGCATGGACAATAAAGAATTTGGATACTGAGCTTTGCAGATGACTAAGCACAATGGCTCAAGGTATTATTTCCTTGTGTATAAAAGGCAAAAATGTGGAGTGTTATGGAAAACCATCTAGCTTTGTCAGTCTCCTGCCACAAAATTACTAACACATTGCCTTTCCAGGGAGGGTGCAATCTACATTTTCCTTTTCCATTTAGATTTTATAGTAACCTTGAATGTGACACTAAATGACATAAATTCACGCAGTGTCACGGCAATGTGGAGCACAGTAAACATGTCCTACCTGGGATCAAGTCAGTCAAAGATGAGATGCTTTTCCTGGACTGGACTGTTTTCCCATCAGTTCAACTTACACCATGCCTGAAGAATGTGTACCAGCCAAAGCACTGGACCTATGAGTTTAGTATGGATCTTTGCTAGAAAGAAAATATACTTTTTTTTTTTTTTTTTTAAGAAGAAAATACAAAAGTGTAAGTGGTCTGCTTCCAATCACCAAGAAAATACAGAATAATCACAGTTAACAAAGGGAGGTGTAGCAATCACCACACATACTGAATTTCAGGTTATCTAAGCCTATCATTTTCAATCTCTTGATGACAAATGACCACACCATTCTACTCATTTCCAGTACAGTCTGAAGAGGTAATCATTGTGAGATCCAGACTTCAGTAACAAAAAGATCTTGGCTAAGCAATATATTTCCAATCCATCGAATTATTACATTCAATTTTTTCATTAATGTATGGAATACAGTATTAAAAAAAGTCTTCCAACACCCTCTCTGCAAATCCATGAGGTAGTAAAGCACAGTTACTGCTTTAACCCCACTCAAAACACAAACATTGCAGTAATTATGTGCCTTCTGGGTAGAGGCACTACAAAAAGAGAAGTAAAACATGAAACAAACTTGATTTTTAAGGAATTCCTAGGCAATGACAGAAAACAACTGTATTTTCCTTACCCAAATCAGAGCTAAGATTAGGATGGAAATCGGAGAGACGAGCTCCAAAGTTAGAAGTTTTGCTGTCAATGCAAGACACCTTTTGGCAGTATCCTCTTGCTCTCTGGGTTCTGACTAATATGTTTCAAGTGAGATAAAAGCTCCTGCATTAGCATTCAGTTCAACCAACAAGAGCAATTGACTACAGAATGGAATTGCTTTGCCAATGGCATATTGCACATAAGCCGAGTGAAACCGCAAACCTCCGCGCCAGGGGAAATTTTGAAATTTCCATTGCTTTTTTTATACATTGCATTTATTTTATCAAATAATGGCCAAATAATTCCAAATTGCAAAACTCAGTCTGATTCGTAGAACTGAGCTTGGTTTTCGGTCAGCAGAACGTTGGGCTGTTTTCTTTGTGGTGATGTTCAGCTTGATGGGACTTGTGGCAGGTGAGCCTGACATTCATGTTCACACTATAGCTGACACCCCTTGTGGGGTGAGCTGACATCTCCCATAATTTATTCAGCAGTCATTTAACTCCTACAGGCCATTACAGAGCTTTAGCTTATAAAGTCCAAAAAACATCAAAGATAAAGTATTTTTGCCAAGAAGCTGAACAAACTGAACAAAATGGGAGTTTCATCTACCCTTCTAGAAGGCCACTTCAAGTGCCAAAATATTAAATTTTTTTTAAATAATCAATACCCTGAACTTTAGATCAAACTCAAAAGTTAAACAGATTTTGTTTTAATAAAACAGAGACATTAATCATGGGAAGCCTTAGCTTTGTAAAAATTGCACTTTTTTGGTGAAGAAGTATTTGACCTTAATTTTGATTAGCTCAAATGATTGTGACTCAGCAAAAATATGGTAAAATGGGAATAGATACTGCTGTGCTAATTCTTACTACTAAAATTTCAGAGTATTTGCTGCATTTTTAATGAATAATACCTATACTTGGATAAGGCATGAATCTTGATATCTTTAAAAAGGCTTTACTGTTCAAGATTGCATTGGAAATTTAAACCCTATCTGCTCAAAAAAAAGAAGCTGGAAACACTTTAGAAATTGTCTTAAAGAAGCTGAAAATGTATATCTGGGGGTCAGGCCAGGCCTGAACAGGGAGGATGACACCATTTCACCAACTGTTGTGAGATAAACTAACATCTGTTTAACCCAAATTTACACATTCCTTTTTCTCCTGAGATAATTCTTACAGTAAAACTGTTCTCTAGATACTCCAAATTGTTGTAACAACTAGAAAACAATCAGAGAAAAAGTCTTAACGCTAGGCTAAAGTGGCTACACATGATTCTTAACAAAGGCAACACTTGTTATTGCCTTGGACAAGAAGGAAGCATGCAAACAAAAAGAGCCACTTGTCCAGGCTGGTGAAGCACAAGAGAAGACCTGCAAGCCATGGAAGGCTTGTCTGAACAGGTACTCTACCACAAGGGGTGGGCAAAAGGAAAGAAAAGAACAAAACAAACAGAAAAGGATAAACCAGTGCAGGAATGTAAGGGATAAGATCCAGCAGGGTAGAGATATCTCGAGTTAAGCCTAAAAAGCATTCTGTGATGAGGAACAGTTTTATTTTTTTTTTTTTTTTTTACAAAAAGAAATGCATTTGCAGTAGGAGTTAACATAGTTTTGAACATAACAAACAGCAAACAGTTTGGCACTGATTTTTAGCACTTACAGCTGACTGCATTTTTAAAAGCAGAATGTATTTCTTAAGTCACAAGTTTCTTCATTGGATTTGCAGATGGGGACCTCTATTGGTATAAAATAATTACTAAAAAAATGACACCTGGAAACAGACCCATTGGCTCCCACAAAAACCACGTTGGCCAAAACCTCATTTTCATTACACCAACATTAACATATACCCATTTCAATTAAAATTGCAGGAATTAGCCAAATAAAATGCAGTTAATATAAGAATTTGGTCCAATTGTGAAAGACATCAAGCATTCTTAAGAAAAAAAAAAAAAAGCTACAAAGAAGAACTAATATACTTTGAAGTTAACCTTCTCATACTTATGCCTGGGGGCCCTTCTGTGCATGTGCCTTAAGTGTATTTTTACTACAACCTCCATGTAAGCACGCAGCGTTCCGGCTTTGGACTGACATATCTCTGTGCTGGGCAGGATTTTCAATCCTTCATGACTATCTATTTGTCACTGCAGGTGAGTGGTAGCACTCAGGCTGATCCCCAGCCACTTTCACAGTTACTTATCTGTCTTTATGGATTCTTCCTGTGTGTCAAGTTGGTGCATAACAGCATTACTGTCAGGGTGACAAAACTGTCCCCAGAGTGTCACAAATGACTCCCCGGCCTTATGGCTGCAAGCAGGTAGTAACACATCGACACTGCCTTCCTCAGCTCATCTTTCTGCAGCCCTGCCACCCCCCTGGTACTCTGCACACACATTCCCCTCCTCGCAGGCAAACCTCAGTTAGGAATTAAGACAGGTCTAATTTTGGTACTTTAAAATTACCACCCAAAAAAGAGAGCGGAGTTTGCTTGCAGGGTGAATTTTTTTTTTTTTCTCTGAAAAGTCTGTTCATCTGCCTTTTTAAATAATAGAGTTTTGAGGGAAGAATATGCTGCAGAATTCCTGTTTTCTAAATATAGAAACCACAATTCAAAATAGTGGCTAAAAATATGCACACACTGATTTTTGCTGAATTCTATACACCATTTCTTATTTTTTTCATGTGTTTTTCTATCAAAGCCTGTTTTTTCTCTATAATTCTATTGCATTTTTTTACTTAATTGCATTCTGCACACAGTAACACCTTATTTAAAATAACACGTTCTCCAGCTCAACATTGGATGTTTATCTGTGATAAATTTAAAATCTCATTTGACAAGTGCTGAGGTTTAAAAACTTTTTCCCCCCCTCATAACGTAAAATCATTCCAAGGGGAAAAAAAAAAATCCATCAAGTTAAAACAATTTATATATTACTTGAAGAAGGCTGAGAATCTTGATAAATACAGTGAAAAAAAATGCTGCAGCAGCAAAGCTTGTTCAAGAATCTAAAATTATTTCATGGTCACATAGCACAATCTAAGATTTCGGTGATTCTTACATGAACCGTGTTTTATGCAAACAAGTTCTGCTTTGTTTAAGTCCACTGTACTTCAATTCTTCAAAACACCCTCAAGGTAACTCTTTGCAGACACTGACAGTGGACAGGACTCTGTGAAGGAGAGTCCCTGTGTTTTTATCCCCTCATCACCTCGCTGTATCAGCTCATCTCTCTGTGCCTCAGTTTCCCCAGCTGTGAACTGAAGATTAAATTATTATTTAATTTTCCTATTAAAACGGCAAAAAATCCTGCAAAGTAGTGAAACTAGTCGACATTAAAAGTACACTGAGATGAAAGAAAAGCCTTTTTTCTGGAAGATAAATGTTTAGAGAACGACCCAGGGTGTTTGTGTGTGTGAAATGCATGGTCAGGCACTGCTGCCTTGAGAAATGCAGCTGGACCAAGGGTACCTGACCCTCAGTGACACTGCCACAGCCGAGGACAGGAGTGTCCCCACAAACACATGTTTGGCTGTCCGTGCACACCCTCCCCACCCCTCGGACCATTTGTCCTTCACCTGACAAACACTCATTGTCTGAGTTCTCAGATAGGTTCAATACGATTTCTGACACTGGAAAAACAAAGCTAAAAGCAATTTAGAAATACCTGCCCATGAAGTCAAAAAGGCAAAATATCTAAAGCTTCTCCTGGAATCTCTGACCTCAGAGGCTGACACGGTTTGATGGGAAATTTAATGTAATAGTCTGAGAAAGCCAAAAGGCCTATTGTCAGCAATGAAGTCTGAAAGTTAGCAGAATTAATATAACTGTACAATGGAAGTGCCCTCGAGGGACAAGGCTGCAGAACCAGGGCAGAGGGAAAAATGACTTTTGAAGTCATTTCACTATGACATTCTGTCATCACCGCTAAACGGAAATAAAAAATCATCTGAATCACCACATGCCTCAGTGTGTGTCCCTTCCTTATCTAATATAAAGTAATAACACTGACGTCCTGTGCCCCACCTAAGCTGGGAAGGGGCTCTGCAGGGACTTTGGGAGCTCCATTTTGAATTGCTAAATGCAATAAGAATAAATGCAAGTGGGAGTCTGTTTAGCAGAGAATGATGTCTGGTCTGTAGCCCATCAAAGCCCAATAAATCTCAATGCTTCAACAAGAGATGAAAATGGTTATCTCATCATTTCAGTGCCAGGGTGAAATTTTCTCTGAGCCACAGTATTTTTGCAGATGATTTATGTCTGGGAAGGGTAGTTGTTTAACAAAATGGCAGATAATGATAAATAGAAAGCAAATAGAAACAGCAGCAAGGGAGTGGTTCTTAGTTGCAGCAGCAGAATAAACAATATAGTTACATAAAGTATATGTCACATATAAGTGCCATTATTCTAAATCCTATGACTTATATGTTACTTGGAACATCACATAAAAGAGCTGGTAATATGATTTACAGGATAGGAAATTTAACATGTATGCAAGGCAAATAAGTATCAAAATTCTTCTTTCTTGTTACATTTCTGTTAATCCCACTCCACCGAAATTACTCTGGGTTTACAATTGTATAATAAACAAGAAGTGTCTATGTGTTCACTGGGTTTAATACATTATTATATTAAAAGCAGAAGGATCAGAGGATGGGCTAATTTTGATGTTGTTAGAAATTTATTTTTAACCACAATACTTATATTGTCTGTGCGCTAAAATACAAATACTTTTACAGAAAAAGGAACGACTGATGCATATGCTATCTGGACATGTTTCTAATAAAATCATCTAAAAACAAAACTTTTTTTTTTCCCTTTAAGATCTGGGTTTGGATGACATGATAAACCAAATATTCGTGGAGTTAACGATGAGAAGAAAATGCAGCACAAAGCAAACTGCCTGTTTGAGCTTTTTGAATTAGAGATACTGCAAACAATGTCAAATTGGAGATGGAGATTTGAGGTCAGGGTGCTTGGTTTCAGTTTCTTTTTCTGCATTTTTCCTGTGGCTGTACACAAAGGGGAAAAAAAAAAATCTAATTACAGTTTTAAATGCCCAAAATGCCATGTCCACCAAAAGCCCGATGCTCATTAGTACTAGTAATTAACTTTACAACTGTCAACACAAACACCACACAGGCTGACAGATAGATAGTAGCTCTGAGGGTGCTAATAAATCCGGAAATAACAACTTGACACGCAGATGCACAAAAGGATGCAGGTGATAAAGAAATGTTGACATCAAATCTAATTATCTTTGAAACGGCCAAGTACCGCACAATCCCCAGTAATGCACTGTTATTGCTGGTGATGAGCCCCACTGGAACGGCTCTTAACCACAGCCTACAACGCAGCTTTTACAGCCCCTTGTCATATCTGCTGAGGACAATATCAAAAAGGAAATTATGAGTGTCATGACCCCTCCAAGTCAAAAATCTAGTGATGAATATAGGCTCAGCAAGGCATAGCAGATTACCCCCTTACGAGTTTTAAAGCCGGGATGATATATGACATTTTTATCAGGCACTTTCTCAGGAATGTCACCAAGAGGGAAAATAAAGGCCCTGAAAAGAGACGACTAGGTGAATTATGCAACTGTAATTGCCGATCATAACCTGATATGAGCTGAAATTGCTCTGTTTTCATATTGAGATAGCATAAAATTGTCGGGAAATGCAATGGCTCCTTAATGTGGCCTAGATGAGTCTAATATTCTGATCATTTTTCACTCAGCTGCTAGGTAAATAGTGCTTCTTTAACACAACCACCGTGGCCCAGGGCAATCTGGGGGCCCAATTTTACACTTGAATTGAGAAAATATGTGTAAACTACAATTTTTCATATTTTCTGCATACATAAGAAGATGAAACATCTTTATCATGTGTATTGTCTGGCTGAGCTTATACAAAATATTAGTTTATCTCTCCTACTTTGGTTTATTCCATAAGCAAAACACATAGATCTAAAGGACAGGCAATATTCTATATACAAAATAGGTCCATCTTTTATGCAGCCTCGTATGAAGAATTCTACCATTTTGTTTTTGAAAAGCTGGCAATTAGCAAGTGTAGATTTTGCAAAATATATTAAAATATTTTATAATACTCACAATTTTCTGCAAATCATTGTTAAAAAAAAAAAAAAAGGAAAATAAAAGGCCACAGAAATATTTATCTGTACAACATGAGATAGTTTAAACAATAACCTCTAGGAGGAAAGGAAGGTGAAGGGCATTTCTTTATTACCATGCTATAAGATAAATTTATTTTATCATAAATCTGCTGCATTAAGTGCTTCATAAAACAGATTTGCTTAAAAAACAAATCTGAGTTAAAATAAAATACCCTCAAATCAACCACAAAACCCAATGAAACAAAAAGCATGCTACTACCCATTCTCAGATAATAATCAGCAATAATACCTGGGGCAGAAAGGTCATAAACCATACTTCCAAGACAGGAATAATTCATTGTACTACTATGTGTTTAAGAATTAGTTTGATAGAGTCACTATCTAGACTGTGAGATATTGTCTATCAATCTGACCTTCTAAAAATGAGCCCACAGACTCCCACTTAGATCAAAACCTCTGCTTTTATGATAAGCAGTGTCTTTCTTAGGATAAATTTTAGGGCCAAGCTTATGATGAGTACGGCACCATCTGCAAAATACGGAAATGAAGCAATACAAACTCTTAAATAATTAGGTCTTTCTAAATTTCTGCATGTATTTTTCCTGCAAAGGAACCGAAAAAAGCAATCCCATTTTGCTCGTTTGCTTAAGAGTCAGTTCAGAAATAAACAAGTACGAAGGACGTTGACAGATTGAAATTTCTTTGTTTGCATTTATGTTATCTGTTCTTAGTTCCTATATATCCACCTTATCGAGGTGCTTCAACACTAATTGCAAAGCAGCACTGAGTAGCAGCAATAACCAGCACTTGGAAAAATCCCGTGTGACGCTGGTGACTGCAGATAAGAGCCCCTTAACAAACTTGGGTGTATCTGCATCAACTTACTCCCTACCTCCTTCTACATTTTATGCTTCCTAAAGGCTGATATTTTGTACTAAATATCACAGCAAAGTGATACCTCACTCTACAGAGAGGCTTCAAGCACAGATGATTTCCAAAGGCTTGAGGGTGTGGGATATACGGAACTGAAAATAACACTGAACACTGTGATACTTCAGTAATCACACAAGTCTTTGTAAAATATTTGACTGGAAACCAGAAGAGGATTGAAATACAGTTCCTACCAATTAATACTGTGTGATCATAAATGTAGAGCTGTTCAGATCTCAAAAGAATTTAAAACTGTAGACCCATCCATATTTATTACATTACCACTAACCCTATTATGAACAGTCTTTATGTAATTAACATACCAGCAGGGAATTTAAGAGGTACTTGGCATTAATTTTCAATCCCTATTCTCCATGAATTTGGTACTCAATTGTAGTGATAAATAGAAGACACATGGTTATGATTACACATTTTCTGTTATGATTATGCACCACAGTAGAAAAGACCTCATAATGCAGCACAGGCTCACAGTTAGCAAGAAAACCCGTTTACTGCAGGATTTTCCTTCTCTTCCAGTAATTCAGGAAGTCAAGTGACCGCTTTCCTTTTTTTTTCCCTTTTTCACAGGACCTGTTTAGAGAAGACTTTTCCCACAGTCACTGGCACTTGGCAGAAAAATAACTTCCAACCTTCATCATCCCCTCCTCAAGTCAGCCCCGTTGAAGGTGCATTTTATTCCATCTCCCTGTCTCTGTATCCCCCTTCCGGAGAGCAGGAGCAGGGGCTGCAGCCACTGTTGCTAAGCAACTCAGCCACGGCACTGCATCACCAAGTACAGATTGCTCCCATCATTTTCAGCCTCACAAATTTGGGAGCTGCTGTAATAATAGGAAGTAGTAGGGATAACAAAACCATTATCCATAGACCGGTAAGTTAGCAGATGGATCATATGAGAGAAAAAAAAAAAAAAAAGAAAAGAAAAAAAGCTATTGTAACAAGAACACTGAACAATCATTGGCAGCATTATTTTCAACCTTTATTTTTTAAATCAGTACAGCCTCCACAAAGAAGTTTACACACTCACTATGTGTGAATGCAAGAGACTTTTCGAATGGTGTTGATTTTTTGCGGGTCTTCCTGTGCAAGAGAACGGCACAATATCGGTGCTGCTGAAAGCTAGCACAAGATCTATTAGTAATCAAATTTCAGCCCAGATTTTATGGTTAGTCTAACCGAGTTAATTTCTCTAATGTTAGCAATTCATGGAAGAGGTCTCTTGTGGCAGCACAAACCTGGGATCCACAGCAGCTGTCAGAAGAGACTCTGAGGAATTCCTTATTAGCCAGAATGCAACCAGGCAGAAAACTCATTACACAGTGCTAAATATATTTAATCACATCTATTAGAGAAAAATGAACTTGATAATTACAACAAATAACTAAAGACCAAAAGTGTTCATGGAAAAACCTACACCAGGATGTGTAAGAAGAGGGGCTGCACACTGACTCTGTGTGGGAGAAAGCCTTGTGGAAACCCTCCTGATTCTGATGGAAAATGATTACACCACAAAGTACAAATGATTTAGGTTTCCCTTGAAAGTGAAGCATTTACATTTAACACCTTACATAAATGTAACATAAGTAAATTAATTGCTTAGATTTTAAAAATTAATTTGGAAAGCTCTTCTGAGAGTTGAGACAACAACATCTTCTCAAAATGCTTTTTTTGGGGAAAGAAAGTCTGCTACAGACATTCTCCACTATAAAGGTAATTTCACAATAGCTGGTACTTCACTGCAGTACATAATACAAGTGCTCTCTCCTTATTCTGTAGTCATTATTTTGCTCCAAATGGGATTGGACTGTGTGGTGACTGGTGCACAATTCTGCCCATCAAGCTGTCTGTATTTTAAAACTGACAGTTTAAAACTAAACGTATCTGATAATCACCTCACGACGTAATTATAGGCTGAAATCAAAGATAAGCATCACATACTCTTTGTGGGTTCATCACACACCATATACAGGCACTCCAAGCAGACCTGGATACCATCTGCCAAAACCTCCCTTGCTCTGTCATCCACAAGTATCCAAACTCAGTTTTACTTGCCTAGTCACTGAACATGAAGTGTGGGCACTCTAAAATTGCAGCAATCGCAAATCCTGATGCACAGACACTTGGAGAACACAACAGAGCAGTGACTGCAGCTTCAAATCTTTAGAACAAGCCTAACACCCAGACTTGTGTAACACCATACCAAATTCCTCTCACATCTTATGAAAAGCAGTTAACCTTTAAGCAGATCCATGAACTTCGAGTCTTTTTAAGCCCAAACTTTATTTCAAATTCTTTCCCAACTATATATATCCTTAAGTTAACATCATTGAAATAAAGAAATCAGGCATATTGAAATCATCAAATAAAATCTGAGAAGGGATACTCCAAGGTTTTCATGTAATTTTGACTTTATTGGAAGAGGGCAGCTAAGTAATGCATGAAGCAAGCCCTCTGGGTTTTTTTCTATTCAGCCATAGAACATTTTCACCTTTATTCCTAAGAAATACCATAAAAACATTGAATAGCATCTAGCAAAAATAAGACAAATTCTTCACAGTTGTATCCAAACAAAGAGAGAACACAATGGCCACAGAAAGTCCTTACCCAAAGGGTGTAAAAGACACACAAAACCTCAACACTTTGCAAGCCAAAGTGAGGGACCCAGGTAAGTGCCAAGTGAAAGGTCTACACTGCCAGCTTCCTCTCTTCACCTCATTCCTCTCCTCCAGCTGTCATGAAGAGAGGCAAGAAACTGCAGAATTCCATTTCCTAGGAACATAACTTAAAATGGTGGAAATTAGGAAACAGGATTTGATTCATTGTGTGGCCCAACAGCAGTGAAAGATCCAATGTCTGCATGACAGTAAATTGAGAGCAGATGGACAAGACTTCGAACTGATAGAGGAAAAAAATTTTCACTGCTCCATTGCACTTGTTTTCCTTTGTTTCAGCTGATTCCTACCTTCTCTTGGTCATTTCTGCTGTCTCTGTATCATGTCAGAACCAGTATTTTAGAAGCAAAACAAGGCAGTGGCCACAAAGCTCAGGCAGTAGCCACTGCTCAGAAGTTAAGGACCACATATGCACCATTTTTAAATATGGTGCTTCTGATGAGTTACACTTTGGGGCTGATGTTATTTAAAGGAAAAATGTAAAAGGTATTCTAAAAGAGTCTAAAAATCGAACATTTTCTTTCTTCCAGTGAGAACAAATCATCCTATATACACATGGATATAGTACTTTGCTTAGCTGGGCTTTAGGATAACAATGTAATTTTGGGGGGTGGCAGTAATTGTGAAAATTTTTTGGTTCTAATGTTTACAGATCAGACAATGCTCTTCTGCAAAGAAGCAACTGAGCCTTGCAAAAATTACTGACTTCATAAAGTCTATTATTTAACCTATAAATCTAAAGAGTGAACCTTACTACAGAGAATGTGTAGGATTCCTTTGAGTGAACAAAGGTATCACAGAACTTGTATAATTGCTTTCTCAGGTCTGTACATCTATTAAATAATTTGTTTTTCTTTGTACAAACTGAAATTTTAGGTTGTCAGTCATAGCTCAGCATATACATCACACCATGCTGAAATCAGAATTAAGGCACACACATCTGAATTAAATTATAGGCACAGAATGGCACACGAATTTTTAAGTTATTTTTACAAATTTCTACTGCATTTCAACAGATTTAACTCCCACTTAGTTATACCAATACAATAAATGTCCAGTAAGTTTGAGATGTGGAAAAACAGTTTTTGCCTTTAAGTATCCTCTCTTCATTCTTTCTCAATGCTTTCAAAACTAGTCACAGTTCAAACTGGATTGCAGAATTAGGTGAACCTTTCACCTGAATTTTCATAGCAGTTTCTACAATCTTATGACTGAGACACTCTTTACCCTAGAAGGTTAAATTGGCAACACAAATATTACATTAACTGATATGAACAGATAGAGAGCTACGATAGCAGTGGTAAGACAGAAAAATGAAACAACCAAGTTTTAAAGGGCATAAAAGGCCTTGATCTTTCCTTATGTGTACAGAAAATGGCTACAACTGCATCAGAATTTTGTTCAAAAAGTAGAAATTACTGATTGCTCCTTTTAGAGTATCGGCCTTCCTGTCCATGGTTAGGAGTTTGGACAATAAAAACTGGTTCTGAAACATTTTTCATTTACCCAGTATGAGCTCTAAGCATAGACAATCCAAGTATAATTGCAGAGACAAAAAAAAAGGAGGTGTAACATCCTCATAGTACAATTATGTTGAGGAAGGCTAAACACAATGAGAACATCATCAGAATGTCAGAATTCTGCTCTTAGTGTTTTGGGGATAAAGGTACACTGCAATCTTTTCTGTCCTGCCATTCAATAAATAATATTAAGCCTTCCTCAATTAGAAAATGTATCCAATTTAATATAAAAGTTCATTAGCATTTACTGAGAACTGAATTATTAGAAATGGAAAGCTTGCTTTAGAATTAATGTGTTAATAGTATATGAACTGCAGATATTTTCTTTTAAATCCAGATAATTCTTGCAGGGATATAAATTCCCATTCTTATTTAATTCTCTGTTGGGGATTTTTTTTTTTTTTCTGCGGGAAGTTTTTTCCATTCTGAATACAAGAAAAAGAAATCTGTGGAGATGTTTGCAGAGTAAGTTCATGTTGAGAATGAGGAGCAGTTTGAAAGCCAACAGAGAGTGATGAGCAGTGACAAACACAAGAACAGAGGAATCATTCCCTTTGCAGTCCTTATGGACAGTCCAACAATGCCACAGGCACAAACTTTTCCTAAGCAAAGAATGTTGTGATAGCATCAAAGGCAGAAAATCTGTTTAAAATGGCTAAAACAGAGCTTTGTTGTTACAAAGTGTGGAAAATCTCATAGCTCCAGATGTTCCTAACTTGGTTATGAAGCTTTCCTTCGTTTTTTTTTTTTTTTATTTTCCAACACAGGGCTGCACCAAACACCCTTGAAAAATATGGAGGAGTTAGGAACACCAGTGACAAGCAGAGCAGGCAGAAGCAGCCCGGTGTGGTGGCAGCTGCAGCAGCACGGGGCTGGCAGGGGATGGAGCACAAGGCTGGCACTCACCAAACAGCAGAGACAACCACTCCAGACCACGGATGGGCGAGCTCTCCGTGGGGTTCCACCACGAGAAATGACAGGAAGAGCCGTGTCCATGACTTTCTCTAATGTTCATAACTCAAAACCTACGACCTTGATCACTTTAGCAGATGGTTTTGCTCTGCTGTAGTTGCAATTAAACAGAGCGTGCCAAAGTGAAGAGCAAATTACCCATTCTATCTATCCCAGTTAAAAAAAAAATCTGCAGTCTTCCAGTATCTAGTGGGACAATATCCAAAATTTTCAGCCCCAGCCCATGCTGGATTGCCATTATATTTTATGTCAGTCAGTACTTCAGAGAGTCCAAGACCCTTGGCATATGTTCTTAGTTAACAAAATGGAAAATTAAACTTTGTAGCAACCCCCTGCCACTCCCAAAATAAAAGAAAAATTCTATTTACATCAATGAGCAGGAAGTCTGATCTTCCTGTGCCAGCCAAAAAGCCTGCAATATAAGGACATTTGGCTGAAGAAAGGAATTTAAAGTAAGCAAACTAGCCTAAACTCACAATCCTGCATTTCAGGTGCTGAGGAATAGTCATAAGGAATATGAATTTTTAAATAACCTATGATATTGACAAGCAGAAGTTTATTACTTTGACACAGAGCTTTTATGTCTGTTCAAAAATGAGCTGACTTTTTGAACACATTATCCTCATGGAAGAAGTGCTCCTGAATTTCTTCAACACACAAAACCCACCACAATTATAAACCCAGTATATGCACAAACAAGTAAAAAAAATTGTATTGCAAGGAAAGAGGAAGAGGTACCTAAAACTGTGGCATTTTCAATAATCAATGACTGTGTATAAGACCCCATGAAGTCTGAGGGACTGAAAAAGACAATGAAAATGAGACCTAGTCTTTGGCTCCCAGGTTCCAGAACAAGCTTTATTCTGGGCTGCACTGAAAAGGAAACATGAGCAGCTCCTTGGTTCTCCAGCACTGATGGATTTAGAATACTAATGTACAGTAGTTTTTACACATTAAATGCATGAAAACTGCAAAGAGTAGACTGAAAAAAAAAGATATTTGAGCCTAGATCTGAATATGAAGAAGATATGTAGATAAACTACCTCACTGACAAACTCATGTCAGGTTTTTTACAGTCCAGATGGTATGGGACAAACAGAAAGGGGGCATTTATGTCAGAGTCTGTACAACAGGAACACGGATGCTGATACAGTTTCTTTTTTATATAGAGCTGGGTAAAGAGATCAGAGAACACTGGAACCTTAGCCAAAACAAGTTATCCAGCTGCACTGTGTTTCATCACGTATCAATTTTTACTGAAAGAAAACCATACAAATTTAATCAGTTCTTCATATGGTAATATTTAACATTTTTTCCCGAGTTGTTTGATATTATTGTTTTAAAAGTTCCTTTTCCCCCGTCCTCGAAACGTGATGTGTGATAGTGGTGAACACAAGAAAAAAAAAAATCTACTCCTGGCAAGACTGAAAGCCTCATTTACAGTAGACTCAGTAATAAATGCACTGGCGTCTGTGTCAATTGACTGTCTCAATGAAGAACAGGTCACCATTGGGAACAGCACAGGCAGTGCCTACATTTGAACCCCCACATCCTCATCCCATGCGTGTTTGTAGCATCAGTAGAAATTAAATTACTCTAATAAACCTTTCTGCCTCTCCCCTCCCCAAGAAACAGGATTATTTTCCTGATATCTTAAACCACATGGGTCTTCCCTCTTTTTTTTTCTTTTTTTTTTTTTTTGAAGGCTATCATATAGCATTTGTATAGCACTTTTAATTATTTGAAAATATATAATAGAGTGGAGACATGGATCCCACTTATATAAATGCCTATTAAAAGGCCATTTATTCTCTCAGTAACCATAAAACATAAAACACCTCTTAAAAGAATATAATTCCTTTGTTTCTAAGCCAAACACATATAAGAAGACAGCTTGCTCCTTTTAAGTAAATAAAAATGATTTGTATTAAATAAAATGAAATATTGTACGCACTATATAATTTAACAATAAGACACATCAAAGTATGCATTACTGTGAGTTAACCCATGCCTCAGAGGTGTTGCAAGCCAAATACTTTAAACGATCCAGGAAACATGTTGCTACAGAAAAGCAAAAACCACAGCGCGTCATAAACCATTGGTCAGACGAGATGTAAAACCGAGTTCCTAAACATTTGTGGTCACTAAAATCCCCTGGTAATTATTGTGCCCTTAGAATGTTGATTTTGCCCAAACTGGAGTGTTTTTTAATGCACAAGTTGTATGCTCTGTCGCTGATTTCTGCAGGGAGAAGTGCCCCCTGCTCTGCACTCTGGGTGCTGTGTCCACTCCTCAAATGGTTGCAAGGACTGTCTTGCACATGAACACATCCAGCTGGATCTCTGCATGGCTGGATCTCAGCTACAGCCCACTAAAATGGGTGAAACTAAAGGGATTTCTTGGAGGTACCTGATAGTGAAATTTGATCCATAGTTTGTAACACAGTTTCAAATCCCTCTACTATAATGCAAGTATAAATAACATGATTATGCGGTATGTAACTCCAAACGAGATGATTCAAAAATGTTTATTATTGAGAATACACTAAACTCCTTGATAGAACACAAAGTATTTTTAAAAACACAGCAAAAAAACCGGCACAGAAAAGCTTATTGTTTGCATCAGTTTCATATGGATTTACACCACCACACTACATCCATAACCCCCATTTAGTAAATGTAACGTAGTTTTGATTGCTCTATTTTAAAAACCTTTTCAGTGGGAGCACTGTAAGCTGAATCAGAAAGCTGATGAGTCAGTACAGTTTGCTAAAAGGGAGTTTCCTCTCCAAGAAAAACAGGAACAAGTAGTGCAGCTCAGGTTCTAGCTGTGCCAACTGTCTTGTAACAAAAAACCCCTCCTCTGTCTCTCAGCAATAGCAGTAATTTCTTTTAAAAAATACACCACACAGCAAGGAAATGGACTGCAATCCTATTGATTTATATTACCTGTGAGGAGTGAGTGAATGGCATAAAGTGAAATGTGAATCAGAAGTCAAGTTCTGTGAGTTAAGAGAACAGTTTACCAACACTGCCACTATTCCATGAAGAGAAACCTCCCCAAAACACGGCAGAACTGAAGATCTGCTGCTGCTGCACCTGAAACCTTCAGTACTGCATAACCAGCTGAGATAGTGGGGTCACACAGCTCCATAGCTATGGAGCTGCTGATCCCGAGGAGATGGATGGATTGATTGATTGATTGATGGATAGGGCAGGGACATCTGCCCTACAGCCAGGCCCTGCACAAAGAACGAGCTGGGAACACCGGCAGAGGGGACAGGGATGGGATTGGGGATGGGGATGGGATTGGGGATGGGGATGGAGATGGGATTGGGGATGGGATTGGGGATGGGGATGGGAATGGGGATGGGATTGGGGATGGGAATGGGGATGGGACTGGGGATGGGATTGGGGATGGAGATGGGGGTGGGATTGGGGATGGGAATGGGGATGTGGATGGGATGGGGAACTCCCTGCCTGTCACGACAGTTGCACATTCCACCCACAAAAGGCCTCACTAACAACCACAATGATTTATTTTGTGATGCTTGAAAAACTCTTTTTAATAATAAAAGAATCCTAACTGAAAAGCAGTAAAGCACAGTGGAGTTTTTCCGAACAACTGTGACCCCAAAATGTTTTATTTTAATGATCTAAATACACCTGCCAGGTGGGTAGGAAAACCAGACACCAGCATATCATCCTCTACATTCTATTGTTATAGAAATAGCAGAAAACACATTAATGCATTTCAAAGATTTCTATCAAAAAAAGCTATGTTAAATAATAAATTTGAGGTAATTTTTCATACATAATGTCAACAAAAAAAAAAAAGACTGTGCTTATGAAATTCTTTCTCGTAATATTAATTAATAGTTCTGAACTTCTGCTGCTATCTTGCAAATTAACCTGCACCTGCAGTTTCCTGTGGCTATAGACTTCACCACTAAAAGTCATACGGTGCTATAATAATATTTAATAAACACTTTTATTAACCTGTCTTCCATCCACAGTATTATTACAGTCAATAAATGTTACAACAACATTATTATGTGGCCTAAAAATTGTTATTAATTTGCATTTGATCAACCCCATGTGTCCACATGCCTTACAGGACTCTTCTAGCACAGAGCTGAAGCTCTTCTGAAGCAGATTCACACCCATTCAAAAACAAAAGGCTAATGCCCATTGAACAAACAGCAGCCAAATCCGCCTTAATTTCACTGCTCTAGGCGTGCTGGTGAACTATTCACACTGATTGGCATCGTTCGGTTTTCAATGAAGGAAATAAAGGATTTGTTGAAGCGACAGATACTTGTGGAAATAAACTGCCAACCGATTTGCTATGTCAGTAATTAAGTATGTAAAGCTACAGATGTTGAACAATAGCGCCTTCCACTAAGATGCATGCCATAATATCAAAAACTAACCTGGCATCTGGTTTCTTTATTTAAGTACTTTTCTTAGGGTTTGGATCTTAATTTTTTACAGTTGACAGCAACGTTATTTGAGCCAGTCAGTGGCATCTGGTTGCTTTGGGGGGGCGTGAAAAATAAGGGCGGGGGGAAAAAAGGGAAAAAAAAGCAGCTCTGTGCACTTTAATTAATTGTGGAGAGATTACATGGTCTTCCAACCGTGTAGTTTGTCATCAGAGCACATTACAGATTTATATTAGATGTTTCTCCACAGTGTCAAGAATAATTAAAAAGGGATAGGAAACGATGCCAGCTAGTAATGCTTTACATCAGCAGTGAAAGTTTTATATTTATTACAGCCAAACAATTTTAAAAGAAGATGTCAATTTTGTAGTTATACTGTGCAAGGAATAAATATTAGGTGGGTAAAGCAGCCAATACATTTCATCTGCTTGAATAATGAGTGGTTCATGTTTAATCTATCAGACCTACCAGAATTGGTGTGACATGTCAGTTATTAATGAAGCACCATCCCCTTTTCTCATAAAAACATCCTCTCAATACAATAATTAACATATGTTTTTCCTTTCTTCCTAAAAGGAGCTCTGTCCAATTCCTCCTTTTGATTCATGTAAGAACAGACATGCCAACTGTACACAAATTCTTTTGCTCAATTAATTTGCAATACCTTTGGTCTTGGGCTGTGCTAATAGAACAGTGCTTATGTGTACTCAAGCTCTCAATTCACTCATCATAAAGGGCCACATTTCATTCCTCCCCTGTGCACAGACTCCTTTGTACTTGCAGATGAGAGAAGTGTATGGACCTAAAGGCAGTTTGCAGCCTAAGGAACAATCTCTACCCAAATATTGCGGGTTTCGTTTCTGTCCTCACATAGCTTCATTCACAAACTGCATTTCCCAGATGCCCTCAATATATTTGTATTTATTTCATGCAGTTTTTCTAATGTAGTTCCTTCTGCTTTAAGCATTCTGTATTAAGAAACCAGTGCAAACAAGTAGCTTCCTTTTGCTATGAAACAGCTTTCAACTCTGAGCTCAAATGGAGATTTTCTGTCACATGTCACTGCTAAAATGAATTATTAAAAATAGCTGTAAACTGTCCCCTTCACCCCTCCTCTCTTGTTGTTGGGGGGTTTTTTTTGTTTGTTTTGTTTTGGTTTTTTTCTGAAGCACAATTTCAAACAAATTACTGCACATAATGGTGATCAAATGACTTGGCCCTTACTATTATTTTTGCTGAGCCCAAAAGAGGAAACAAGCATTCATGAGTCCAATGGCAGCTTTCCCATTCAGTTCATGTCTTTCACTGAGTTACATTTTATAGAGGTAAAAATGCAAGAATTCACACCCTACATCAACAGCACCACTCAATTATGGTCAGAGCTCATCAACCAAAGAGCTGACCTGGAGGAAGATGGAACATCTCTCCAAACAAGGTTCTCCTTGGCATGCCCAGGAACTCACTAGATGGCCTTGAGTAAGTCTCTCTTTCCTTTATGGACGTGACTACAGAAAGTGCCACTCATTTCATTTAATTTCAGACACTTGGGCATCTGTTCATCACCATACATTGTTCCCCAATTAGAGATGAAGTTCTATATGTTATTACAACGTGCACAGCTTTCGAAAAAATACAGTTTTGCATTCTTTAATTGTTCTGACTTCATTTGGGATGTTTAACCATGCAATACAGCATTACTGGGTTAAGATACCACACAAGTTTTCTGCTTATTTAAACTGCTGTGCCATGCTTCAGAATTGTTCCCTAGCAATGGACACCACACCACCTGCTTTTGCTTGGTTTTGTTTTCTGCTGAATGATTACTCCACTTACACTATAAAACATGGCAATGACAATTCTGTAATGTTTTGTATCTAGAATGAGTCCATTTGAAAAACGTAACCAGTGTGCAATTTGCCTAAGTGGTGGTTCCCTAAACATTGCAAAGCTTTGCAATGGAAATTTCTGTTTACTGCTGTCTTTTAAACACCTTTCAAAATGTGGTTTTTCTTGTGTATTACCAAAACTTTTGGCAAATTAGGTAATTTGGTCTGGATGCCCTTCCTCTCTTTTTAATTTGTCCACAGTAGCAACTGCTGCAACTGCTCATAGAAGAAGCCCCCAGGAGGACCAATACCAGTCAGTGAGTGAGATCCCTTTCTCTGAAGCCAGACTACTGGCTTTTTTTTTTGGCACTCTCTTCTCCCTAAGAGATGAGGAAATATTCTGGGCAAAGTCAGGTAATGGCTGTGGGGAATTCTCAAGAGACCTGCTCTGATTATTTTTAGGCTGATAAGGAATTTGATTGGATTTGAAGAGAGAAGATGGGAAGAAACTGTTGGTCTTATCAAATAGGATCAGATTTATTTTAAGATTACTTGGAGCACTGAGAGCAAGCTACCGTAGATAAAATATGAACACAAAAAAGGAGGAGGAAATTGTTCACAGTGACCGACTGCATTACATACTGCATTTCACTTTGCTGATGTCTTGCAAGTGCCAGTCAAAACAAAAAAAAAAAAAAAAAAGTTCAGCTTCTCTCAGATTTCTGTGTGTGACTACGTGTGCCACCGACAATTAGTCTTCAGAGAACTAATAAACATATTCCAATGGGTTTGAGAGGTGCTAAAGAGGCAAAGAGCTTTTACTTTGAAACAAAGAAGTTCTCCAATCTCAGTACAACTCCTTTGTCATGAGAGATCACCTGATGAAAACTCACTTCTAAGAGCAAAAGATCACCTGTTTACAACTGACAAAGGTTTTGGTTTTGAATCAGTGTATGGCTAATGTCAATATAAATATCCATACGGTACTTCTTGGAGAATTAAACCAGGACCTCAGAGTCTCCTGAACCACAACTTCCAGCTCAGTAACAGTAATACATCTAAAATTTCTGTTTAATTTCAGATCCAGGGACTCAAATATCATGAATGTGCCTGGGAATATAATCTCCCCACCATGTTATTCTGTCCTCTGAACTCCTTTTCCCCTCCCTCTCTCTACAGTTCAGTGACAGGCAGACAGCAAGAGCCATTAGTAGAGATATGATGGGTGCAGTAGCTCCTGCATACTTTGATGATCTGCTTTGATCATCTTGCATCATATTCATTAGAGAACTTCTACCCTTTCCATTCTGTAGAGGATGGATATCTCCATTAAAAGTCCTCTTCCCTGATTACCTTCAATACTGGGGAATTCACGGTGTGCAACATGGCTTTCAGCTCTCAGACACACAGAGATGACAATATTCAAATTTAATGCTTTGATTGCATCAACACACAACAGCTTTATGGTCAAATCAATCCACTGATTAACAATATTTTATCATTGACTTGAAATTTTGCCCATGCGGAACACAAGTAAGTTAGATTAATATTTGCTCTGATTTATCCTACCCTAATCAACACTCAGCTGTCACCTATTTTAACTATTGAATATTTAATAACCAGTATTAAAATAAAAGGGCATTATTATTTTGGACATCTTCCAAAGCATATTAATTTCTTATGACACCCAAACAGCTTCTCTAAAAACATGCAGAAGCCATTATTTTGCATGAAATCAATGAAACGAATACAGCATAATCATGGATATTTCTTAAATTATTTCTCACAGCAATGGCTGCCTTACTCCCACCTGCCCTTTGCCTTTGTAAGGAGAATAATTTAGAAGGAAAAAAAAATCACATCTTTAGGTTCCTAGTTGGGTTTATATTATATATAATGACATTAAGTAATTATTCCACTTCCATACTACTCTGCTAAACATTAGTCTTAGATAAAGGCTAATCATGATTTAAAACTACTTCTCTTTGGAGGAGATTTTGAGGAAGATACATTGGGTGTGGAAACATTCCCAAGCCACAGACATAGTTAAAAGAGCCCTGTGAGAATGCCAACATAGTTTTCAGACTTAAGGTACTAAATACTTTGTAACTTGTGCTACAAAGGGATGGTGAATATTAGCAGGATGGTCAATGGGGTAAGAAACAAATTAACTCTGCTTTCTTTTACACTTGTATGTTCTCTAAATAACAGATGAATTCATTTACAAAAACATTTACCACTTAGTTTAGACTGAAAAATATCTAAATGTAATCAATGTTGTTGACATTTTCACTGAAATGAAACAAATTAATCAAAGTATTTTAATTATAAAAATTAAACTCATTCATGCAGCTGCCAAAAAAATGAGGTTTCTTAACTAGAACCATTACATCAGAAATTAAAAACCTCTTTCACACAGATGTTTCCCAGGAGTTAAAAACATGCCTGGGCTGGCTACTGCTACTGGGTACTGAGTTTCTCAAGGCTAAGCTAAATCCACTGGATTTACTCTTTCAGAAGAGTATTTTTCATCTGTCTTCCAAGAAGTGGTTATTACAACTAATCAAGTGAAATACATTTTTAATAATGATAATGGATTATATATCATCAGAGGTCTTCAGAAAGACCATTTGTTCTTGATTAACACCACTGGTGCTTCCATGGAGTGATCATGCCACCCTTACCTGTGCCCCATCTCCCTGTCCCAATCCCTGTCCCTTCCCCAGATGCAGGGGCTGGACAGTGAAAATTTAAGTACACACAACTGATGTTTAACTGAGATGATTTTAAAGTCTCTTTACAATCTGAAATCATAAGCACTATACCAATGATCCTGTAAAACTACAGATTTTTGGGGGGAGAAAAGTGGAAAATGCTTTTCTTTTTTTCAATCTGCCATATAAAATGGTGGCATATCCTGAATTTTTTCTTGTGCGCTCCCATCAAAATCGATGGGAAGACTTCAGTGTCATTTGGCCTGGATGCTTATCATCTTTTGTATCTATATTTTTAAAAATTATTTTCTTTTAAAGGCCACTGTTCTCTGTACAACAGTTGCCAATATTTTAGTGGTATGGTATGTGATCCAACATATGTTAAGAGTTTTCTAAAACACCTTGGGGATAGAAGGTGCTACATGAATTTATTTATATATGTAGATGTATTTTTTTGTATTTTTAAACAACTCAATTGTGCATCCCTTATAACACATGTACATCTAGATGTTTGCAGACAGCATTTTTGTAGTTGTGCATGCCTTGTCACTTTGTGTCCTCAAGGAAGACACACTAAAAAGCTAAAATTTCAGTTAAAAAATCCCAAATAAAGAGGAAACATAACCACACGACTCACACATTTAGATTTCAGTCTGAAAACCTGAGGGATCCATACTGAATTCACAGTAAATCCTATTCTAGACACATATGAAAAAATGCACAGACACAAAGGGAAATGCTAATTATGCATTATAATGTTTAAAGAGGGTTTATGCTGGATTTCAAAATATGCACAAGTACTTCAGAAGTCAACAGCTTTATATTGTATTCCTTGATTTCAAATAGTCTAAACATTTTAGCATTGATGTGTCTTTCCACTCACAACCTTTGCAGTGCACCTCTTGACCTTCCAGCACTCAAGAGTGGGGCTGAGATAACTAAAATCTGGGAAAGGTAGTAAAACACCAAGCACATAATAAATTAAAGACTTGGAAAATTGTGGTAATAAGCCCTTTGGGGTAAGTCTCTTTCAAAGCAGTAGCACTGTTTAACACTACTGGAACAATTCTTGATTTATTTAAAGCTTATGTTAAGGAGCTTCACCTAGTGCTTCGATACAAAATGTGTTTCTGTTATAGTGATGTAATTCTGTTTCAATGAGTTTCTGGCTTATTTCATGATGTCTTTTGATCTTTGTCTAAATAAAAAGACAACATTTTGGTGAAATGTTTAGTCCCACATACACAAAAAGACAAGTTACTCCTTGCACTGAACACTTCCATTTTCAAGGCATGAGGTTTAACAAAGAAAACCATATGAATCAGTTGACTAAAATGAAAATTAACTTTGGCAAGGAGTCTTCTGGGATATCTTGTTTGTGCAAAGCCATTAGTGAATGGGAACCACAGTTTCGGTCTTGATCTCACCTACACTCACTTTTAAAAGTGAATCCTAGAGAGAAGGCTGCTCTCACAGAAAGGAAGAACAGCCAGCACCTGGAACTGGATGATGGCACTACCATGGTAATGAGAAAAAATCAGAAACTACAAGGAATACCTGACATTATTAAGAATATTTGCATGAAACCCCTAGGGAATATGACTAAGTCATGAAAAAGACTGGTCTTTCATGGAAATTTAGGAATGCAGAGATGGCAGTCACGTGCATGCACAAACTCTGGGGAATTCTGCTTTAAACTACAGAACTTGAGGAAAACTGAGGTCCTGGAAACCTGAGACTATTCTTTAGGTCTTTGACATCTATCTAAGGGGAGGCAGGAGATGCACAGCTGGGGAAAAGACTCAACCAAAAGCTCCAATCCTGAAGCCCTTGTTTACATGCACTTAACAGAGGAGGTGTAGTTACTGCTACAAACCTGCCATGAGAGACATGGATAAAGCAACCAGCAATTTTGCAACACATGAAAATCAGAAATTAATAACTGTTAAATAACTTATAAAAAAACCAGTCCCAGGTGACTGTCTAGTCTATACTTCTGCAATGGGGCAGCACTGATGTAATTATCAGCATTCATGTTCTCAAAACAACTGATGTGAAAACATGCTAAAGGTGTCAGTTGACAAATGATAGCAAACATAGATCAAAATGAAGAAAGCAAATTGGCAGGAAAAATGAGTGACTGAATTGCCTGAGGGATCACACAGGTGTTAGATATATGACCATGCAAAGAGAAATGCATACAAGTATTCACACAGAGCATCTTTTTACTGAGAACATTTTTTACCTCTTCACCATTATAAAACTGTCAACTCATATACATCTATGAGCACTCTAAAGGAAAAAAAGCAGAATGACGCATTGCTGTTTTTTAGTTTGATATGTTAACTAGCAAAAGAGAAAAAAATCCAGATATATTAAGTATGTGGAGACTGCCTACTCTTAATAACTCCAGCAAATCTTTGATCTATGTTAATCTCATGTTATTATGGTAAGCATGAAGGACCATCATTCATCTCATATGAGCAAGTCATTCTTGTGTGTCATGATAGATTTTATCAAGAAGAAAATTAAGTCAAAGGTAGCTGTCAAGGCACTAGGGTTTTGAGTGAGGGGAGAACCTCAGAATGGGATTTTTAACTGGCAGAATTTGATGGAGGAAGGAAAGAAATTTAATTAACCACTTTACATACATGGTACTCCATTGATCATCAAAAAGCTTTCTTCATCCAAATTTGCACAGAAGAAATTCTCACCCAGGTAGTTTATCAGGTAGAGCAAACTTGCAAAGTAATCAACAGCAGTTCAGTGCACAAATGAAACAATGAGGTGGTTTGGTATTGGCAAAGATGCTCTTTCATTTTGCCTTTTAAATGTTATGGAGAGATGGGATTTGAGCACAGCAGTAAATGCAGGGCACGAGAATGTTGACAGGATATTAGAAGGAATCCTGTGGTGGCAGAGTCAATGTAATTCTCATCACTCCACAGAAACAGGCCTATGCTATTTTATGAGCAGGGAGTACAAATAATATTCACTTTGGCTTTTAGCACAGCAGTGACTGGCAAAAATACAAAAATTCTTCTTAAAATAAAAGTCATAAAATGGTATTTTTTTTCTTCTTTAATTTGGCAGGCTATGCTAAAAAACATCCAAAATGTTAAAATTAGATGTTCCTTTTTCCTTGCACTTGAGTATCACTTTGGGGTTTTTTCACTAGTCAGTGTTGCTTTACAAGATGACACAGGAACATTCTCCCAGACAAGCAGGAGATACTGAAGGCATTCCACTCGTGCTGAAGTTAAGCAGAAAACTCTCTCACTGATCATTACTGAGAGGAGTTATTGTCCTCACTGTCTGCCACAGATTCAATACAGGTCAGGAGAGCATCAGACTGTGACTCGGTTCACCTGCCAATACTCTTCAGTGCTGCTGGCAGCCTTATTCCAGCACAGTTTCCAAGAAGTGTTTGCAGCAGGACTTTAGAAAGCAGCTGAGCAGGTATTTTGAAAGTGACTGAACATTTGGAGCTCACAGCTCTCTCCAGGAAAGCAACTAAAGCAGGGCTGCAAAGATCTAGCATTCTGATTGCTTATTTAGCATCAAGTGAACACAAATATTTATACCACAGTCTTCTGAGCTCATCACTAAATGACACTGCAACCAAAATACCAGCAACGCAAGTTACCCCAACACTGTACTAAACCCTTCCAACTGGAACAGTAAAAGGCATTTGGACACTCATTTCTGCTGTATAAAATGTTAAGCCTGCACAGTTTTGGTTATCTATATTAGAACTAGTACTTTTTAGCTTCTTCTTTTACCTAATGTATTTCAAGTTCTCAAATTATTAAAAGAGAAACTGTATGTAGACAGAAGAGCTGCCATCCCAGTGGTAAGGGACTGGTTTTAGCTCTGTGTTGAGCTTCAATGTAATGGGCAGCCAGCTGTCAGTACCTGCTGCACAGAACAGCTTCAGCTCCAGCCACTGTCTGTACAGAGCACAGTGCACAGTGGGCTTCCCATCCCATCACCACGTACATGCTCTCCACAAAGTCACAAGCACCACAAGATTAGCATGAGAGAAAGAATATGTGTTGAAATGATGATGAAACTAGATGTCCACACATATACTGTGTTCATATTAACACATGCCCTAAAATTGCACTAGCTAGGAAAATAGGTCTATATTTATCTGTGAATGCTTGAAGACTTTTTTTTTGCCCTCTTCTCCACCCATGTTAAAAAAACCCCAAACACATCAATTCTCCTCTTCATTTTCCCACACTAATGCATTATTGACTACAATGTACCAAACTTGCACTTGCAGTGTAACCCACTATTACAGCACCTTGTATCAGTACTTTAAACATTGCTTAACAAGAAAAATATGTCAATATACAATGAAAGCCTTCATTTATGCTTTCAAATTGAGGAAACTGCTGCAAGCTATGTTGTAAATTACCCCCAAGAATGTTTAACTAGGCAAAATAAAGAACAAATTTTAGTGACATCAGACGTGACTTGATTCATAATTAGCAACATTTAACAATATATTAACTTTATCTCCTTTCTATTCCAGTGACCCTTTCGGTCCTGAGCAATGTTTGCATATGCTACCATAAATCATGTCTCAGATTTGTCAACGAGCTTGGAGTAGTTTTATTGTTTGTAAAAATTACACAGTGAACTCCTGGTTCAAAAATGTTCTGATAATGTGGAACAGGGTAGGTGTGAGCTGCCGGATCTCAGCTTCACTCCAGTCTCTCTCAAAACTGAAAAAGGACTACAATTAGTATCTATGCAGAAGTCCATCTCTTCAATAACTGATGCCACTGACTGGTGAGACCACGCCAAACTGATCCAAACCAGGTCCTAATGCCAAGTTAGCACTCTGCCTAAAGCAACTGTCAAGTAATGACAGATTGGACAAATCTGATTGCTCTATCAAAACATTCATCTCAAATCTTGATTAGCAAACCTATTGAATTATGATTAATTCACAAGAGTGCTGCTGACAGATAAGGTACTTTATCTGACAATGTGTAGTAGTTGCTTTGCCTGAAGCAAAAAAAGCTCTGAAGCTGCCGGTAAAATAAACAATATCAGCTACAACACACTGCAAAGGATAATGAGGCTACATGCACCTCTTAATGTACTAAAGGCTGATCTATGAGAATTTAGCTTCAGTCACAAAAACAGAGAAGGGAGGATAAGGGCCAGGAAATGACCAAAGTGGCAGGAGAGGAGATAAAGCTGCCAGATTGAAAGTGTAGAGATGCACGGGATGGGCTACAGGGACTACTGGGACAGCTAAGGTGAATCACAAAATCCCCAAATTCCTGGCTTTGAGAAAAATCTGATTCCAAAATGATGGCATATGGCCCTGGTTTTACTGTCTCCTAGGAGAGTGTGACACTTACATGAGATGTGACATAGTCTACTTTGCAATTCCAGTGAATAAAGCAAGTGGTTAAAAACCAAAAGCTGTATTCAGCACATGAAAGTAGGAGAGACTTTCTTCAGTGTAACTAAAATTATATTTTAAAAAAATCTTGCATTATTTTTAATGTTTCATAAAATAAAATAAAAGAGAAAATAAATCTATTGTGTTTCTGCACCTTTAAAAAAGTTGCATCTACAACAACAGCATTTTTACAATGAATGAAAATAAAATGTCATGGATTCATCAAGCTTCTTTCAATGCCACCTCTGCACACTCACTATGAATTTGTCCCAGGCTCAGTATATCATAACAGACGTTCCATTACAGGGTAAAGTGAAAACCTACCAGTTTCAACTCAATTTCACTGTCCTGATACCTGTATGTGCACAGGGGCAGATCATTAGAAAGCTCCACATTATTTGAATTTGTAGCAGAGCCAGTGAAAAATAGGTAGTGAAATATTTGGCTCTGACTTAATGAAGAATCCACCTTCTCCAAGTCACTTGTTAGCTTATCTTGACCTAATAATTTTACAAAAACCCTAATGCACTATAATTATGTTTCTCCCCAGCCAGTATTAACCTTTCTGTGACTCTTTCTTCTTTATTCTCTCTCACACATATTTATTTATTTTACCTAGCCTCTGTTAATCAATGTGAACTGCAGATGGGGTCAAGGAAAGCTACTTCCTCCTTTGATAGCCTCCAATGCTTTCACTCCTGGGGATAAAAATGCTTTAAATGGAGTTATATTCTAGGAAAATCAATATATGATTACTGCAAAGATTTGTATCGATTGCCCTGTTGCATTGCAAAAAGGCTAAAGAAAAATTGCATGGCACATTCCCTTCATTTTCTACTTCAGAGAACTTGCTGCAAATATCTTGAACGAGTAAGAACTATTGGAACTTTATTTAATAACCTAAACTTTTCTTTGTTTAACCCTGCTACCTGTGTGTTTACTTTGGGGGGAAAAAAATATACCCACTGACAGCTCTTTTCTAATGCCTAAAACCAGAGAGATAGTTGTGATCCTGAAACACAAATGCACTGCAGCAAACAGCCAGCTTGCAATAACTTCACCCGTTCTGCATATTTCATAATAAGAAAAAAGCCCCCTCCAAACCCCAAATTCCTATTTTCACTACTTTACCAGAATTGTTCATGCTTCTTCCTAGCACAGACACCACACCAAATATTCAGGCTGGATCATGTTTTCACAGACTGTAGTGGTGGAGGAGCTGGGTTTCCTGACCTGGTTTCATTTGTCTTGATGTAACCAGAGTTAGACTTGTTTTTTCCCACAGAAGTCCTAAGAACTGGAAATAGGTTCAAGTTCAAAGAGAATCTTATTAAAATTCCTTACAGGAATATAAATTTTTTTAACACATCCTTATTTTGCAAGAATGGCCTAAATGCTTTCAGCAAATTGTTTTCAGACAACGGTCTCTGTAATCTTGTTTCTTGTAGTGTGTATTTTTCATTTCCATTATGTGGCACACTATCCAAATAGGATACTGGTTTGACTGTTTGAATGGATAATTAAAAGTTGTTAAATAAAGTAACACACCACAATATTTCAAAGTCACTTTGAATGAGTTCTTTGTTCATCAGTTTCCTCATATATAACATTATTTACCTCTTAGTAAGATGCTCAGAGATGTACTGCCAAAAATTAATATGGAAGGACTAACATAATGATGTTTGTACCAGCAAAAACAGAATGCAAACATAAAACTATAATTGAAGGTACTGAATTTTTACCAAAATGTGCAAGTATTTCCCTATGTGCATACAATTTCTTGGAATCTTGTGAAGAAAGAAGAGGAACTTGGAAGTTACAACTATCAAATTTATTGCTTTTATTTCCCCAGCCCCACTGACAAATCAGTTAATCTACTTCTAGTACCCTAATATTTAAAAAAGAGTTGCTAGTCAGCAACTTCTGCTTTCTGTTCCTCTCCTTAACCCTAATACATTTCAGTTTATTTCAGGAAATAAAAATATCATAGCAGATCCTTCCATTACTTACATTTTTCTGTTTCAAGAATACTGTACATGATTTCAATTTCAATTACATTAAAAGGTATTTCATGGCATGCTCCATTACCTGTCTTGTAGAATCCTTCAGGCTTTTCCCATGTTGCTCATTTTCATTATTAATAAATTCCTGACACTAAGTTTCTTTTTTAACACTTTGCAACTTTTTCTCCCAAGTAGGTGCTAAACATACTACAAATTAATGCTAAACATTCTCATTAATGGACAAAGTGACATCATTTACATAAAGGGCAATACTAAACCACATCTGACTCACAAGACTAATTTTCAGGAATTTTCCTTCTACGGATATGCACGTGCAAAAACCAAAAAAATCCTGTTCTGGGTGACGAGCTTCTAACAGCTCAGTAATTTCGATGTCTGGCCATTTAACTGTTCTGGTAGGAGACAATAAAACCCAGGAATAAAGTTTGTTCCCAGATTATGATTTATGTTAATTTCCAGGTGAATGAAGGGTCCCAAGTAGTCTATTTCTATAATTGGACTTTTGACATTTCTCAGAGAGTGCCTGGGGAAGAAGACAGGCACACCTTTTTATGGAATGTATATATAAAGAGAGTAAATGCATACAGGGAACGTGAACACCTGTGAAAACCTGTCTCCTTTAACTAGATTGTTAAATAGAAAGTCTTAACTGCCGAGCTGTTCAGAAATTTGATTCCCTGTGTTTTCCAGGTTTTTTTCCTGCAAGGCAATCTCACTCCATCCCAGCCTGTGCTGCCCAGCACATGCACTGCTGCTGTATCCCAGCGCTACCTGCACAGAGGGAAAGCAAATCCCTGGTGTGCACCTTCCACCACTGCCCCAGTGCAAGAATTGGTCACTCCAAGGCTCCTGCAGTGCCTGGAACAGTACCCAGCCACAGCACTGAGGCCTTGAATAAGATAAGGATCCCCTTCATTCATACCTAGAGACTGAAAAAAATACCATTTGTACCTGCCCTGATCTTATTCCCTACATATCTGCACATGGCCACTCCTGGAGGCAGACCAGGAGTTTGATGGATCCTTGCTCTGAACTTACAGCACCATTAACTTCCCTCTACTCTTCAGTGTAAAACAGGTTACAGACTGACAGGTTACAGGCATACATTTTAGGATTAATTTGATTTTTTTTGGATAGGTGTTCTGCTAGCAGAATAATATATGGAACATGGACTACAGCCATAAAGCTAAAGGAAAGAACTCAATTCCTATTATGAATGCATCACATGCCCTTTTCTGCAAAATGAATTACAATACATACTGGAATTCACACATTCACACAATTCACACATGCAAAAACTTGCATAAAATGAAGTAAAATATAATTTTTTGTATTTTTAATAATTTGACTATTACCTATGAAAAAGTAAACAAAAATAATTTGAACTGGATAATGTACACCCAGAATGGCTGGCTGTCAAAACATCCCTTAGTCTACAGATGACTTTTGCTAAAACAAATGGAAAATTATATGTAACACTCTAAGCTTTGTTTCTCAAATTACCTTTCCTGCCAATTTACATCAGATTCAGTATGTTGTTATACAGGAGAAAATTAATCACCAGCAAAAAACAAAGTTTTTTTTATTTTCTATATCATTCTAAAAATTCCAGCCAGGTATTTATAATCAAATTTTAAAGTGTGATACTACATACCACTAGTTAACATCTAGATTAAAACTTTAATGATCAAATAATTTAAGATTGTCTTTTTAATAGGATATTAAATCTTTACAGAAATCAAACCCCTGCCTAATGAACATGTGTATACTGTATAAGAGAGACAATACAAGATATACATATAAGACACTTAGTGCAGCCCTGGGTTTCCTTGAGCAGAGACAAGCAAAGCTCCATCTAAACAAGACTGTTAGTTCTGAATTACACACTCTTACCTACCTAACAAAAATAATGCCATGAAGAAGAAAAATAGCCTCAGTTCAGCTTCTCAGCTACTCCCCAAACTCCTGTGAGAATCAATCATTAGCTAGTGTTAAATATCTTTGTTCCACTGAATTCAGTAGAAATAAAGCAGCTGACACTGGGTGAAACCCTAGACAAGACTTATATACGAACTAACTCTGCTCTCTCACAAGGACAAGACATTTATGAAAAAGCAAGATGGTACAAAATGTGGAGCAATGCTTCCTGCTGTTGGATGAACTCTCTGAACGAGGTGAGGATCTGTAAGGTGACAATAAGCAAAAGGTCCTCCTCGACACCCTTCCCTTCTCAATGTTTTCCCACATTCTAAAAAGCGTAGCAATTATTCAGTCAGGCAAATATAACTATGTCTTAATTAGAAGATTTTCATACTTTGCCAACTAACTATTGAAAACGGCAGCACTTTTACCCCGAGTTTTCAAACTGTATCGATGGTCACCCACCAACGCACAGCCGGTCCCAGAGCACAGCAGTCACTACGTGTTTGGAACATGACTCTGCAGATCAGGGAATTCTCTGTCATTTGATGACCACCAGGGACTGACCACAACACTCAGAGAATGGTAATGCTTGTTAAAGTAAATGTGAAGTGCTGTAGCCCACAAAACAAAGTCAGCGGGTAGGCAGAAGCTCTCCCAGACAGGAGGGCACCACTGGATGGTCAGTGAATGCCAGATTATCATCTCCAGGAGAAGGGGTGTTAGGCTCTCCCAAAATAAAGTTTCACTTTAATTAAAACCAGTTAAAGATATCGCTCAAAGTCTGAGGTAATTATGACTGGGCAATCTAGCAAAATACTCATGGCACTACTACACAATTCCAGAGTAAAAGCCTAGATTTAAAAATTGCAGTAATATACAAACACATACACACACACTCCTTTTAGTACTGACTTGTAAAAGGATTAAGTTAAAATTGAATATAGAATCAAATACATGGAAATCTAGACCCCCATTTGATATATACATATGTAATTGCTATTCTTGTGTAATCTATGAGTAAAAATCTGGTTTTATTACATTCAAAACCAGAATTTTGTCAATGTACAAAACTGCATAGTTTATTAAATAAACACAAACTGGGATATAATGGCATACATTTGTTTTCATTACAAGTAGTAATGCAATATTTCTCTGAGGCTTACTACATTAGCATTTCTCTCCATGTTCCAAATGCCTTTGAACTTTCTGAAAAGCTACATCTGTTAGCTCCCTTGTATACAGCCGAAACTTACCAAGTGAATTAACTTTTAATATAAATTGCTTTGTTCACTATTAAGATTGATGTTGGACACACTGTACTGTAAGTTGCAAACTGCAATTACAATTCACTGCAATTATCTCTGGTTGTTAATAGCACAAGATAGCATGTCACTTTCTACCAAGTGTATAATTTATCATCTGGTTGGGGTTTTTTTTTGGTTTTTCCCTTCATGAACTCTTGTGGTATTCCAAATGTATAATCTTGTTGTATTTATTTCCCAGTGGTCCAACAAAATGCACAGCAAGTGCTGACTAGAACAAACTAAAAGGCAGTGCTATTGACAAGCCGTCACTTGAGCAGTAATGAACACTCTGCCTTTACTTTCACCTCACCAAACTAACAGCTTTAATTTATGATAAAGCAAACGAGAGACAACCTCCAGTTTTATTATACCCTCAGTGCTGTTTCAAATCAAGTAATTAGAAGGTCAAGAGGCAGGTCCAGCAAGCCAAACACAAACGCAAGCCCTCTGCACTGACATTTTTAAAAAATCTTGACTGTTCAAAGAGCATTTTATCCATCCCTCTTCTGCAGAGCAGTGCGAAGCAGTTTTTACCACCGTAACCAATCTGAAACAGTGTAGTTCAATTCTTTGCTGAGTAATTCAGCCCATATGTTCAGAGAGATACCTAGCAGACAATGTCCCTTCTCTGGGCTCCCCTTTAAAAGAAAGGTAGAGGTGAGCTTTATAAACATGCTTTTCCAACAGAAACTTTCACTTAGAAGTGGCTTACTTTTAAAAATTTTCTTAGAAGTACAAGAAATTCCACCAGATACCGTAAAAAAAGAGAGCGAAATATTTGAAGCAAATAAATAAGAAAGACTAAATCTATATTAGAAAGTGAACCTAAATTCTCTAAAAGTTTATTTGTAACTCGAGAAGTAAACTATTCCTAGAACTGCTGAAGAACTAGTTTTTCTTGAATGTTTAGACCAACTGGAATAAAAGCACATAACTATATTTGGTCTTTGCAGTATTGTTATATAAATATTTACAACTAGAGAGATATAATTATGCTAATGCAGCATGTCTCCATTTTCATTATACGATATAATCCTGAATTTAAATTTCAGTCAAAAGTAACTCGTAATACCTTAGAAGCTATTTAAAATTGTTCCTCAGCTGTGTACAATGAAATCTGCACAATTAGGCATTCTTATTAGGCAACTGTATGCCTTAAGCTACATCAAAGGATACTCCAATGTATTATTACAGCTCTGTTATATGGTGATTGGAAAATTACTTCCCATTAAGAAACTGTTTTTGCTGAGCCTTTGATGAGTTGTCTTAGACTACCTTCACAACTTCAGATAAATTGCTGAACTCCAGCCAGGTCTGAATAAAAGGGAACAGCTGTTTAACACAAATCAACAGTTTTAGGAAAAGATAAATCGGGGTCCAAATGAAAAAGTGTGGGGAATGAGTCTGAGGGCACCTATCTGCACGGCCATTGGGACCAAGGCTCTTCTCTTCCTGGAGATTGTGGAATTGTGGAATATATGCTAGGAATCTCCACAATATCTCAAAGACAGAACTTTTGTCTCCTCCAAAATACTGTTGGAACAACAGCTCCCACTGACAATACCACACGTGGGACAGAATGGAGACCACCACTTGCAGACTTGTGCCACACTAACTCCTGCACCATGTTGTTCTGTAACTCGAGTCTTGTAAAACTATCAAGCTATTTAGATCATATTTCCCTAGCTAAACAGGATGGTAGAATCCATACACAAAGGTTTAACTGCCTACATCCAGAATTACAGTTCTCAACAACCAGTATTATTTCTATGGAGCACAGACATTAGATGAGTTTAGCAACAAAAACTGCACCCAAATTAAGGCAAATGTTTCACAAGTGCTTGCATTAGAAAACACTGAGATTTTGCAAATATTGTGCATCATGGGAGCTTTTAGCCCCTAGTTTATACTATATTTTGGTACGAATGTCTTACATATTTAATGTTTTTTTTTTTTCTAAAAGTAATTTTTGCTCTATCAAAATCATGTGGCACGTGCAATTGTACTTAATGACATAAGTGGTGTAAATGTGTGATTATATAATTAGAACATGCAGTTATGCTGTGAAGGTCCTTGTGGAGCTGAAGAATCCCCAGAAGCTACTGTACACAAACCTGAGAGAATTAACATAACTCACTGAATTACTCTTCAGTTTTTACAGAATACAAAAGGAATAATTTCAGAAGTTCTCTCAAAAGAGCTGTTGAAACAAAAATCATTTATACAAACCATTATAAGTACCTTCCACCTTCCCTCTTCTACAGTTGTCAATATTTAATTTTAAATTTAAATGTTTCTCATGCTGTCAGGGATGGAAAAGTCTTGAATGACACAATGAAGGCAGGCATGGAGTTTTATGGACATTCTGGTGAATAAGGATTTCCTTCTCTTTCCACACATCTTAATTACCAGTCCTTCAGAGCCAGTGCAGTTATGTGTACTTCACTCTGAGTTCAATTTGGTCTAAATGTCCAAATGTATGTAGCCTGTACATTCAATTCTATACAGCCAAGGCACACCTCTTCCATACCTTTACAGTAGTGCTGAGCAGCACTCAGGACTGTGAAGTTTTATTCTGGCTCACATGAAAGCTCTGATGCTATTTTACTTCAGTGAATCCCTTGTGACCGTGATGTTTTGCCCTGACAATGGTCTTCAGAGTCCATTTCCTCAAGCTGGTGTTTACAGCACGAGGTTAAATTTATTTCTCTCTATACTATGCACTCCTATCATACATTTTCCACCACACAGATAGTGAACTGCCTTCTTCCTACTTCACTGGTCAACAGCACCTGCAAAGATCACTTTGCTTGTCATCTTTTCCCACAGGAAACTCCAACTCTGAAGCTTTCACTTTCCGTGTACCCCCAGGGTAAGCATGTTCTTTCCTAAGATGCAATTAAAACTGATGGCATCCCTGTTGCTGTCCCCTCACCTGCTCCCATCTAACATTTACTACCTCCCTTATTCAAGCAGAGCACATACCAAAAGACGAATGCAAAAAAACTGTAAACCTTGCAAGGAAGCTTAAAAACTAAGCACATGATATAGGCACCCTAAAATTCAGAATACAGTGAAAGAACATCAGATGTCTCTTCTGCTCAGTGTATTTTTAGATTGACATAGTCTATGTGTAGCAGGTAAAATCTGACTCAAACTGTGATCTTTGACAGGTGGCAGTAGATAAGTGTGCATGTGTATATGTGAGAAAGTAAGAGACTGAATGCTTGACTTACACATATTAGGAACTCTTTGTAGCATTACCTGCTGAAATGCCATCCAAACTCACAAGATTCAAACCAGATAATATTCAGTGTTAAGTATTTCTTTAGCAAACCTTTGATGGGTTCTCAAATTTATGACCTTTTGACAAATGAAGCTTACATGGATCATTATAAGATTATGATTTAACGCGCCCTCTCCCAAAAAAAAACCCCATTCCTTGATTCAGATGCAGCCATTGCAAGGCAAATCAGCATTTATCTTCAAACTACTGTTCAAAGATTGTTAAGCAGTAGAGGAAGTACTGAGGATATAAGGAAATCTGTGAATCAGTGAAAGATGTTGGTATGCAAGAGTGAAGATATACCAGCTGGGCTCTGCTTCAGCTGGTTACCAGAGGGCCAGGAAGAAATTAGTCTCAGCCTTCAGTTGAAAGAACACCTGGACATTAACCTGGGGCACCAATTCCCTTATGAACAAGGTAATCTTTGTTTCCTCACCAATACATCTAGAAACTAAATAATGACTATTTAAAAAAAAAAAAATTCTTAGTCCCAAGTGTCCTTAAATCACTTCAATAAAGAAAAAAAAGAGAAGCATTTATGAAAAGGGCAGGGAAAAACACGGCAGGCTTTGCTCTCATTTTAAGATGCAAGTGAAATAAACTGCAGTAGCTTCTCTCACCTTCTTGACAAAGGCAAGCAAACATGGGGCTGTACCTAATTTATTCTTTAATTATTCTTATTTAATTCTCTAATTAAGAGCTGATGCTTTCCTCAAGGACTTGGCTCATTGGGTGAAAATGAAGCACAAGGTAATGAATTTATTTTTGGATAGACAGAACTTCTACCCTGAAGATGGCAAAAGCCCTCAAAATAAAAGCTACGCTGTATTTTGGGTAGTGGCTCATACTTTCTCTTATTTGGAGATCTTGCCTTAGGAAGCAGAATCAGGACACAGTTTGTGTTTGCCTGTATGGATCATTCCAAAAAAATGAGCATTGCACAATTTCCATAGCCATTTACAAAATCGCACATATGGCTAAGTAGAAACTATTAGTGGTGTTTGAATCATATTATATCTGGCAGCACTGATCTCCAGACTGCCAAATACCACCCAATTCCAAATACAGCACTAAACCTCTGTTTTAATACTCCAGCAGACTCTGCCCTTTGGAAACCTTCACAAGCAAAAGCCAAAGATTGAAACAAAATCATTACCTGCCCCCCATAAGAAAGAGCTTTTTGAAAAAAAGCTCGATGTATGTTATGGAAGAAAAATATTCTTGGAACAAGATATTTGATTGCTTTCCAATAAAAAATGAAGAACGTGTTATATTATTTATTTTATAAAAAATTAATATTTGTCTTTTTGTTTCTATTATCCTGTGTTGGAGGGAAAAAATAGAACTATTTCTACTGCCAAACTGGTATACACAGGGAAAAATGTATTTGCTACTCACACTGAAAATGAAGATGACAAAAATAATTGGCTTTAATGATAAAATTCCATACTTAAATTATTTTTATTAAACTGTCACTACATTTTGGAAGCAAATCCAAATTCCTCCACAAAGTTGGCATCAATCTGCTCGCCATTTATTTTTTCTCTAGTATTTTTGCTGGGGGCACCCATCACTTCCTCAACGTTTCAATCCTTCTCTCGGCAGCCAGCAGCATCCTGGCGGAGCATTTGATGATGGACATTCTGCCTGCTCAGTTTTTATCAACAAATTACTGCAGCAAAACTTTACATCACTGATGACAGGTTACTAGAGAAGTAGGAAACCTAGAAAATGTTCACCAAGAAAGACTGGGGAAGGGAAGGCAGGAAGGAGACAAATCCCCTGCAAGCTGAAGAAGCTGGAAAAGCCCAGAGACACGAACTGGCAACTAGAAATGAGCTAAATGCTTCTTACTCGTTCTGTTGGACAATGGTGCTTCTCCCTAGCCATGGAGCTTCCTGAATGAAATGTGGGTTACTGCAGTTGTAAAAATCTTGGAATTATTTCTTTTTTTTTCCAACAGCAGATTCAAAACGCAGAATTAGTTTTGCATAATCACATTTTCAATTAACTGATTTTTTTTCCTACCATTGATGCGTGCAAAAAAATGCACAGAGTGTTTTCCAAGAAGAGACTGTTGTGTCCTCATTAGAGTCAGCACTTAGGTCAGTCTTCGACTGTCATAATTCAAAAGTACATAACAGTGACCACTAAAAGTTTGTGAGGGTCTCACAGATATATTGGGATGATATAAAATTTTGTTACTACCCCATACAAGTACATGCCAGTTGTGGAAACACATGTTTTGCTAGATTTCCAAAGGTAGCCAATGTCTTCTTAATGTCCATTTTTATGCCAATTTTCTTTGATCTTTTGCATTAATGATGACCACTGTCCTTCAGATGCCAAGGAACAGAACAGAAATACTGTTCTCTCCCACAACGGATTTTCATACTCTGGTAATGAAAAACAAATCCTACTCCAGCCAGATATTGGTGCCATCCATTTTTGGGTCAGCCTTCATCTGCATGTTATACACACACTAAAGATGTATATTTTATCTCTCAATCAGTTCATATAAGTACATGAAAGGCACATCCTAGAAATTCTTTGCTACAGCTTCTGATCCATGATGTATCTTACGGAAGACGTATTTTAGGTTGTCTGTCCTTTGATTTCCCACAGAAACTAATAAATAATCAACAAAAATATGATTAAAGATGTTGCTTGAACTCTCAGCCAAAATGAATACTAGCTAGCTGAAAATCTTTCTGATCCAAATCTGTTTATCTTAGAAACAGAATTCTAACTCAGATTTTTAAAAGCCTGATGAAGGGTAGAGCTAAGTTTTGACATGATCTTTTCATATACAAAATATCTCTTGAAATAAGAGGGAAAGGTTATGAAACTTGAAGTTATAGAGGGATGAAATAGAGCTTAATAAGCTAGAAAAATATTCATCTATGATTGCAATCCTCTCTTAAAAAAACCCCAAACCTACAAAAACGTTTGAAATCTTAATCAACCAATACTTGATGCATTCCTGTGAACACTGCTTTAGTTCTAAGTCTTTGTTTAGGTAACTAAAATATCACAGCCAAAAGCAGATATTAATTTAAAGTATTCTAACTTATGTCTAACTTCCTAAATCAAAAGGTGAGAAATAACTAAAATCAAAACGGCAAACTGAGTATTTCCTGTCATTCCATTTTCTGTCAGTCCATCTGTTTATCCAAAAGTCTATCACAAATTTCTCAAACATATTCAACAAATTTGGCACTGGGCTTGAATTTGAGAACATACATGAGACTTCTTCCTTGCCTTTACAAGTATAGGCAGAATGAAAAAAGATCTGGTTAAAAAATATATAATTTATCAAAACATATATGACCTCTAGCTCTTTTAAAGAAGTATTTATTTTCAAATCTGGGACACTTTCATAAACAAATTATTGCTATCTGTAAATGAACAAGAGCTCACAAGAGCTGACATACAAATCTTATATTTTGTCATGAAAGAACAGTTTTAGAGGAACGACAAAGTAAATAAAAATGGAAGCACCAAAAGAAGAGATATTTGTAAGAAGCCAAGGAGTGCTAATTAAAACGTTCAGTTGTTTTCTCACAAAAATACTGCTAATTGATCAGAAACTATTAAAAAATTGTTTTACAACTCAATATGATAACTACTGTACTTGCTAGGCACGCATTTTGTCAATTCTACATAATACATACTTATTTAGCTAATTTTATATATTTTACTACTTTGGAAATAATTTCTAGCTATTTAAATATTTAGTAAAAGTGATAAAAATATTATTTACATCCACCTTTAGGAAAAAATGAAAATATACAAGATGATAATTTTTTGAATAGTTCGTTTTTACTTAAAATAAAACTTAGTGCACTGGATATTTTATTTAAAAAAAAACACCTGATTTTTTTTATTTTTGTCTTTCACATCCATTAAGTATTTAAAACCTGCAGCTCAAGTCCTCTTACATATCAACATATATAAAGGTTAGAATAGGAAAAGAAGCTTTCCTGCATTTTCATCTCTCAATTGGTTTCTCAGCTTTGAATGAATTAGTCAGTGAACCATAATGAAGGGAAAACTCTCTCTGCACGCTGCCACTGCTGCCAAAAGCCAGCTTAGCAGTTTGGCAGCCTTGCTCCAGGTGTTTAACTCCTTCAGCCATCTGACTTTAGCACTTGAGCTGTAAACAAGTGTGCTGCTTCATTATTAGGTTTCATTGATCTTAAGATGTCTGTACAGCCCGATGTTGATTTTCACATATTTATTTTAAAGCAGAATGATGCAAATAAAAATGCCAGTGTTTATTAATTTCCTTACACTGCTTTTCTTTTCACTTACTCTAACTTCTATATAACATATTTAAATTTGCCTTTATATTTATTAACAACACAGACCCTTATTCTCTACATAATTTTTTTTCTACTATGTTTTCAACAGGATCTGAAGAGGACAACAACAAAAAAAATAAAACAAAAAACAAAACAAAACAAAACAAAACAAAACAAAACAAAAAAACCCAAACCAAACCAAACCAAACAAACAAACAAAAAAAAAAAAACCCCAAAAAACACACAACAAACAAACAAACAAACAAACAAACAAACAAAAAAAAAAAAAACACAAAAACCCCCCCCCCAAAAAAAAACTAAAACTCTTGTAGCTTTCTCAGCCGGTCCTGCTCAGTCCTTTTAGCAGGTAGCTCTCACAATAAATTTTACAACTGAGGTGAAGAAGTCTCCTCAACTTCACGATTTCGATCACAAGCAAATTTCATTTCTTCAAAGCATCTGCAGTAATGACATAAACACGAGCCCAAGCAGATCAACAAAATGCCTCTTTCCTCAAAGGCATGTAGATTCAGCATGGAAATTCATGTCCAAAGCATAGGAAACCCATATGCAGCTACTTAGTCCTCCAGTAAGACAACTTTGTTCCTGGTAATGAGCATTAGCAATTTAAAAATGCTGATGATAAAAAGCAGATGCTCAGAAAAAGCTTAATTCGATTTAGAAGAGAGATGTACCCCTAACAGGTGACCTCACAGAGGGGCTGGGTCTGTTTTAACAGGAGCTGTCAGAGCTTGCCTTGCAGTCGGCGTTCTGTGGCAGCAAGACCTCGCAATTCAGAGAACGTCCCCTGCGGTCCAGCCGCTTACACAGGGCTTCAGATGGGAGCAGCTGAGTGATAAAGCTTGCACATAACCAGGAGGACCCAGTCATCTTTCACCTCTGGTTTACTCTGATAGAAAATCAAACTACTAAAAGTTCACAAGCACGGGTAATGCAGTGCTCCCAAGAACTCCGTTTTACCGACATTGTTGCGTTCTTAGTACCTTTTTCATCTGACTCAAAGCAACTATCTTCTCAAAAAAAAACAGCTTTCAGAGCCAGTGTAGGCAGTGTCCAACACAACACAAAGATTAAACTGACCCTCGTGCAGGAAACCCCTCAGTGTGCCACTCCAGTAATGTACTCTGAAATACGCAGAGCCGATTTTTTTACAAAAAGGACATAAGCATTTCTATTTACCACATAACTGAAATACTCTTTTATCCCCCTCTTCTGTGTATCTTTTCTACCTATACTCCACAGACAATACACAAAATGATTTTACAGACTTTCAAAGAAATTTTGCAAGGGAAATAGGAAAACTCAGGTAAGCAGAGCAAATGTACCTTTACAGTAAACAGTTGATACTCCTGACACATTTTCATTCAGTATGTGATTTATGGGAATAACAGCATTGAAATACTGTCACAACATTATCTGCTGTAGAAAAAAAAAATACAAAAAAACCCCAAACAAACAAAACCCCCCTACAGAACAGAAAAGATCTAGCATTACTGAAACATGATCTGACATTTGGCCTTAAGTGAAGGAACACAACCAAGTTTAATATCTCCTGCTGAAAGAACTCATACTCGAGTATCTCAACCCAGCCTCAATGCACTAACACATCTCACTAAAAATCCTTTGATTATCAGTGGTGTTTCCAGCATCCATTAAACATAATATGTTAGTGTAGTGCAAAGATGCCATTTAGCTTGTAAGTAAATGTGATTTTAAATATACCTTATGTATGGAGGCTGGAGACATCCACTCTCCTGTCTGTACAAGCTGCTCTGCACAGCTAGCTAACTAGTGCTTTCTCACATTTCATCAAGAGACTCCTCCAAACTCACTGAGGGAATTCCTGAAAGGACTATGAAATTTCAGCCAGAGCCCCCAAACCAGAGCACGAACCACAGAAAGACTCAGCCCTTTTCAAGACATCAAACAGCTTCTAGTCTATAATTTAAAAAGCAATTAAAAATTACAGAAGGCACAATGTCTGTGTATGCGATCTCAGCAACTGCTCTGTGGGTTGTTTCATCCCAAACCTGTGTAAACTAAATTTTAAGGAAGTATTTCTCTCTCTATGAAAGTCCTTAGTGCATATTTCATATCACTTATGGTTTTTAAGAGGACAACATAAACAACTTCGGTGTCTCAGTAGAAGCAATGCAGAACTGAGTGTCACACACACTGGCTCATGCTCAAAGCAACTTCCCTGAATTTCAAATAAGCAAAACGATTTCCTAGCAGAGAACACAAAGACCTGAAAGAAATTGATTAAAAAATATTTTTGTGCTCCTTCTATTCAACAACTAAGCGGATAGGAAAACGTGTATTTTAAGTTTTCTGTATAAAAGTATAGGGGTTTTATGAACCATTATTTTAATAATTAAGCTTTACCCCAAGCACTCCATACTTGCCAATATTGAAAACAGCATCCCACCACAGGCATCAGTTATAGGCAGAGACTTGAGTGGAAACACAGTAGGCTGAAAATAAAGCTGCTGCATGTGTGCAAACTAGCACAGAGTTAATTGGAGATCTGTTGTAATTAGAAGGAACTGAAGGCTGTGCATCAATGAAGAATATCAATGATTGGTCTTATAAATGAAATCAAACTAAGCTTCACTTACCTATTATCTGTTCATAAGGAGTAAAAAACCTTTCTTCAATACAGAATACCTCACAGCAACAGAATTTAAAATACAATTGAACTCAATGAATATACAAATATATTTACTGATTCTACAGAGAAACATAATTTCTGCCTATGCTTCTCTATCTTCTTTTGTTATCTTGAAAAAAATAGTTCTGGGATACTATAATAAATAGTTACACTTCAGAATATATAAAATATATTAAATGCCAACAGAAAATGCCAAGAATTCTATGCAGTGATGACATTTTTTGTTGACTAGTATGTGAACAGCCACCTCATCAAATGTGTCATAAACACTATAATTAGCTAGGTAATGTGCATGAAGGGAAAACAATGAAACCAAGTATCTAAAATCTGAATTCTAAACTTGAACACCCATTTCTACATAATTGATCTCTAGCATGCATCTGATTTTCCAAGAGATTATTAATCACTTGCTCTGAGGTGTGATACACACGCTCTCTGTGGTTCTGGACAGTATTTGAAGCCCTGCACCTGCTACAAGTAAAATCTCTGTAAAACTCCTGAATGAAATCCTGGCCCCTGCTGTTGTTAATAGAAATGTTCTCACAGACATCCAAGTAGCCCTGAATTTCTTCATGTTAGGAAACTCAAATGAGGGAAATATTAATAATAAATATCAAAATCCAGTGAAAATTAAAAAAAAAAACAAGGCTAATCCATGAATCCTACTGCCTGTTTTGAAGGTAAAAGGCTGAGCAGCAGATAGGGAGAGTGAAAAAACATGTGAACTGCATCAACACAAATTCTCAAGCAAAGGCCCTGAATGGGTTTAAACATCTTAAATCTCATTATTGTTCACTCTCAAGTCAATACTACTACTAAGAGACCAAAGTACCCATTTTGTTTAATGCAATCCATGGTATTTCCACTGTACACTGTCCTTCAATAATATCTGAGTGTTTAAAAATACTAAAGGTTAAAAAAGATTAATTATTGCATTTATAGAAACTATTTAATAACTATCTTAGCAAAGAGGAAAAGACAGAAAAGGAAAAAAGTGGTCATCTGTGACGAGCAGTAACCAAACAGTAATCACACACTCCATTCAGCCACAACCACTCCTGTCTCCAAACATCAACTATTTGTCTTCAAGAATTCTTCTTAGCCTGTATGAGTATATTTAACTGTTTGACTTGTTCTGCAAGTTGTTTTTAATTGCTTTAATGTGAAGAAAACAGTGAGAATTAAATTATCCTCCAGATCTCCCAACTGTTGTTGACAGTTGCAATAAGAGAAAGATCACATGAAAGTACATTTGCACCAACCATGGACAAACCCTTGGAAATTGGCACTGTTGACACTAGAAGTGAAAACTGACTAGAACTATTACATTAATGCTTATAAATGACATCAGAAAAATGATAATTATCATCCATTTCGATTCAGAGCCATGCAGAAAAAGGAAAAATATCTAGCATATATCCTTTTTAAACCACTAACATAATACATTCATGCTCCTGTGATACACCCTTTATCTCTGTTTGACTTTCTGTGCCACATTTCAGAGCTGTCCTGGATAAGTTCAGAGCACAATTCTATCACTTTTAAAGAGAATCTACACACCAGATTCTTTGAATCATCCTGATTTAGTCTAATATTTCTTTGCTAACTTTCTGAAGTAGGCTAAGCTAAGGAAATGCACATCCTCCTCATTCTCTAGGCTGAATGTCTGGATAACCCCACGTAACATTTTCTGAAAGACACAGACAGCCACTCTGCTGATTTTAAATGAAGGCTGCATTCCTATGGCTATGGCAACCACACAACTTTTCAAAAGGCACATTTATTCCAGATCTTATCTTGAAGAATGAACAGAATTTTGACTGACTCTCGGCCTGTGCCAACAGCAGCTAGCACTGAGCATGGAGCTGAGACCCTGGGGAGTGAAAGTCAAGCGGGTGGAACCCAAGGTGACTGACTGCCCACTTTGTACTGCCAGCCAGCACATTCCAAAAATAGGGACTGCACTGGCTGGGGGAGGATCCTGTTACAGCAGACAGAGGATATTACTAGCACAGTGTATGTCAGCTACTATTTGTCCCTACCAAATAATACTTTGGGCCAAGCATTCAAAGACAGTTAAGGCCACCCTTGGTCTTGGGTTTAACCCCAGAAGGTTTAACCCCAGGAGGTTTAACCCCAGAAGTCACTGCTACCACACAATTTGTGGAGTAAACTAGAAGGTTGTCAAAACATTTGTGAATGTGCTCACAAATCAAATAAATTGCTTCATTTGCAACTATACTTTACTGTAAGTGTAGAATGTAGTGTAAGGCTACTGATTTTTATCATGTCCTTCCACAGTTGTGGAAGTAGAATTTCCTGTAGAAGAAACTTCATTTAAAACTTGCCCTTCCTTAAGGCAGATGAAAAAAAGAGCACAATAAGGCCAGTGATCATATCCCTACTATCCTTCAGAAGCATAAACAGCCTTTTGTACACTAAAATGCCCACTCCCCCAAATATATATGTATAAATTACACATACATATGCACATATATATGTACATAACGCTGTGTACATATTTACTTGAAGACAAGTTTAGCTAATGTGATTTCGATTGCTTTTTCAAATGTTGATATCAGACATGAAATGTAGTTCAGTTTCATCAGATAGAATTTAGACTTACCTAGCCCGAAGGAGTGTATACTCCATTCTTGACAAGGCACATTTTATTTTGAGCCTGGATGTGCCAAATGCCAGCAGTCACCCTGTGAGGAATATTGCTGTGGCCCTTCTCTCTTATGCTGATGGTGTTTAAAGCTACACTCAGCTCTGCTGTGGAAAAAGAGGTTCCCTAGACCAAACGAGCTGCCTTTATTCAAACACTATCAAACAAGAATCAATTTCTTACTGGAGATACCAATACACTAGCACAAAGTCTAGAAAACATGGTCCTATTTCAAGATTGAGCTGCCTAGAGACTTTGCAAGTCCCCACAGATGTAGGCTGGATGTGAAGGACAGTGTGTGACAGCCCCCCAGCTACCTGCTGTGTCAGGAGGAACCCAGGAGGAGCTTCCAGGGCTTTGGGAAAGCCTCCAAAGGAGCACAGAGCCCACACAGCACTGGCAGCCTTGATGGTCTCAAGGAGCTAAGACAAGACACTGTTCATTTTAGACTTTTCTTCTCCTCTGTCCTTCTCCCTCCATTCATAATAATGGCAAATTTACACTTTTTGCTTGCAAACACCATATTTAGGACAATGTAAATCCAGACAGACGTTTTCTAAATGTGCCAAACTTAAGAACATCTCCACATTTAACAGTGCTGATTCTACTTCCAGCCATATTAAACTCTGATCTTGAAGACTTCAAGTTATTAGAAGCTTAATGTAATAATCACGAAGAAACAATTATCATACAATTAGAAAGACACATGTCAACTGTGTTCACATTTTTAAAGAAACTATTTGCTAATTAAATGCTATGCTTTGTGTTCAGACAATGCCCAGTAGATTTTGTCTGTGTCCTTCAAATCCTGCCTTCATAAGCGCAATGCACAGCTTTCAGATTTTATCACTCTTATAAAACATTCAAAAATAATTTCTTTCGAAACCAACACTTTTTGGAATGGAGTAACAGCAAAAAAAAGGACACCTTCTTAGATGACATCTTAGCACTATCTAAATAAAATGGATACCAAAGTTCACATTAACATGATAAACACTAGAAACACAGATTTTGATTATTTCAGGAGTCTTAAAAGGTTTTCTGAAGAGTGAGACATAAAATAAAAGAAATAGAAATGTAAAATAACCCTTTTCTGGGCTATAAATCACTGAGCTGCTTTTCCCAAATCCATTAATAAAAACAGTGATTGTATTTCATGTTACAGTTATCTACAAAAGACCATTCTTAATTGCTCTTAAGGCATCATGTTTTATTTTAGCTAGGTTCACATTTTATTATAGAAGACTAATGGGGCATAGACTCCTAGCAGAACTTATTTGGACCAGTCAACTATAAAAAGGGTATAAAAATAGTTATGGAGGCAAAATAAAAATTAAAAACTACAGCTAAGCTTTCAGATTTACAGGTCTAATAAAATGTGTCATAAACTTTTGCCTTCATTCCAAAGCTTTGTTGTAAGAACATGCAGAATCTTTCCCCATTTCAAAAGTGTGTGTGCAAAAGTTAAATCTTTCTTATTTCCATTTTTTACTTTATAGTCTTGCCTTGGTACATGTAATTTCTTAAAATTTATTGCTATTTCATTAAATATCCCTGCTGATCAGAATGCAAGAGTGATAAGAAGGAGAAACATTACAGGATAATAATAATAATAATAACTTAATAGCATTTCTTGTTAATGAGGTACTAACAAGAGGCCTTCAGGCTTTCTGCTTCAAAGTTTATTTAACCAAACTGCTTTATTTTTATCTTATTAACCAGAACCCTCAAGTTGTCATTGCCCTAATAAATATTCTAATACCTACTGGATTCATTTAATAAATTAGTTAAGGAATAAAATAATAAGCTAGACGTAAGAACTTTAAAAACCTCATGATATTAGATTGAGATGAACTTGTCTGGATGTAACACTGAGTTTGTACTGATTTGAGACCATAGGTGCTGCTCTGCTGTTTGCAGCAAGATTTCTCAGGAAAGACTGAAATCCTATCCTCTACCCTATGTAATTATTTTCTAGATCAAAGAAATTAGCACTTGTGTCCTTATAAATTCTAGCTCATTTATGTCATCGTGCCTGCTTGCTTTTGCTTATTAGTTGCAGCTGGATACCATTCCATTCTTTCTCTAGACTTGATTGTATTGATGCAGCTGAGCTGCAACTCAATTACAAATCTCTTGATATCTGGGATATGATTAGGAAAAAAATCCCAGCATTGTTAAAAGAAAAAAAAATCAAGCTGAACTTGATTGTCACAATGAAAGCAATCTGAACAGTCAGCACTACCCCAGACTTGAGGGCATTCTTTACATATTTCCTAATTTTTAATCTAATGAGATTCTAGTAATTCCACTGCTGGTTTGTTTTCATGGTAAAGCCACATCTTCAAATGGCCCACATGTACCTGCCAAAGAACTGCAGAAATTACACTACTGCCTGCCATGACATCAACAAATAAGGGAGGCAGTGTAAGAATTTATCTTTTTTTACCTACAAGAGTAAATGACTGCATAGGAATATTTTGGAACAATCTGGTGGCAAAGGATCTGACTGAAAGCTTAATGCTAACAAGGTGCACAGTCCCCCCATGGGTTTTGTTCAAGTTTAACTATAAACTGCCAATAGCCATGGAAGCCTCATCTCAGTTCTTTAGGACTGTGCCACAATACTCAGTTTCATGTACTATTTTGGCAGGTTGCGTTCTGCTAAATATAACAAATTTTCAGGCTGAAGGAGCAACGAAAATCTGCATCACACGAACTGAGTGCAGTTTCTCTAATTGTTCTGCTCCATTTCTGGCTGTACTAGAATCAACTAAGGCAAATTATTCATGTGGAAATATTCTCATTTCCTAGGTGAACAGCAAGTCCTCCACAGAGAAAACTGCTTCATTATGCACATAGGCAAACTGACGTGTGCAAAAGTGTATGTGCAATAGATAGCTCTACTTCCCCCAGATATCAGCAGCTAACAGGTTTAGTTCTAATTCCCCGTCAAACTTGCCTGCCACAAACACTTTTAAATAGAAGAATCTTGAACTGGCTCAGGTTTGTTCCCAGCAGGCATACTTGTAAAGATAAAAAGACTAAGAATTTTTTTTTTCCCTCTGCTTACTCCCTATTTTGGTAGTTTCCAAGGAAGGAATGGAATGTTTAGCCCAGCACCACAGTCTGATCTTGCAGAAAAAAACCCCACAAGAGCAGTCAAGCAAAGTAACTCTGTTCCTATTTCTGGGTTTAAATTTCCATGCCAGGTTGTCTTTAATGTCTGGTTCTCGAAGTTTGCCTACTCTTAATCCTTCTTGCTAAAAAATTTGTTTTATTTTGTTTTTTCATCCTACAGCTTCTGGCAGCAAGTGGTATGTAAATGTTCAGTAGCCCATCTGAACCCTGTTTCAGAACAAAACCATTTCAGTTTCTAAGTGTCTGAATTACTTTAACTAAATCTGAGGATTTACCTATTGAAGCTTGAGCAGCTCCCTTTCAACTCTGAATGAAGGAAGAATTACGAGACTGGAGTTATTCAATGAGAGCTATCTGTCCTGGCACTTAATCAAAGGGATTAGGATTTAGAAAGAAAAGCCTACAGGTGATCCTCCAGGAAGCATACCAAGCAGTTATCAAAAACATACAAGTTCAAAGCAGCTCAATTTTCATATGTTAAAAGTATTTGGATGAAGCCTCAGGCTTGTTTCTAGGTAAAGAATTGTGTTAAAGCTGTTTGTACTTGCATACTTAGTAGACAAGGGAGTGAAATAGCATGTGGTGAAGCAGTACTAGGTCCATCTAACCCTGATGTAACACAATAAATCAATCTTGTTCTGTTAGTGAAACATGATCTGATACTGAGCCCAAGTTTCAGTGCTCTTTTCCCACTCTGGCACTTGTAACAGACACTCATTTACTTCTTCAGCAAAGGAAGTTGTCATAGCATAAAGAGAAAGATGTTCCATGTCACATCAAGTGCTTTAATAATTGTTATTAATCATGCAGCTATGTTCTCACCCTCCACTCAATACACTGAACTTAAAATATATTCTGTATCTTTGTAAGACTATTCTTAAAATTCTAGTAATCAGAGATCTGTCTCAGTCAACTCAAGGTGTCAGCAATCAAAGTTGACATTAATTTGGAACTACAATGATTTTCATTTACCACAAGCGTTACACCACACTGGCATAAAAGGGCAGGTTCTGTCTCATTGCCAAAAGAGGGAATGCTTGAGTAGCATGGCTGGACCAGCTGTGGATCCAGGACAAAGTATTTAGAGGTTCTAAGCCACCCCAGCACATCTCTGAGATGGCTTTCCTTGCCAAGCACAGGCAGTTAGTTTTTACACAGAATAAATGGAGGTACTGCAGACCATAAGGAGACAGAAATAGAAAGAATCCACTGTACACACCAAGTTCCTACTGAAAATCTCCATAAATCATAGAGGCAGTCACCATGTGAGTGAACAGTGAATCATTCTCTGTGAGTTTACCCAGCCTGGAAGCACCGTGAGAGGTGCAGAGAGCAGAGTTATCCCCAGCAGCAGCAGCTGAGGGTCCTTGGCACCAGTGGTCTGGAAAGTGAGACAGCTCCTACAGTACTGACAGCATGGCTTTGGGCCACAAAAAATCCCTAAAACTCAAGAGGTTTTAAAAATGTACATGTACATCTCCCTAGACAGGTATTTATATGTCTGTATATATATACATCTCTCTGTGTATATTTATACATGTATATATAATCTATTTCTATAAGTCATTATCTCAACTCAAGGGCAAGTGCTTCACAGCTCAGCCCACAGGGAAGGAGAACGGCACTGAAAGGGAAAAAATTATTTCCATACAGAAAGGAAGAGGAAATATGTGGAGCATCCCAGCTTCCAGTCTTTACCTGACAAAGCTTACGAAATTTTGTGTTTCTTTTGTTAATATTATCATCCTATGCACATACCATTTGTATTATCATGGAATATTCTGAGTTGGAAGGCACCCACAAGGATCTTTGAGTCCAACTCTTAACTGCATAAGAGACAATCAATTAACTGGAGTCTGCATGTAAAAAGTAAAGATTTCTGCATTCATCAATTTCTCTGGCAAACTCATGAAGAAAATTTAGAGTATCTTATACAGCAAAGTTAACTGGGCCAGCTGAGTTAACACAAAAGCAAAAGATAAATTCCATGAAATTAGAAAACTTAGGAGTTACACAGTGTCTGTGGGAAAAGCATTTTAAAATGTTTACTCTATATGCTCACAAAAATCTGAATTGTTGATTTTTACAAAACTACTCTGTAAAAATTTTTAAACAAGACTTGGATTGTGGACTCTTCATGAAGACACAGGCTTAGCTAATTCAAACAAATAAGGGAAAAAAAAAACCCACAGTGTTTGGAGAACATTATTTTGAGTGGATCATTACAGATTGTACAGAATAAATGCATTATTCACTCCTGAAATACAAATCTTGTAGCAAACAGAAACTGTAGCAGAGCTACTGGGCACAACTGAGAAACAATACCTTAATGCTGACTCTCTGTGGCTTCCTATCAGCTTTTCACTGGTAATTTGCAAATTACCTGCCTAAATACTCCTCAGAGACAATCTTAAAGTCCTCACTTGGGCCAAATTCACACTTCTGAGCAACAAGATTTAGTTTTTTATTAAAAGCATTCAATAATGAGGAGTTGGAATAAATTGAAATTATATTCTGATTCTGTCTCCATAGTCTCATATGTTTATGTTCATGGTTGTAGAATCAGGGCCTTAAATGTTCATAGGAAAAAAGTAAGATGAAAAACATGCAACAATTTTCCTGCGTCCTTCACAATTACTCTTTTAAAAGGTGGAGTTATTGATCAGGGAAATATATTGAAAGAATAAAAGTCTGCAAAATATGCCCTTTCTCCAAGTAAAATATAGATGGTTTATTTTGAACTTATGCTTCTATAAGTGAAACTAAGGGAGGAAGAAGTCTTCCCTTACTAACACAGGCTTCAAGGCACTGCATTAGGAAAAAGCTGTGTGCTAGACTACAGAACAAACATAATACTCAATATTTTTAGCCTGCTGATTGACAAAAGAGCTATTCTAAATAAATTTTAAGTCTTTAAAGATCCCAGTTGTTTTACAGAATTGCCAGGTACCCTAATTCATTCCTATAGTTTCACCTGGGACTTACACCTGTACCAATAGACACTAGTCACAATCCTGACATTGTGCTAGACACCACAAATACAAAGAATAATAATCAGCTATGAAGAATCTAAAGTAAAAAAAAAAAAAAAAGAAGAAAAAGGACAGGACAAATAGGGCAGGAGGAATTCTGTGTTATGATTACAGCAGTACAGAGACACTAAGTACCTTCTCTAAGTACCTATACAAAAGCAGAGAGAAAGCTGGAATTGAATCTGTATCGCTTATCTCTCTTTCCATAGCACAGAAAACAACGCTATCAAAATCAACAATAGCTGAGGGCACTCAGCACTTTGTAAGATCAGCCAGCAAGAAGTTCATCTTTCTTTAAAATAAAGCCATTGGAAGCCAAATATCAGTGTCATTCCTAACTGTGTAGCCTCACAAAGCTTCCTTATTTCAGTGGAGATCCTTGCAGTGGAATTTGACTCTGGAAAGAGTCACTTATTGAAACTGATAAGTTTGGTAAGGAATTTTAACTAACTTCAATGGAGTTCTTTCGGATTTACACCAGCATAACAGTGTACTTGTCCTTGTACAGCTATACCAGTTAGCTCTCATAAAAATAGAAAGGGCTGTTACCATCATAACATAAACACTGGAATACATCTTGTGTACACTACTTAAAAAAAAAAAGATGTATTGCATGATTGCTACAATTCTATTTTTATGTCTTTTTGCCAAAAAGAAAATATGGTTTTAATATAAGTTTACATCTGCGTGGTATTACATGCATGTAAAACAGATGTAACCCAATTACATTTTCATTTAAATTGCTAAATAGCTACTTAAGTAAAAAGCTAAAATAACATACAAACAACAGTTACTATAATAACAAGTGTTCTTAGAATTAAATGAAAGGGATCAAAGCTGCAGCACACAAAATTTGAGCTGGTCTTTGAAAAAGATACAGTGACATAACAGCACTGTATTGATTTACTCAGTAATTTAATGTCTCTACAACTCAGCCAGAAGACACATCTCAGTTTAGCAGAGACACATGGAGGAAAATTCAGAGAGTTTTTGCAGAGACTTTGGGTCTCATAAAGACTAGACATACTCTACTAGAGTTTATGTAGCAAATTCCCAAATTGGAAATTAGAATACCAATGCAATGGGTTCAACTTGATTATAGTTTTAGGCAGACCTGTCTGAACTGGCTGGACTCAGGAATCACATCCTAACATTTAACCTGAGAGTGGCTTTTTTTTTTTTTTTTTTTTTTTTTTTTTTTTTTTTTTAGCAGAGAATTGCTAAAATCTCAGAATAGATACCATATTTACTTCTATTTCTGTGTATGCAAACATAAATTTATTAGACATTAATCTGCGTGAATAATAGTAATATGATGATGACTGCAGTGAAAAGACCAGAATAAATTCTCCTTGGTTATTTAATGAAGGGAAAATAAATCTAATTTTCATTCAAACCTATTCACCAAAAAGGGCTAAAATTTCAAAGCCTGGACACAAAAGGGTGACTTGCATTGGTAAGGCACATCTAAGCATAAGTGAGATAGTCTGGAAAAGGAAATACAAATACAGCATTCCATATTCCTACTGTCACTCTCAGGAACTTAAGATAGTGGTAATGTTTTGTATTAAAATATTTGCATTGTATGCAAAAAGCTGTGATTTCTACTGGAGTACCACTTGAGGGGAAAAGCAATCATACATTTTTATCTGCAATAAAACCTATCTTTTAATTACCTTATTTGTTCACACTTTTATAGAATTTGCCATCTGCATGCTTTTCCATCCAAGGTACTTGTTCAGACTTGTGTAGGTGGGTAATAAGTTTATGAAATTTATACCTCCTGCCACGAACCATTTCTTATGAAGGTTTTGTGTGTACATCTACACTTTGCTAGAGACTGTTCTTTGTATCCTATTACATTCTTATGTACTTGTTAGGCTGTGTATGACTAATGAAAGTTCATTAGCAGAGCTTGGTAGGAACATGCAAAAGCAGGCCTTTTTGTTTTCCTAACAAATTCTTTTTCTATTAAAGAAACAGTTAAGAATAGCAATAAAATCACAGAATTCTTTAGGTTGGAAGTGACCTTAAGGACCATCTTGTCCCTGCAACCTTCCACCATCCCAGGGTGCTCAAAGCCCCACCCAACCTGGCCCTGAGCACCTCCAGGGCAGCTGCAGCTTCTCTGGGAATCTGTTCCAGTGGCTCGTCCCCCTCGCAGGGAAGAATCTCTTCCTAAAATCTAATCTAAACACCCAAATGTCACCTGGGAAGTGCTCTTGTCTGTGAGCTGGCTCTGCTGACACCGCAAGCAGCAGCAATCTCACCAGACTGACTGGAGGTGGCCACTCCCTGCTGAACCACCCTCTCCTCCTCTTGGCTATTTCAGCCTTGAACTACAGCAAACTCTAAGGAGTAACACTGCTGAACTTGTGTTTCATGTGCCAGCAGTTTGGGTGCAGGACAAGGTAAGTAAAAGCACAAGGTATTCAACCTTCCCACTTAGCCAAAACCATCTGTGATTTGCAAGAGAAACTTGGGGGTTGTTAAAATGATAAGAGACACACTTGAAACAACTCCAGTTCCAAGGTCAATGGAAGTTCAGACTGCTCAGGATTTAATTACAGGTACTCAGTATGTGTTGAGCTCAGGACCCAAGTGAAATTCACATTTGGGGTCCTCAAAATCTGTATTCTTTCATTCTATATTATTAATAGTCTACTCTTCTCTTGCTTTTATGCATCCAGACATGACTACCAGAAGTTTAATATTTACAGACAATTACTTCATAAATAATAAACATTTTGATTCTGTACAAAAATGTGCCCTTGAAACCAAAAATTGAAACCAAAACCATGTGCTTTGAGGTGCAAACCAATTTTGGGGGAATATGCAAAGCCAGGAAGCAGATCTGAGTACTCCCTGTTGCTGTTGTTCATCAGAAGGAAATAGGACCACTGGAAAGCCCTATTATTTATTCTCAGTCTGTCTTAAAAAGATAGATCAGATAACATCACCATCATTACGTGCAAGCAGTTTTTTGAAGCAAAGGTTTGGTCTCCTCCTGCATCTTTTATGCAACCCAGAGCAAAGAGGAGTCAGAGCTGATGACAGCAGGCTGCAGAAATTCCTGGCTTCCAAGTACCTCTCCTTTTGTGCACTGAGGCTGAGTACATATAGGCTGAAGTACATTTTTACATGTTTCAGTATGAGATCTAGATCATCTAGAAAAGACACATTTCTCTTGCATAGCACAGCTTATTCTCTGCTCATTTTAAAGAAATTATCTTCATTAAATGAAACATGAATTAACTTGCCAGGCAGATGTTGTTCTGGTGTTCTCTTCTGTGCAGCCTGGATAGAATAAAGCTTTATAAAAACTTCAATTTTCACAGTACATGAGACCCTGTATTACTATTTATAGAAAACTTGTGATCTGAATGAAAAAAAAGAACTGTGTGTTTTTTCCATTGGAAAAAAAAATCAACAGTCGTTACTTTATCATGAAAGGTTCAGTGTATGCAGTCACAAGCATTAGAACACTGACACTTCTAAAGGAGGAATCAGCCTCTGACCCTATTTTGAAGTGCCAATACCACTTTAGTGCTTGCATTTTAAAATATTTATTTCCTTCATAGATATTTTATGTGAAGATCTCAGTCCTTCAGCAACAAACATTCTTATTTTCACATTAGCAGAAGCCCAAGACTAACATGATGCTTTAATATGAAAGAGTTTCCTTCTTGGAAATCAGATTGTCTTCTCCTGTCTTAAATGCATAAAATCCTGTCTGCATTTGGTAATGGACAGATGTAGAATCACAAATATGAATAATAAAATTCTTCAGCAAAAAAACTGAAGAAAAACATTTTTATATTCTTGTCTCTGGGAAGGAAATATCCTTTGTTTTGAATTGTATTTATGCTGTGAGATAATTTACATCACTTTTCAACTTAGCTCTATTTCCTCTATGAATATATAGTTCTGCAACTTCTTTGTTTGGATGGGGCCATGTAGAACACTGATTATCAGAAAGTCAAGAAACTGACCCAGTGAAGAATTATTTAAAATTCTTTTCCAGTTTCCAAGTGGGTTTCACACTTTCAAGTGAGTTTCTGCCCCTCACAAACCATAATTACATTTCTGAAAGCTGCCAGAACTGAAGCCATCAGTTCTTCATAGAACTCTGGTAACCTTGCATCACTAAATGCCAGCATGGTGGAGCTGCTGGGTTTTTTCTCCAGTACCTCCTACACAATTAAAATCAATACTGCTTGACAGGATAAATAATGACCAGGATAAACACCCCTTGACACAAGCTGCCTTTCATAACACATGACAAGGTACCCTGAAGATATGTATATGCTTTTGTTCATTAATGGCCAGTATATTCTAATACTGTGTCCTTTTGATCATATTTTATGTCAACTAACAATTATATGAACTTTCCTATCACTTTCAAGTCCTTTCATTCCCTCATCTCTATTTTTTTCTTTCAGTCACCTTTTCACTCCTTATCAGCAAAATCCTCCCAAAAGATTAAGTTTTATTATCATCAGTAAAGAAAGGTATTTTAGGTCTCAGTTTCCTTTTCATTGTTTACTTACATTTTATTCCCCTTATATGCACTGAATATCCATTTACTACCTTTGTGTCAATTTCCTATTAACTTCCTTCTGATCATCTCCACTTGGACCACGCTCTGTCCACAGAAATCCCTTCCACTAAATGGTGTAATGATTACCCTGAGAATTTCTAGAGCCTTTACTATTTCCATGCACCTTTATTCTCCTTTATTGCCCTTAATCGTGCTGGGCCCAAAATCCTAAAAATGTGTTTGTGTTTGAGCACTTAAGATTAATTTGATATTAATTTGATATTCTCTTGAACAGTTTGATACTGTCATTTAGCAGGTCCTTGTCCTCTCCTGTCCCATTCTTGGTCCACTCATCTCCTCAAGTGACCGGTTCCTCCATACAGAATGTATTAAACTTTTGCTTTCCAACATAATAAACGCTTTGCTGTACATTGATTTGACCCCACTGTCAAACTCACAACATGCCCCTGAGAACTCTGCAAATTTCTTATCAACTTAAAAACTTCAAATGACTGATCCATCTTCTACAATCCCTTGAGTCCCTGTTTTTCCATGTTGGGTTAGGTAATTCTGAAAATTACTTGAAGACACACAATAACATTTAGAAATATAAAATGTGTCACATGTAATCTTAACTAATCATTTATTTGGGAGCATACATATGCAATTACGAGCTGATCTGGCTGTTTCTAAGAAAATGAAGAAATTTGTCTCTCTTCTTTGTGAAATTTAATATTGCAAGGGATACTTGTACTCTTGTTCATAAGACATAAGATATTCACCACCTCTGTCTTTCCTCTATAGTATGTTTTCTTTGATATCATTCAAGTCAATTAGTTTGATAAAGTAAAACGTGATATTTTACCAAACTGATAAAAACTCACCCTATATACTTATATCCTGTGTAGAAAGTGGCTTCACACAGGATAATATGGTCCAGAGAAATGCCAGACCCAGGTCAAGGAAGACATAATAGCATCTTCTGAATTTTTTTCCGTTGTATGAGATAAAGTACCAAACAAAGTTTACCTATTCTCATTTGGATTTCTGGAATCTGTGGGGATGGAAAAGAAATCCCAGGAATTTTTAATTTGACTGATTTGCATTTTACATCACACAAGCAGGTACTTCTTTTTCCCCATGTATAGCATAATGGAGAAGGTGATCAAATCCAAAACTTGTAAAATTTAGAATTCATTCATATAATTTTCACTTGATTCTTTACACATAAATCTGTTGAAACAAACCTCCTCCTAAAAGGCTAAAAGAAATTTTATTTTATTTTATTAAGTAGCACATGGAAATAAGCCTAGTAATTTCAAAGACATAATATGGAGAGAGTAGCAGGGATAAAATGAAAAGAATATAAGTATAGAGAGATCCTTCTGGGACCCTTAAAGTTTTATGAGAATAGCCCTAGTGAAAGATCTCTGAACGTGTAAATGTAAATTAATTGAAGAAATCGAATCTTTACCTGCATAAATTTGTTAAATGTAACAATTAAAATCTATTTAAATGTTAATGATCTAAAATTTAAAATGTGCCCCCCATTAACAGCAATGAAACCCTTTACAGTTTAATCAATATTAATGGAAGAAAAATGTTAAGGTAACAAAACCTGGTGCATTAGAAGCTGCGGGGGAACAGGATTTTTTAAAATTAAGTTTTCAATAATCATACAGAATACAGCATCAAACAGATGCATACTGCCTAAAAGAAAATCTGCAAGGAATGAATTTAAGAAGAGACAAACAATCCTGTATATGCTCTGGAAAGCCATTCATCAATTAGGCACTGCCACCTCACATACACTAAACCAAAACTTGATATCAGAAATAGAACAAGTAACTCTTAAGGAGCTGAAGAACAAAGCTTGAATTAAGGCATTTATCACTACATAAAATACATGAGTCCTGTATCATCAGCAGGAAACTCACTGCACCCAAAACTGCTAAGCAGGAATCCTCTATGGGAGCAACACCAGTAAAAGGTGGAAGAGCTGGATCTGTGTGCAGCATATATTTGCTTAATATCGTGCCATTAAGGACCATGCAAAATATTTTATCTTGAAGCAAAGCGATTACTCAAAAATTTACTAAGTGACTACATATGGCAATCAGAGCAAATAAGAAAACAATAATGAATGTTAATACATTTCCATGCTTTAAAGATGACTATTACTTTAAATATATGATTTTTAAAAATTACTGAAAGAAAATCTTTAGTAACTAAAACTTAACAACAGTTGCTGTCTTAATAAAAGACTGGTTTGTGACAGAAATATACAGAACTGCTGCACAGAAGTTTTTTGTGAGTCAAAAACTCCCCAAAACTCCCAAACTTTTGGGAGTCCGTATAAAATTTTTGATTGCTGATGGTCTGGCACTAAAATGAAATGACAGTCACTGTATGCAAACAAGCCTCCTGAACTAAATATTAATATGAAATTCTATATAATTCTTCAGTGGCCTGTTTATAAGGAGGAGTCTTGTTAGCACAGCTCCTGAATTTAATTTCTGCATTTTTTTTCCTATATCCAAGGTATGCCAGACAGAATGCAACCTCGGTTTAGAACAGATACTTGTGAAGTTCCTTTCCATGTACACTGATATATCAACACCAGCATTCTGCCCAGCAAAGAGATCATAAATGTGTTCATCCTTTTACCTAAGGCAGGTAAAGAACCTCTGATCTGACTTCATTTCCACTTTGTATGCTTAATGACACAATTTTAGATCTGAATAGCAGATACTAGACTTGCACTGTGTTCTGAAAACAACAATTATTAACCCTGTGTCTGACATTTCACTTCACAAAAAATACACAGGCTCTTTCAGACAAATCAGAAGTAAAAACCACATTCAAACAAGGAAGAAAAATGAACAATTTTATATGAATATGGTACAGTTTGGATATGATTAGGTGGCAAAGCATGAAGAACTAAATAGCTTTGGTCCCTGCCTCAAAGCAGATACAATACAATCAAGAAAGACAAGAAAGACTGATGCACAGAGGACTCTGTATGAAGAATTAATTAATTTCATGAATGAACAAAAAACCACAATCCAACCCAACCCCCAAACTACCCAGGGAATTAAGTTTTTTCTTATAAAAGCAACAAGCTATCAAAGGGAGATAGAACTTCTGCTCTGGGGAGATTTTTGGTTTTGTGGAATTTTTGGGTTTGGTGGTTTGTTTTGGCTTTACTGGGGGGAGGGAGTAGGGGAGGCCGTGGTTATAACTTTAGCATGTAGAGCCATAGCAAGGCTGTTAAAAGTCCACATAAACTGAAAACTACTGCATAAATTTGCTGAGAACAAGTATCTATGCAGGACCATTAAAGATACCTTTGCATCGGAAATTCTGTTAGCCACAAATTATCTGGACTAGGTCAATACTCAAAGAGAAAATCACTTATTCCCCTTTTGGTTTTTTAGTAAAAAAATTTCTTTTGCTGTGTTCTATTGTCCCTCACTGTGTGGCACTGAGCTGGAAAGGTTTTTGGTCTGACCTGGCTTGGTGTTGCTCACCATGGGCGAGAGAGAGCAGCACAACAGATTATTACAGAAACCTCACAGCATTCTCCTTCTTCAATCTTCTTACTGATAGACATATTCCTTACATTATTGTCTTAAAGCCACATAGGGAGAGAATATTAAATCAACAAACAAGAATGCTATTTTAAAATTATTAATCTTGACTTGCATGAGTGTGATATTCAGAATAGAAGCACTTGGTATTCAGGCCATGCCTGCACCACGATGCTCTGAAAGGAGGGACGACTGGGAGCAACTGGGGACACTAATGAGCTACAGCTGAAGGGTAAAGATGCAGAATTGGGCAAACCTGTGCTGGGGAAGGATGTTCAGACAATGAGGAAGGTTCCTTTCCTGAAGGGGGAGGTGGAGTCTCTAACTTGCAATTTATTCCGAGGAAACATTCCCAAAATTAGTGTTTGGCTTATGTAAATCTCTCATTCTCAACCCATGACTTTCCCTCCTCTCTACTATAAGACAGAGTTATCTGTAATAATAATTTATCTACAACTCAACTGTGTTCAGCATTGCTGAAGCCTTCCTTAAATCATACATGCACATGCTTAGATCAATAAACTATTTGATTTACTTGCCAATTCTTACCAAAACACTCTAACAAGAAGAAATGACAGAGACTAGAAAATAAGAGTTTAAAGAACACAAAAATTGTTCATAAGTTTTGTAACTCTTTGTAAGAAAGAATTTTAAATTCAGAATAAAGGACAAATGCTGTTCTTTTAATTATCAACATTTATCTCTGGGACAAGAACATCAGGTATATAACATAGAAGATTCTTTTAATATAGAGGACAGATGGCAACTTCACTCCTGGGACTTCCTTAGACTGCCCCAGAAAAAAAAAAATAACCAACAACACAAAACAAAACAAACACCAAAACCCCCACAATTTTAAAAGGCTCTGAGTATTCCTTTGAGTATTGATAGTCTGGATACAGGAAAGCTGAACTGTCTTCTTTGCAAAGCAAATGATAAAACATTTTAAGACTATAGAGAAACTCCTAAGTATGCCAATTTACAAAATTCACTTTAAATAACATTCACTTTAAATAATACTTCCTTGTCATCTAAAAATAAAAATTCAGGATTCACTCACACCCTTTCAAATTTCACTGGGTTATTTATACATAAATATTTTGAAACAAACCTTTTGGAAAACAGAATTATGTTAGCAGAATTTAAGACAGTACAGCATATATATACAGCTTGGAAGCTAGGAATGCTTAAGAAAGGTGTTGCTTGTTTTGCAACATGAACTAAACAAAACCAAAGCACACTGCACAATCCTTTAAAAAAGCACTTCTGCCTGTCTAAAATCATACATGCATCCATATATGCATGTGACATTTCATAGGCATGTTTCATACTTCATTTACAGGGTGTTAATTCCGTAAGCTGTGAATCCACATTTTCTCCTTGAGTGTTAATACTCTTTATGTCCTGCTGGGTAAACAGCCAGAACCAAACCAGTGTTCTGAACTGTCCCTGACAATATTTAGCCTTCCTACCCTTGGTTTTCAGCATAGTAAAACTTACTTTCATAAATTTAAATTTCTCATTAAACAAAACAAAACAATAAAAAAAAAAAGTCTGAATAAAAGAAGAAATATTGTATTAGCTTAAGGAAACTGGAAGCTGTCCTTTTTGCAACGATCTTGATTGAATATCCTGCATTGCAGTGTAATGTGATTATTACTGAGGGTTTACACTTCCCTAAAAAAGATTGGAATCTACTTGACTAAATCAGGCTCATCTCCATTTCTGGTGCTTTGGGCCACGAATGATAATTTCTCCCTCTCCCGTTTTTCTTTACATTGCCTTAAAAACCACAAAGCAGTAAGTTCCTTTTTTTTTTCCCTTTAAACTTTTATATGTAAAGAATGAAATAATGCAAATATTTTTCCTCCTTGATTTTAGACCAAAGTTTCAAAACAGCAGTATTTTATATTGCAAGAAGTGTCCTTTAAATAATTAAACCATTCGGCTCCTTCCCTAAGTTAAAAAATATATAGAACCAGCACAGCCATCAATACAGGATTTGCCCCTCTCTGAATTAATCCAATTATTCAAATGTCAGTTATAACTGTCAGAGAGCAGTTCCTTGGGCTGGAACAAACTGTTAAAAATTAAAACTGTTTTACCTCGTTTAGTCTCTCTGCCTTTTTAATGTAAAATCCATGGTCTTGACAAAAAGTTGTGGGATTTGACACCCAATGCAACACAACCCTATTTCTGTCATACATGCATAATTCACTTTGGAAATTTGCACTTGCTTTAAAATATTACTAAAATATACATGTAACATATGCTAATTCAGCCACACTGGCTTGCAAGCTCCAGCCACTAGGTTATATGTAAACTTTGCCAAGTGCATACACTGTACATAAAGGGATTATAAATGAAAGAAAAGATCACTGTCCCTAGCTCTCAGTTTCCAGCCTTGGCCAAACTGACAGCCCCAAATCCCAGCAACATCTAACATGCCCTTCCTGTGGAGAAGACAGCCTGTTCTCAGAGTCTTAATTACATCCCAGCTGACTGCCCAGCGTTGCCAAAATCAGGCAACAAACGATGCACCTTCACTTGCAATATGGTCTGCTAAACAGACTCCCAGTCACACAGAAAGAAACTTTCACAACAAGGAGAAATAAAGGGACAGGCGAGAGAGTGAGGGAGAGGGCAAGCAGCAATCAGGAGACAGCAAAAACCTCCTCCCAGACTCCTGGGAGAGCGGCGAGCAGCAGCACGTAACAAACACGGCTATCCCTGGCTCACAGCAAACTCGCAGCCCAAGGTGCCTCATGCCAAGGACTGCTGTTCTCCAAGATGGGCCACGGCACCCAGGACTGGCTAGATTAATGATTGCTAAGGAAGGCTAACCAACCCCTCACTGCTCAGGCCATTATAATTACAGAAGAACAGCATGCCGCATTCTGCAATCGCAAATGGTATCATATGTTTTCCTGGCCGCCTTGCACGAGGAGCTTTATTTACCCGCAGACGGAGCGCGAGAGGACGCGGATTTAAAGCAGAAGAATTTTAAAATTAACAGGACTGTGTGTACTTGTGGATACCCACGGAACAAAGTTGCGCTGAGATCTGGTGTAGCTTGCAGAGCTACAAAGATCGAAGTCTCTGCGAGGGAAAACGCTCACCTATCCTCCCCAAGTCTCATGGTTATGCAGAAAATACAGCATTGAAAATGTCCTATTCTCTTCATGAAATGAATATGACCTTACAGAAGTGCTAGTAAAGCTGTTTTCACTAAGATCATGTGATTGTTTTAGAATCTGTGAAAAGAAGCATCATCCTTACTAAATGTGCCATGGAAATTTAGAGATTATTTCTTACTAATGCAATGAATATTAATATCAAAATTATGTCAATTAGATTCCAAAAGATCGACTTCATACTATTTTTCAGAAAATTTCACTATATGCAAATATATAATTACATTCTAGAAATATGATAGTTGCACTATGATTTTTAATTAATATATAGCTTACAATAGTAAAAATATATATTTTGGGTTACTCCAAGTACCAAGGTATCTATTCCATTGATAAAGATTGGTAATTCTATCTAATAGATATACTTAATTTTTAAATTTCGTATCCTTCTCAAATACACATTTTAAGAAGCAGCATAATACTACATTTATATAAAAAAGATATCTACTCCATTAGTTTAATACTTCTTCAATTTAATTATCCATGTTTGAACTTGTATCTGACAGACCATCTTTTTCTGATATTTTTGTGAATTGTGTTTTTAAACCTATGAACCTGATTGTGGCAACCTTTCTAAAAGAAGATGGAGTGAAAGAAATCCAGGAGGTCATCTTATACTGACCACTTACAGGACTGCAACAAAAAATGGCTTTTCAGTACCATAAATATCTACAAAATTTTTTCACTTGACAGTCCTACACACACAAGGACAAGTATCCTTTGGTGGCCACACAAGGGACTATGCCTGTAGCCTTTACAGTAATGTAGGAAATTCATTGTGTTCCTGAACCTTGCATTAAGCAAAGCCTTCTTTTACAGAGCCTGTAACACAGAGTTTAAGGAATAACTGAGGGTGAGGCTTTTTGCTTGCTTTGCTTGGTTAGTTTGGTTTTAAATACAGGCCTCTAGGAAATGAGAGAAAAATCTGTTCTGTATATATTTTTATACTCATAAAATACATTCCAGCTACCTCAAGAATACTAGTAATTCAACAGATAATGATTTAAGTGGAGACCAACTGGTTAAAAAAAAAAAAGAAAAAACAACACACACACACCTCATCCCCCCAAAATAGTGAATAAACCACTGTGTGCAAACTCCCCTCCCAAAAGTGTACCTGACACTGAAGGATGATTTTGCTAGCTCAAATTTAAATCTTGACAATATACTGTTGGACACATGCATTTTTTTTTTTTTTAAAGATGTGGTGTCACATACTTTTAACTCCAGATCCACTGCTCTTTACACAACCGAGTAAAATAATTCAACACACACAATCTTACTAAGTCTTCTGAATGCCAAAATACCACAGCTTTTTTCCAGACTTCTCATGGCATAGAACATGAGCTGGTGAATGAGTCAGCCTCAGAATTAGGTGCTGTGGAAGCTTGGAACTGAAAATTATCCATCGATCAACAGCTCCCACTGTTCACTTTGGCCCGCCGGGCTCAGGGGGAGCAGTGCACAAACAGAGCTCCAAGTGGGATGCAATGGCTGCTTTCCTGCAAACTTCCATCCTGACAGCTGTGGAAGCATTTTTATTGGATAGCTGCACAGGCAAGAACAGTGTGGGGCTGGAATCTGCAATATATTGATAGGGATTGTGTAAATATGTTGGATGCTGTGGAACGTGAAGGTAAAAAATCATGTACCAAAGGACTGATTTTCACAGAATTTAGCTTGTAGATTACAATATATTATAATGGTATGAGTAAAAGGTTAAAATAGTAAAGGGGAGGCAAAGGAAGAATGTCATAAAAACATTATCACAACACAGTAATAAAATTAAGGAAATAAATGTAGATTTCTAACTGGCAAGTAAGTGTTTACATTATTCCATAGTGTTATTGAAATGTTTCTTGTATTCAGAGAAGATGGCTTACTATAAAGATGTCTGGATAGATACTATACAGAAGTTTGCAGATATGTATTTTATTTCGATTTGTAAATAAAGATGCATGTATTTTAATCCATCTCTGGCTGTTGTCACTGATGTTCAGCATTTTGGTGCTGCAAAAGCTGATTTGTTGAACATGCTATTTCTGTGAACAGCCCTAAGGGCCTGCCTTAAAACAGAATAAATTCAACTCAAAATATGACAGATTTTGCATCAGCTAAACAAAACAAACCATTTATTTATTTGAAAAATAAACAGTATGACTGGCTGAAGACTCCACTAAACTTATTGCACTGCCCTCTTGCAGTCACACCTCACCTGAAAATCACTGCCTAGGTGGGCACAAAAACTGGGGAAACTGGGGATGCAAATTCACATGCATTAAAAGATGTGAGGAATTAAGAAATTATTATGACTAGGTAAAAGACTGTGAGACTTTCCTGGAGATGCCTTTCTCTTCTGTAGACTGTAGATAAGCACACAGCTTTTTGCTGAGTCACTGTCAAATCCAGCATTAGTCTCTACAGCAAAAACATAACAGAAAACATGAGCTGTATCCAAGCTTTTTCTGGCATGAACAGAATTAATATTGGTCACAACCCATCTACTTCAAGAAATCCAATCCTATACGACCAAATCCTATTCCAAAAAGAAAACAGACTGGGTTTTTTTATTGGCTGCTGTTATTTGTAAAGGACAGAGGGCAGATAACACCTAGCAATCAGCAGAAGTTCTCTAGAACTCTGTTTATATGTGGCAGGAACAGCCTTTGTGAATGGAAAAACAACTAAGGGTTTTTTAAAGCAAAATAAACTGCACCAGATAAATAAACTGCACTTACCTGTCACACACAAAAAGATGTGAACAAGAAAGTTCATGGTTATCCACTACTTCTAAGACTAGAGTAAATCACAACATTGTTCCAGCCAGCAGATGTAAGAAGCCATAAAAAGCAAGTAAAAAATATTCTTTTATAAAAGAAAGTTTACAGGAAAGCTTTCAGGTATGACTTAAAAACAACAAAATTGCAGTCTCAGTCTCTATTGGCATTATTATTTGTTTTTTAGCTGAATGAAGTTAATTAAAGTATCTCTAGGGTGGAAAGACAGTGTTTAGGTCCTTTAAAGAAACATCTGCCTTCTAACCCAGCAAGAAAAAATATGCTGAAGTATGAACAACCAAATCTCCTAGTATTTATACCTTTATTAGTACACTGTACAGAAAAGTCAGAAAGGTTCAAAACATAACTCTCTGACCTGGAAATAAGGAGCACCACCAAGTGATGAAGGCAGTGATGAACTTGTAAAAGGTCACTAGGAATCAGAAGCTTTATGAATTATCACATGTTATGTGTAAGATTTTCAAATGAACCACATAACTAGGTAATCTGAGAGTTCCTAAAAAGGAGGAAGAGAAGATTATTAGTAGTAGTAATAATAATATTTCGGCTTGCTGTGCCCTTTTAGATGATTAACAGTAAAGATCCCACAGAAGCTTCACACCACTGGAAATACAGGACTCAAAGTATGCAACAGAAGGTGCTGCAGAGCCTTGAGCTAACCTGACAGAACCTCCTGAACCCCTGGCAGCAGCTCTGCCTGCAGCTTACATGAAGTACAAACCCTCCCAGATCTCAGCCTGCCCTGTTGTTTGGCAATGAGAGAAGACTGAAATGACTGCAGCTTACACCTCCTTCTGCAGAAAGTACAGGACACTAATGTTGGGTTTTTTCCCTTCCAGCAGAAAAAGTCATAGGAAGGAAGTAGCACAGAAAGGTTGCTGAAGCAAAGCATTCCAATAGGAAACAGAAAATACAACTTTTAAATTGTGAGGCTAATTAGTAATTGATTCCATTTCCAGAGGAATGGTGGATCCCCATTTCCCACTATCCTCCAACCAATGGATACCATTGTGAAAAATGCATTTAAACCCAAACACGAATCACTGGGCTCAATAAAGGGACAGCCAAGTACATTTTCACTCTTACATTACAGTGAAATGTAACTTCTTAAAATATACAGCTCAAACCAGATGGTCTAAATGTCCCTTCTGGACTTAAAATCTATGACAGAAAAAGAACAGCAAATAAATAGAAAAGATAGAAAATAAACTACAAATCTTCCTTTACACTGTTTGTTTCTTCAAACAGAACCAAATTCTACCCTGTAATTTGAGCCCTTCTAATTCTACCAATGCAATAGATTTTTTCATGTGCTATTTGAAAACGTATTAAATTTTCAATCAAAATATTTGCTTAAATTAAGAGTAGATAAAATCACAAAGGTAGTATTTATCTTCATTCTTCATTTATCCTTCATTCTTCTACCAAAGGTAGAGACTTTAAAACGGCATTCCTTTCAGATGAAGGAAATCCATCCTCTTACTACTGTTTTCTATTAGGGCAAACCTTGAATCCAGCTCTGAACATCCACTGAATTGTGCTTTTGAAGAATGCACAAGATGAATGTCATATTCACTCAGCATCCATAAATCAGCTTGAATAATTTAATACCTGTTGAAATTTTCTCCCAATTTATTACATGAAACAATAACACGAGAAGTAATTACAATAAAGAAAAAGTTCAGGTGCGACAGCGTTAGTTCAACATCTAGGATCAAGTGTCAGTGGAGATTAACAAATTTCATTCATTTTATCTCCAGCACTGGAGACACGCAGCTCCCAGCTTTAATAGTCAGGAATGTCTGTTAGTTAAATGACTTTGTAAAGGCAGTCAAGTGAGGGCAGACAGCGACAGTTTAATTAGGGAGTTTGCTATAACTCTATCTGGGAGCTGTAGGCACTGGACTAGAACAAGTGTAAAACGCTCTCAATACTGACTAGCAACCCCTGCCCCCCCAGCCAACAAAAACCCTCCAACACAAAAAAACCCCAAGAAGATACTTTTCATGGCAGGTTCTCTCATTTATTCTGGCGTCAGGTTGGCTACAGGTGAACAGGAGCAACGTAACCGCCGCAGCAGAAGAAAGGTGAGGTTAAGAGAGCAATCATTTATCTTGTATTGATTTCTGGACACTATGTCCTAGATACATTCCAAGATAGAATGACAGCTTTCTGTTTGGTGTCGGTAAGAGAAGAAAATGACTAGCACCAGTATCTATTGTTTTCCTATCATATTTCCTTTTAGAAACATGCCACACTTAGATTTTTATTCAGACAAGGAAATCCAAACAAGTTTATCACAGAAAAGGAGGGTTAGGGGATGGTTAATCAGCCATTTGTCTTTGCTGCTGGATAGTTGGGAGTCACAGGGTCAAAACCGAGCACAATTGGACCATTTGGTTTTATCTCAGGTAACCCTACATCTCTGGTAATTGAACCCATTTCACTCGGTCAGAGTTCCTGTCACTCATATTCAATGTCTGTCATTACTGAGAAATGCTTCATGACACATTACACTGACAGAACCACCACTGCAAGACTAGAAAGAATCCCCAGGCACCAGAAGCAGAAGACAATGGAAGCTTCTTTCAGACCAGTGATGTTTAACATTTTATGTGCTGACATTGTGACTGTAACCACAATATAACGAAAGCCTAGCAAAATGGAAGATCAAAAAAAAAATCCATAGTTTATCTGCTTCAGGGACTTGCAGGCAACATCAGAAATAAAATGAACTGGCAGCTCCAAGGTTACTTGCACATAACACTAAAATCCTTTGAAAAAGTTGTAGGTATAAACACACATTTAATTCTGGACCTCGATATGACACTGATGTTATTTCAGATAGGCTTTACAAATTTTACACCTCTCTTAACTACAGGCATCCAAATCCTTTTCCCTCTGCTACAGTTTTTTTTTTACTTATAAGCTGCAAACAGTAACAAGAGCACAACTTCCACACCTTCTGTTTCACTGAAGACGGTGGAAAACAGCCAAGCTTTTCTAACCTCTGAAACAGTCCTGTACATAGAAATTCTAAATGCAGAAATGCCAGCTACCCTCTCTCTTCTCAGCTTTACAATCCTTACAAGTGATCCCCTAATTTAATTTATTTTTTCTGTAGAGGCACTACTTCACTTTGCTAGGTCATTGCTGCAACATTTGACAGGCACACCACTCACCTCCGCCACACTTGAATTCATCAGATGCATTCAAGCCAGCTTCTTCAGACCAGAAAAAATATTTACAGGATCTTTCGCAGACTTAAAATGCTACAACTGTATTAGCTAAACACCAGCATTCTATTATTATCTCATTCATTAGAATTCAGGGGATCCAATGTTGAGAGACTTGAATTGGGTGATCAGGGAAAGAAAGAAAAAGGCAACAAGAGACACTGAAAATTTTCTTGTCTTATTGATGGGTTTATCTCAATTTTACTTTCTTATAAGAATGTGGAAGAAAGGTATCTAAGAAACCATTTAACTGCATCTCTTCAATTAAGTGATGTGAAAATTCACTATATTTAAAATTTCATTTTTAAGAACCACCTTTAAACTGAAAGTGGCTTGATTTCAAAGACCCTTTGCTAAGTACCCAGCCCACACGTTAAGATTGTGTTAGCTACAACTGAATATTTGTAGCAGTTTCTTATTCTGCTTAATGATGCCCTGATCAATGAGCAGAGAGACACAATTTCTTTCCATCCTGAGTGCCCTGAATGGAAAATAAACAGGATTAAATTCTGTTCCCAAATTTTGTGGAAGCCCAGAATTTCAGCTGAGATTATTATATTAAACACTTATTGCTTCAAGGCTGAAACAAAAACCAAAGGAACATCAATAATGTGAACAGTTAGATTCCAGCCTAAGATTATAGTGAATTTCATACAGAATAATGGAAAAATATCCCTAAACTAGATCTTTCATATTTTATTAAATCAATTTTGATTAATTTATAGGATTAAACCAAATTTTTGCATTGCTAGGATGCAATATGTGAGTGACTATTTTAAATAAAGGGTTGCTTGGAATTCTGAGATCAATAAGGAACTTTAGCATTATTCACTACCAGCTACAGAAATTGGAAAAGATAAAGTCATCTTAAACTATCCAATTGCAGAATGAAGAGCTGAGAAGATACTGCCTGAAGTTCATAAAAGTTCTAATATCAAGTGCATTACTTCTAAAGCAACCATTATTTTCACTTTAGGAATAAACTGTATTTCATTGTGAAGTACATTCACACGCACCAAAAAACCCTTAAATAGATTTAGAAACTACAGTTCCCAGCAGTAAAAGCAGTTAAGATGTCCAATAAGAAATATATGACAAACAGTAGCACAATAATTCAGCCATTAATAAATCTGGCACAATAACCATTATCTTGTCATAAAGTAAGATAATACATCACCAATCCCTCCATGCTGGACTTATACTGTATTTATATGCTAAAAGCCTTCTTAGAAGCAGATGCTTCAATTCCAAGCTCCAAAACCCCACTGATAAGTACTGGTGCTATTCAGCTATTTCTCAATACTTCTATACAAAAAGCAGGGAGCAGCTTTGGCAGCACCATGGCCAAAGAATCAAAATGAATGATATTCAGCTTATGGCTTAGCAGGGGAAAAAAAAGTGTTGCAACAATTTTTCTAATGCTGAAATACCATTTCACCAAATGTTCCTGTCAAGGCATGGTTTAATTACCTTGGCACCCACGCCACTTGTAATCACCTGTCATTAGCAACAACGCTTGCATCTGTTTGCACGTCTGTCAGAAATGCCAGCCCAGCTCACGTCTAAGGAAACACAACTTTCGCTGCTGCTTGACCCCAGATGTGGAAAGCTCACCATAAACTCACCTACGTCCAGGGCAAAACATTTCACAAATTTCAGCCGTAAAGAGTAGAGGACCACAATGGGTTTTTTTTTGCCATAATGCTTTCCCAGCATGGATTTTGTAAACATGAGGATTCTCTCTTTTTCATTGTCACTGTATGTTGGCAATTTCACCTAGGAATTTCAAAATGCCATATAAGGTAGAACAAATACTTTAACTTATACTAAAAAAAAAAAACAAACTTTCTGGAGGTACAGAGCAATTACACTGTTGCTCTGATTCTTAAGTTATTTATAATTCAGAAGGACAGGGCAAGACAAGGCAAATTCTGAATGGTATTCTGGCAAACTCTCCTCACTAGAAGGACTCTTTGTGCATCAATTCCACACACATACCTGGAAGTCAGGTGTGCATGCACACACATGTTGGGTGGAAGGTCAGTAACACACTAAAATGAGGGGCAGAGCCTATTTTGATAGCTTTTATAATTCTAGGAGTAAAACTCCTGAGGCAAAATAAATGTAGTTTCCATTTCTGTCCTGTGCAACTGGAACCCTCACTCAAAGGTATAGCTAGTTGGCAAACACCTCTAAAACAAGTAAATCATACACACACACACACAAAAAAAAAAAAAAATTTACAGCTCAGTCCTGCAAATACTCTCTGCTCCAGTACTTGTTCTTTAAAAGCCCAGCAAGTCAGCTGTGAATTCAGAAATGTTCTGAAGGATCAAAACTCTTAATAGGTGTCAGCACTCAAGGGCAATGCCCCACGCAGAAGGGATGCACACCTGCCCTTTTCTCTATATGGCACCCCAGTACCACTGCATTCTCACTCCTGCTTGAAGGACTGCAGACAGCTTTTTATATACACTATTTCCAGCGAGTTTAAAAGACCTTAAATCGAGTTCTTCAGCTGGTAAAGTGAGAAATTTTAGTGTACAATCTTTTCACATCTTTATAATGCTGAAAATAAAAGCTTGCAGATACTACAGAAACATGCAGCTATGGTGAATACTACAATTTAAATACACTTTCTATCCTTGTAAGACACATGAAACAAAGCCAAGAACTCTTTGGCTTTACATTCTAGTGAAATCCAAACTGTTCTGAACGATTATAAATGGTTACTGTTTGTCTTGGCTCCTACCTATATCAGATTCAGACTGAAGAATTATAAAGGATAAAGTGGATATTTCTAAATTACAAGACTGCAATTCCAGTGGCTCAGTGTATCAGTTTTCTGTTTCATCTAAGTTTGCTGTGGAGAAAATTGTGGTATCTGACAACAAAGGATTGAAAACATTTACTTTCATGACCCAAAAGCTTCTTGCCTTGATTATTTTGAAGATTAAACCCCCACCCTCTCCAACCAAACAGATGAAGATCAGTTACATTTTGTTAAAGACTCAAAGGGACACGGACTACCAACAGAACAGTTACAACACAATTTAAAGTGCACCCAATCAGAAAGGAATATGATTGAGGTAAATTACTGAGTTTTAATCCTGGAGTCATGTCTGTGTTTTTCACGTAACTTTTGGGTTTGTACCATTAAAAGTTAAGGGAAAGTGAGCACTGCCACTGCATCTTCTGTTTGATGAGGAGACACAACACTGATGACAGTCCATCACCACTGAAATACAGCACCCTTTGTTTACTTTAGGGTTTTTATGTGACATTACTAACTTCTTGGCCAGATAGCCAGGCCAGGTTAGTGACATGTTAGCGCTGCTCACATCCAGAGCAGAAGGAGAATGCAACATCTGTGAGTGCAACACAGACCAGGAATGCCAGCTTGTGTTTTACTCAGTTAATCAACCAGGGTTGGATTAACAAGTAGGAAAGACAATCAGACATCAGAATGAAAATTCCTTCCTCTAGGTTTGTACCAAACTCATAACTGAATAAGCAACACCATAAATACAACTTCAATTGAAATATAAAGCTCACGGTATTATCAAGACTGATTTCCTAGTCACTACAGTTTGCTGAATGGTGAGAATAATAAAATTTGTGTGTTTGTCAACCAGAAACCAGTTAGGAGTGTTCCAGGGACCAGGGTAACCAATGCTGAGGATCCATGCTTCACAGCAATCTATGCAAGTCAATCATGATTGCTTCCCCTGCTCAGCAATAACTGATTTCCTAGAAAATATGAGAATCAGAGTGTATAGTGCAGAATAGGACAGATAAGGATCATTTTAATGCCCAAACTGCACTATGAATTCTGTAGAATATGGACCATACAGTATTCTTCCAAATGCTCCCTCAATCAGCACATGGTCAAAAACTTGAACCACATTATTATTAATTTATTATAAATTACTTTTTATATTATACCCCCTCATAATACATGATGAATATGATGAGATCAGATTAATTAAAAATAAAAAAAAAGGAAAAGAATGATGATCAACGACACATGGATGGCAAGGCAAGGAGGAAGCAGAGAATAAAAATTTATGGGGAAAAAACCCAAGAATTTCCCTTTAGGGCTTTTGCTGAAAGCATTGAAATCTGTAAGAAAAATATGAAGAAGTTTAAGCTGGTGGGTTTATTTTGGACTGAATGCCAAAGAGTTTTTGAGTAGCATTTCAAATATGACTGCTATTATACCTGGTTAGACAGAGAAGCTCACTGACCACTAATCATCAAAAACCATGTAAGTTATTCCATTTCTAGAATGTCTCTGTCTGAATATGGCTCAGTTCCAAGTACATAAACCTAGAGTTTCCTACTTTCACTCAATTATTCAACAGCACTTACAGTTGGGATGTTATGTAAGAATCACCCAATAATCCAAGCCCTAATTTAAGGTGATACAAAGCTACCTGGAGCTTCTGGGTACTTCCTCCCATGAGAGGTATTCGACCACACAGAAAAAAAAAAAAAATCCCTAACCTGTATTACTTGTAAAAGCTCATTATGATTAAGCTCTTCACTGTCCTATAATTAAAATAATTATTACAAATAACTGTCCCCTAAAAGTAAGCTCGTGGATACAAATTTCAATTGTGAGCCATCTGGTTGTAGTTTTCCACCTTCCAGCATGGGTGGTGCAGCAGTCACACACTCTAAAATGAAGTTTTAAATAATTTTATCAATACACACAGCATTGAAGTAACAAACCCCAGAAGTCTCAGCCTGCTAAGATAATTCTGCATTAGAAAAGACAGATGACTCCTGAAAGGTAAGCTAGCATTTCTGCAGCAGACATTACCCCAGCCTAGCACAGGACATAAAACTTGCCATTTGCACCATTAGGTTTGCCAGGACAGATGAGAGGCTGGGGGTGATGTATGGCACAGGAAGGCAACCACAGCTGTTTGCTTCTGCAAAGGAGGACGTAGGTGCTCTGCACCTGAGTCTGCAAATATTTATTAAGCCCTAACAGTGAGGTTGTGATGTTCAGAACAGCCACTGCTGAAAACCATTATCTATGGATAATTAACTATGTCAGGACACTGAGGTCCTAACATGAGGTCCTCATAATTCCCCACTAAGGGAGAGACAGTACAACATTATTATAACGTATTAGTAATATTTAAAAACAGGATAATACTGTTTGTGTTTTAATAATGAAGGCTGAATACCATAGCCAGGTTTAAATTAATATTAGTTTCTGATAGTGCAGTTTAAGCCAAGCTTAGCAAATTCTCAGTTTGTGTTACTACTAAGCAATGGATACTGCAATAAACAATGACAACATCTAATTAGAAAATTATTTTACTTATAAATAAAACATTTCTGTCCTTGCAGGTTTAATTATTATTAACGCTTTTTTTTCCTATCATTTGCGAGAAGTCTAAACTTGTTAGGACAAAAAAATAAAAGAAAAAAAATTCTATTTTTAATTTGACCAAAATAATTCACTTGAACTTTGGAAGCCCTTGTATTTTTTTCAAATAATTTTTAGGAACGGCTAGGCAAAAAAAATTCATCACACAATAAAAAGGCTTTTTGACACATGAAGACAAAAGCTTCAGGCCGTTTATTAAGACTACTTCCTACTGTGTTGGGCTTTGTTTTATCTCATAATTAAAATCACACCTGAGCTGGGCCATCTGTGAGAGTGTATTAAGTTTCTTACAAAACATGAAAATCCTTTCATTTTTTCCATACAAACGCCAATAAATCTTGTAGGGTTATTTTTTTGTGTGTGACACAGAAAAATAATATGCTTAAATAAAGGCCAAGCTTTGAGCAAAAATTGAGCAGGCAAACAAAACTATTTTTCTATATTCATCTTCAACTGCCCCTCATAATAACTGATACATTTTTAAAAGCTGTATGCTTAATTTTTAATTTTTTTAAAGTATTTGACAGTACGCTTTTTTTTTACAGTTTCTTTTGTAGGATAAAAATAAGAATTAGCAAAAATGGAAGGAAGAGTTTTTCATATCAGTTAGCAATGAAGAGTGTGCAGAAAAAGTCAGTCAACACTTTTTAAGATGACCATCTATTTTAGCATGCTAATGCATATACTAATAGGTTCCAGTGAGAAAAAGAGAAATTACACATTTCATAAACAGGAGTATATCATAAAGTTCAAGGGGGGGTTGGTTTTCTTTTGCTGGATTTTTTTTTTCTTTTGGCCATTTTGTTTGCTTAAAATATTCTGATGAGATATCAAGAGGATTTCCTCGTACAGACAATGCACACAGCAAGAAATCCTAAATACAGACCAACTCCATCAGTAGAATGTCTTTAACAAAGTATTCTGTGTGCAGTTACACTGAATGACAAGAGGACCTGAATTCACGCTAAAAGTCAGAGAAACACTTAGAGTAGCTTGCCTTGAACATGTGAAAACTCACATACATTATTCTATTTACATTGTTTCAAGCTGTTTTCCTTCAATGAAACTATAAATGTTCTTGAAATGATCTCGTTTCATACTTCTGCTGAGTCAGGAGCCAAATGCATATCAGCATCTTGTTTCTTAATCATGCAACTTTGATTACACAATTAAATTTGCATAGTAATATGGTAGTCAGGCAATCCTACTCAAAGTTTTACACTTCTCAGCCAAGGCAAATTACAGAATGGCTGTCTTAGAAAAAAAACAGGTCAGAGGGCCCTAAAATGGCAGCCTTTCCCACCATACTACTTGAGCTTAAAACTATTAACAGGCAGAAAATTATAATCCCCATTCTTTTGTCCCTTACAACAATATTAAAATCACAATTTTACACATTTTGAAGCATCAAGCTTCAACACTGATTTGCACAATCTATCACGTATTTAAATTCCTTTTATATTCATGTATATTTGAGCTACAATTATTTTTTATCCTTGGAAATTCATTTGTCTGACAGTGCACTTAACTGGCAAACATTTGACTTTGCATTCTTTTAAATTACTTATTTTACAACAAACAAAATCTAAATTCTGTGTCATGAGTAAGACTAAAGTCACAAACCAATCCCTCAAATCCTTGTTTTCCAAGTTTTTTGGAACCTAATGACTAATACTGAGGCTATTTTGAAAACTCAGGGGGTTTTTGGGTTGATAATAGAACATATTGAGTCATGTCAAGCAAGAAACAGCAATATTTTTAAATGTGTCTGCCTGTGAAACTAAGTGGTTTGGATCCAACTCTTAAGCTGTTCTCTCTCCAATTATGTTACAGCTAATTCAATCAATTTTTGAAAAAAAAAGTATTTCAACACTTTATAGTTTTCTTTCCAAATGCTGTTTTTCCTATCAAAGTTGGCCAAGAGCTAAGAAATAAAGGTACTTTATTCTGAAAAAAAAAAAGGTTTTCTCATTCAATTGCATTAAATTTTTTTCTTATATTTAAAAGAGATCACACCCTTTATGTGTCAAATTAAAACCACAAAGATTTCTCAAATCAGATGCGTCTCTTTCTGCAACAGTATCACAATCAAAGCCTGAGATTCCATCCCCAGAAAATGTGAAGGATATTTACCAGGATCTGTGCTCTAATTCTGTTCTCAACCCCACTAACTTGAATCAAGAGTAACTCTCTTAAACTCAGCATTATTGCAATGGTGCGAAATCAAGCTGGGAAGAGTCAACGATGACAATAATCCAGATACTTCCACATGATCTTAAACAAAAAAAAAAAAAAAAGTTACAGTTTTGGATACTCAGCAGTCAAATTATCTCCTAAGAAACCAGTATGGGCACCTGAATCTCTCCTATGCCAGCCTTCTGCACGTACACAAAGTGATGAGAATTACACTACAGCACTGCAGATGAGATGCAGAATCCCAACTGGGAGTACCCCACAAGAGAGGAATTGCTGTGGCAATATTTATGGATAATCTCTGTTTACAGGTTGACATCTTACAGTGTAGGAGATAATAACACACACGACCTGGTGAAGCAACACCACATTAAATGGGATATTCCAGCAACACTGTAGAACTTTTCCCCTCCTCTTCTGTGGGAGATAAGGAAAGGATGAAGCCAAAAAGGAACTTTGAGAAGCAACACCTCTGGGTCTATTCTTGAGGTGATCCTGTTTTGCCCAAGGCTCTGCCTAATGCAGACCTTCCCTCTAAATAAACTAAACAAGTAGAAACACTGGGTTCTGTCAGTTGAAACGTAGTAGTTTCTTCTGGGAATAAACCAAAATGTGTGGTGTTGACTCAAAAGATGGAACTTTACAAGATATCACAAGGAACATTTACTGTAAATTCCAAGGCAAAAGAAATAAAGATCATACATTAGAAGTGTAGTGATTTTCAGGCTCTAATGAGCCGTTTTTCCCCTTTTTAAACATATAAGAGGTCTAATTTACAATGTCAGCACTGTTTTGAAAATGTTTTCTTCCCTGTGTAATGAATAACCAAAAATAATTAAAACTGAATGAAGACTGTCAAACCAAACAATATCTATTTAATTATTCTTACTGTTTTTCATTATTGTGTTTGTTCATTTTCTCAATTGAATTCACAACATTTACTCACTCAGAATGGGTCTGCACACTCACATCTGCACAGTGGTTGCCTATGGAAAAGTATCAGCTTTCACTATTCCTTCTCATGTGCCCTCCCAGCTGTAAATGAGGTTAGGAAACAGCACCATAAACACAGAAGGCCTTTCGAAAGGTAAAAGAGTGGAAGAATAAAAAGCCTCTCAGGAAATTTGATTTGCACTTTGGCTTCATTCTTAAAGGAACACCCAAACTATCGAAATACAGAATATTAAAGGAAGAGACAGCAGAATAAGGCATTATACTCTATGGTAGTCTTGTGTTATTGCTGCAAAGAGCAGAATATGGCACTATACTACTAATAAAAGTGTGTGACTAAAATACAAATAGCACTGAACGCCAATCTCATTGTTCTGAGCAATGGGCTGCTTTATTTTTATTATATCCCCTCACTTTTATTTCTCTTTAAGAAATTAGTGTTTGCGGTTCCTTCAGCAAAAAAAACAAAAAGACGCATACACAGATGTCATAAATAATGCCCATATAAACCCATGCTAATTTATTTAATGTGAAACTCCAACACAAATTACTTAGCAGTGAAATTGCCCCTCCTCTTATTGTGTGTGCGAAATAAAGGCGAACAGATGTGCTCTTCCAGACCAAGCTATTGCTACAATTAAACCAACAGTCATTTTACAAACCAGCGAGCTATTTCATGTGCCTCTACAGTGCTAATCATCTCTTCCTCAGCAGCCCAGCCCAACAGAACAGCCAGTTATTTATAGAGTTATCTATCTTGCACTTTGCAGTTGATGCCTAACATTATGACAACAGTGAAAAGGTCTCCGTACCTGCCTACCTAAAACAAGTTTCTGTAAAGTAATGAATAGAGACAGCTTGGGGACTATCCACCTGCACTGCCTGCCTTTTACTGCCTGCAAAGTGAAACCACAAGGGACTGGCAGAAGGTACTTGTCTGACAGGGCCAGGACAGCCTTTCTCCTCAGTGACAGCCTGGGCCTCGCCTCTTAAACCTGACCCACCATAATTCCTTCACAATGCAGCAGCGAGGCAGCTGACAGTAGCAGCTGCACCTCCTAAGCGAGATGGATGGAATTTTCATAACTAGTTCCCCAAGTTACATTTTACCTTCAAGATAATTTATGAGCTGCTGTGGAGCCTTGAAGAGACAATATGCTTGCCATAAAATTAACTGTAACAGTCTTGTAGGTTATAATTAACACTGGGAGGGTAGCACCAACTGGATGAAACACATGGCATAATTGATGGTGAAACTGGAAATTAAGGAAGCTAACAATATCATTACTGTGCACATCACTTTAGTGAAACCTATGCTTTGCAGGGGTTAATTACAATCCCCTTCCAACGTACACACTCTGACGGGGAGTGGATGAGTGTCACAGCTAGGAGGAGGCAGGTTTGCTGGCAAGGCCACCTTGCACCTGGACTGATGTATATATTGTTTTTCTTTGCCTGGAAGAGATATACATGTCAAAGCAGCAGCACCAGCACCTGAACATCTGGCAGCAGGCACACTGTAGCTTAGAGATAGATGATTGCTCAAGCCTCATAGAATATTTCATTTTCGCTGCAGCCAGCAGACTTAATGGCAAAGAGGAAAAAATCCTCTGTGAGATTTCACTTAATGACACACATTATTAATTTAAATGACTTAAGCAAAGAAAAACATTTTAACTTTATATTGTTGTAACTTAGCAGCAAATTATGATTTTTTTATCAGTGTAATATCATTTTGGTTTATTACCTTAGTCTTTTTAAAAAAGCAGAGCAATCTTTTTAGAATCTCACCTTTCAAGGGAATATGAACTGAAGATGCAATGTTAGTTAATCAGAAATAAGATTATAAACTGCTGCCATCTTTGGGAAGGTGAACATGCAATTCATGTACCTGTATCTAAGACTCTACTCTCTAGCCAAGGCTTAAAGAATCATTAGTGAAATTTATTTTTTTGAATCCCTCAAATTATTTCAATGAAACTTTTTTTTTGTCCCTGGACAACATATGGGGAAATGTACAGATAAATGATACAACAGTGTCACCTACAGGCAAGCAAGACAGTCAAAAAACCTCCTCCAATATTGCACCCTCTTACCTCTCAAATCCTTCTCCTCCCCTGCTTTCCCTTCCTCCAATCTCCCCCTCAATCCCTAATAATATACACCTGGATTTGGGGATTATCCATATCTCTAAGTAGAAAAAGAAGGGCAAATACCTAAAGTGCTTTCAGGACAGTCTAATATAAAATACTTGGATCTTTTATGCAGTACACTACGCCTTACAATAAACATGCTGTGCAGCCAGCCAGTCATCCACACTGCAGTGGGTACTTGGATTGCTTCACCTCTCCTGAGCACTTGCTCAAATTCACATTAACTAGGCGGTCAAAAACAGTTCTGATTAAAGTATTTTTTATATCTCAGGAAGACCAAATGCTGGCATTATTCCATATGAGAAAATAAAAACAAGAAAATGTTGGCTTGACTAAAAAACAACTGGCAAAAATTTTAACAGTACTGTCCAAACTTGTACAAAAAAACACCCTACAGCATAATTTGGCACTAAATCTAACTCCAGCATATCATGGGCATAATTGATGGATCCATTCAGTTTATTGATCTTATTCTTGTAAGAGCTTATTGGTAGCTCATAGAATTCTCAGAACTCTCATTTTCTGACAGAATACTCTTTTCTCCTAGTATTACTGCCCTCATTTTAACACTCAATAGACTTTTCTTGGCTTCTCCCACAAACTCTGCATTACTCAAGTAACTTATAATAGGATTTTCTTCTATTATTATTACATATGCTCTAAGCACTATTGCCATTTGTGGCTGCTGTCATTTACCAAAATAAGACAAATAATATAAAGACAATTTATGCTCTGTAACAGGTCCCCAAGTTCTCTGTTTTTACAGAATTTTTTAAGCTTAAGAAATGCCAACTTGCCTTTTTAGCTATATTAAAACATCAGCATAGTTTATAATTTAATAATTCCACAGCAATGATACATTACGTATTGAAAATTCATAAAAAATAAAAGGAACAAATAATAGTAGCCAAATCAAACTCTTCAAATGCCCAAAAGGTCTCATTAGAAGTGAAAATAAGCAAGTAAATCAAATCTTATTCTCTGGTTCATCTTATTTTCTCAGATTAGTTGATACATCTCCAAGCCATTCTTTGACCTCCTTGTGGACTGCACTTCCCTCTCACCAGAGCTGTTAAGATTGCCCAGGAATTCACCCTCTGTCCCAGCACATGATTAGCTGCATGTGCTACCACAACTTTAACGCAGGCACAGTGCAGAGCAATGCAACAGCTGATCCTCCTTTGTACCCACAGTAATCCATGACATTTATTGGCTCATCATCCCCCCACCACCATGGCCTGGGCTGCTCAGAGCATTGACAGCACCTTGCTCGGTTTCAACATCCATTTAATTTTTGGCTGCTCCAGAAGTGCCAGCAAGGGTACCAATTAGTGTCAGCTGCAGCAGTTGCTGTGTGTGATATACACACCTGCCTACCAGGGCTGCAGAGCCCATGCATTTTACATAGGCCATCAAACACAGATACCCAGTGGGAATAATCCTTGGCACCACCTACCTGAACCAGATTTAAACCGCTGACCTGAAAACAAAAGGCTTTGTGTTTCATTGCCAATCCCCGGAGCCATCAAGTTCTATGGATGTGGAAAAACTTTAGTAACACAAGGCTGACAGCCTTTAAGACTTAAGTCATGAACTTCTGTAAGCATCTGCTCACTCACACTCATGGTGTGACATGATCAGCACCATTTGGCTGGCTAAACCCTTCAAGTTACCCTATGTTACCACCATTGGTAACATACACAGATTATTAATACACCTCCAAATTAAACATTTAATTCAGCTTTATGACAGGTAAAGCTGTGACAATAACGGTACTAAAGTCATTAAAGTCCTGTTTGGATAAGGCTTCTATTTTTTTTACAGAAGAGAGAATTCTATCTTCAGATTCTTTTCATTTTAAATGTCTACTTTTAGACAAAGTTTTAGCTCACAATAAGTTTCCCAGCAGCTTAATGGATGTTACATACCATGACATTAGCACATTTTGCTGAAGGCAAAGGAAAGAATGAATTGATACTGCAGAAGAAATAGACCTCAGTGGATAATGTAAAATAAATCTATGATAATTTTTCATTCACTGGACCACTCACACCTGTTTGTAATACCAGGCCTTTATCTAATGTGGGCAGCTACAGAGCAGAGTCAAACACACTGAACTCTCCCAGCCTTTCTCCTTTTCCCCTGTCTCTGGCAGACACCATTCTCTCCTACAGCAAGTATGACAGCATGTGCTAATGCTGCTTTGTGGTTCAACTGTCTGATGATGTGGTCAACACTTGGTCTCCACAGATTATAAATTTGTCACTTCTGTGATCTAGTCAATCTCCAGTATCCTGTAGCCTGGAAATGCAATAATCTCCATTTCCAGCATTCAGGTCTCCCAATGGTAGTGAACAAATCGTTGTCAAGCCACTGGAAAAAACAACACTATCTATATTTCTTGTACTGCAATTATGAGAGCTTACATAAATAAGGAAATTTCACCCATGCTGCCTTTAAAAGCCTGTCCAAGTAAAACGAAATATAAAAATCATAAATAACTGAATAATCTCTGATAGAGTGGGAAAATTCTTTATCACTGTTTTTTTGGAAGCTTTAATTGCACTATAAATAAGGACTAAATTTGTGTAATTTTCCAATTTTGGAAGTGCCATTGAATTATCTGAAAAACTAATCTAGTAGAAGAAATAAAAATCATTAAATCAAAAAAGAAAAATGTCGAAGAAGTTTTATTTGGTAGTTACTCAGGCATAGGATGATGCATCTGTCTGTGGATTTCAGAAGTGAACCATAAAAATTAAACTAAAATGATAAACACTCAGAGTAAACAATGCCTACAAAGTGCTTTAATGACAGAGTCTGACACAAACGAAAGCTACACACAGAGACACAGAACTGTGGTTCTGCAGCTTTCCTTAGCCTGCCCTATAATACCATTTGGTTTAGGTTGCTACACCAGGTAAATTTTTTGCACCATATTTCTGTGTGTATAGTAACATCACAAGGTAAGAGGCAGGATTTTCTGTAAGAAGGCACAGCTTGTAAACACATAGTCTTTTCCAAGGGTAAAGGGTTAAGACAGTTTCAAAGGAACAGTTAACAGCAGCATTTAATCAAGCTGCATTTCCATTGTTCTGAGGAGTACTTGTATCTATTGATCCCAAGCTTGGCTGCTTCAAAGACTCCTCCATACAAGGAACACAGGTGAAAGACAGAGGCAGTAAAACAGGAAGGGTCACCAGGAGCCAAAGAAATCTGGCAATAAGCAACTGGAGAAAAGTCAAAGGTCAATCAAGGCAGCTGATGTCTAAGCATAACTACAGCAGGAGACCTGACAACTTCATCGATGTTGCAGCGTTCTCTCCACTCATTTGAAAGCTGCAAGGTTGGTTTTCAGTCTGACTCAAAGCATCTTCTTGATTAACGGGATTACTCACCCACGATTCACTTTCTGCACATTGTCTAAATATATTTACATTCTGAAAACCTGGTTTTGCTCACATGTTGGTGCTGAACAGTTTCATTTTCTTCTTTTAAGGAGTAGTCACACAGATACATCTAAAGCATCAATGTCAAAGAATCCAAATGCAATTTTCTCCTTTTCTCCCCGTGATTTCCAAAATGGTGAATGAAAATTTTGGTGCATGCTTATTGTTAACTTACTGAGTCCCATTTTCCAGAGATAACTGTTATCAAAAAACACAGTAGGGATCATACAGCTGTATGTACTCAGATCCTTACTAGTATCAAAAGTATGGATACTGGATTCCACAACATGGGGAAAAAAAATCAATCTGTCATTCTCATGTTGCACAAAACAACCACAAGTTTTAAACAACACAAATACCTCTCCCTACTATCTGACAAACTTTGATACCTTTGGTTTGTAAAATCCTGGGAATTGGTGTAGCTCCAATTCTAGTATTTTCTAAAGAGTTCACATTATTTCATATACTTATCTTGCCAGGTCTGTGAGAGCTAAAAAAAAAAATTCAGTATTTTTCAGCCAGTCTTTGAACTGGTATTATCACATTTCATTTGAAAAATAGCATTCATGAGTTCCTGAAAATACACAAAGCCTGTGAGAGAAAGGAAAAAAAAAAGCTCTGATTTTCCCAAAGCCCATGTTAACTTCTTAACCCATCAACATTTCCTCAGCTGCAGAGGAAACATGGTCCTTCTTTACATCAACTTTCTCCTGCTGGAGCTAGAAAGAGTAAAATCTACCTCACTTACCTTCTTAATTATGATCTAAAATTCCAAGGCATAATGAGGCTAGGCATAAGAAGAAAAAATTAACTTTTTCTTCAAAACTGAAAATATATAAAATCTTCTACTTTGTATCATATTTAGCATGCACACTATTTTAGTCTTCCACTCTAAGAGTCTTCATTTTTCTTATGATAGAATTGAAGATTGTCATCCAGATTAGGACTCAATTTTCTCAATAGATACTTATAATTTATATTCCTATATAAATATCAACATAAAAATCCAGATTTCATTGTTGAGAGCTAAGACTACCTCTGTAGTATATGTGTTCATTTTAACTAGAAAAAAATGTATAGCTTTAAATTATTATGTCAAAATTGTGAGATCTAAGAAGGGCTTTGACAAAGGCAAAAAATGCTGAGGAATTATAGCTCACATCTGACTTGAAACCTGAAACTAACATGATTTGTCACAAGTAAGGGGTTCTTTCTTCCACTGCCATGCAAAAATGCAAGAATATAAAAATTCTACAAATAGTGATCCAGTCTACAAAATATTATGGGTCACAGAATGACCCCATAAAAAGAGATTTCTGTTGTGTTGTGTTATTTTGATGATGCAAGGTTATAAGTTATTGATTTTAACAAGATATAATCAATTAACACTTTTCTGCTGTTTATCTCATGAACCAGAAGAATTCTGTGTTTACTTTGGTACAGATTATTTATTGAATGTTTTTTTCTGTTTTCACTATGTCAATTTGTCATTAGACGATTTAGAGAGAAGTTAAGATTTCAGAATTTGGGTAAGCAGCACAACTATGAAAATTCAACAATCATAAATAATTCTATCAAACTTTCCACTTCATTATGTCTTTCTCCAAAACTTTACATTTTCCAGTATCTGGTTGAATTTCCCCCAAGAGAAATGGTACAATTTCACTGAGGGAAATAGCAAAATGGATACCAGAGTCTGTGTTATAATAAAACCATTTTGGACTAATACAATTTTTCCATTTGAAAACTCCGTACTTTAGTAATGGTTTAACTAATCATATTTTTTCCTAGCAGTCAATATTTTCAATGCAGTTAAACACTACCCTTTAAATTAATCTCTTGTTGATTTATTGATGACAAATTAGTTTGGTAGTAAACGTATGTCTATGAGAAACACAACAAAAACCTACTAGCAATTAAGTGCAGTATGTCATGCAAGCATTAAAGACAATGCTATTATAACATGATACAACTTCTATTAGGAGAAATATAATTTTGTTTAACTACACTCCAGCTCTCTCCAGCATTTACTGATCAGGAAAAGTGCAACATCCTCTCTTGAAATTCAAGTATTTTTTCTTTTTCCCCCGTTTCTTTGTGATATATCAACTTTTCTGGTTCCAGTTAAAAAGTAAAATAAAAAATGTCAATAACATCATCAACAGGGAAAAATATTAAGGCTTTTTAAAAAAATTAATCAGGTGCAGATATTGAACTGTACTTTCTCATCCTTTGTCTCACTTTTCAAATGATAATTTCTTCCACAGTCACCATTAAATCTTGATCTATTCCAGCTCTCTGTATGGGTCATTGATTCTAGATGTACCATGGTTATTTTTAAATGTTTCCCTTTCGTAGAGAAAAAGAGGGCTGTCTAGAGCCAGATGGGTAACTTCACACTTCATTTATCAAACCCAATGCATTAGACTCCACCCTCTCTTTCCCACTATTGCTGTTAAATTTCCATATAATTTGGTAACAATTTTCATTATCATACAGTGACCCTAAAAAGTCTATCCAGGTTTGCATGGTTAGTCCAAAATTCACAGCTGTTCCCTTCACCCTCTATTTGTTACAGTAGAATCTGAGGTTCCCCTCACTTTATAAGCTGAACAGTGACCTTCTGTAAGCAGAGGTCAAGAAGGGGTCAGTTCAAAGGGCTAGAGCAGCTCTTTAACAGCTATAACAACCTGTCCATCAGGCACTATCACGCAGTATAAACAAATCTGGGGCTTTGGAAACTCTGGACCATTTCTGTTGACACTCAGAGGACATTCACTGAGTCCTACCTGAAGTACTTTGGATCACTACCACTCAGAGAACAACTTGAATCCCTGGAAGACCCGCTCAGATACTTAAGATACTGATGACATCTTTGCATCACAAGTCTATGAAATGGTGAGTGCAACACTAAGCACACTGCCATGTGTTTTGGGCTGAGGAGCTGAAATAAAATCTTAAAGAGTCATTTTAGCTCATTAATACGCAGAAACACTGGCACAACTTAAAGCAAATAACACAAGAAAATGCTTTAACTGAGTAGGTACCTATCAGAACAGTTCATATGCCTTTCTCTGGGAAAGGCTAAATTTCTAAAAGTTCGGTCAGTTTGTGCTACAACATGTATGTTGTTTCTGTTTGGTTTTTGTGGGTTTTTTTTTTTTGTTTTTTTTTGTTTGTTTGTTTGTTTGTTTGTTTTTTTAATTTCAGGAGTTAATGACACAAATAAAACAAAAGAAAGAACAGAATGACTACATAACTCTACAAAGACCAAGTGCAGAGTGAAGTTTTCTGCCAGCTGCCCTCCCTTCATTGACCTAAATTTCTTGAAGTTGTACTGTTCATAATCTGCTCTCTAATGCACAATGTAAGGTAATTAGAGTCATCTGTATTTAACTTCCACAGGAAAAAAAAATTCTATTATCTAATCTAGCTGATCCCCTGATAGCCTGTTGAAAGTAAAGTACTGTAACCTATTGCCTGCCCTTTGACAAGTGCTAATTATTTCCTGTCCAAGCACATTTTTCTCATGTAATTCCAAAGTACACAATAGACTGATCTCTCAGACATGGGCAGCCCTGCTCGTAGCACGGCGGACGTTTTATAACTTTCAGCACCATGTGCTCCATGGCTGCCACAGCCAGTGTTTCATCCCAGACACCGAGCTGAGGCTTTGATGGAGCCAAGTGAGGTGTATGGTAACAGCCTCTTTATGCAGATCATATGGATGAGACTCTCAGATAGGTCACCGGCATGGGAAACGTCAAATGGAAAGAAAAAGGATTATGGATATTTAATACTCAAAGGACACTTTCTTTTAGAACTTTCAAGGCACAACGCTCTTGAAATTCTCTTTCAGGTGTTTAGTTTTAAGAAGGCCTGCACTTCATCTGCTTGTGCCTCTCCCACCCGCCAGGAGCTGCAGCTTTGCTGTGTCAGAGGCTGGGCTACGTCTGAACCACAGCCCTGGCTCCAGCCAGAGCTCCCTTGAGCAGCAAGAGAGGCCAGGCACTCTGAAACCCATAGCACTCCTAAATTACTCATTATTCCCATGCTTTCTGACCACCTTGTATAATAGCAAATCATTGTTAGACAAAATGAACTCTAAAAAGGTATTCCACTCATTGGAAGCTTTCTGTTTCGTTCCACAGCGAAGATGCACATGTCCCACAGAAAAGCTTTAAGTGATTTCCTCTGTTTCTAACATAGCTAAAACACTTGCATTATTTAGTAAGCATGGTGACAGAAGGCAAAAAACAACCCCTCCAAAAAAAACCTCAACCAATCAAAAAAAAAAACCAAAAAACCCAACAAAACCCCCATAAAAATCCCTCAAACTGGTCAAGAAGAAAAATGTAAACCCCACATGATAAAATGGAAAATATTGTAGAGCCAGCTTACTCTGAAATCTTAAATGAGTAGCATACAAACAAACATTCCATACTCGCTGGAACAAACTTACAAAACACGACCAGTAATTAGTAAAATATTTATGTGTAAATATGTTCAATTTTTATCTAAAGTTTCTAAAATGTTTCAGTTTCATTTGCTGTAATTATTTGGAGCAGAAAAGGTGCCCAAGTGTCAGACCCAAAATCTACAGATAACATTTCAAAAGCAATCTCAGTCTTCAGGAACTACACCAGCAAAATGCAAGAGATCTCTCTTAACTTTAATTAGTGCAGGTAAAACAATCATGCCAGTTAAATGCTAAATTTGAGTAACAAAAATCTGTTTTAAAAATACTTTTGACTAAAAACTGTGTTTTATTGTAAGTAAGGAACATCTCCTGGTTTTAAATAAAAGAAACTTGGTTTTAAATAAAAGCTGTATATTTGGCAGCAAAAATTCATATACTGCTAGATATTTTATATAAATATCAAATAAGAAAATAATAAAAGATTACAAAATTAGTATAAACCTATAGCTTTTAGACATAGGTGTGAGAAAAGGTGTCATCAAGTCATTCAGCAGCCTAAGAGAAGGACAAGGTGGAACATGGTGAAATTCCTCTTTCATTCACCTGATTGTGAACAAACCAGAAGTATGGTGTACCTGGTGTTTCTGAAATGCATTCAGCTGATTACACCCCAGTAACACAAACCTTTCCAAATACAAACACAACCAGTTTTTAAACACTGTTAGCAGCATCTCCTGATCTGTGGCAGTGCAGTAGAACAACCCCATGAGATGAACCCCAGCAGCACACACACCATTGCCCATCTCACCCAACACCACCCAGTCAACACCAGCAGGACACCACAGGGACATGGGAGGAGCACGAGGGAAGCTGCCAAGAGGTGGAGCTTTAGCAGAGAATTCCAGCAAACAGCATGGCTCATACTGTCAGCAATATGTATTTCTCACCTTGCTGTCCATTCTTTACGCAGCTTTTGTCTCTCTTTCAGAAGGAGCAGGAAGCAGCTGATGGTCTCATTCCTTTGCTCCTCAATTTGTTGCTCTTTTCTCACTTCAGAGAGGACCAGACTTGTCTTAAAGGGAGGAAATACACAAAAATTATAATCTAGAAATAGGAAACAATGTGTAAAATTAATAAAAAGCCCATAAGCAAATAAGGACAGTAAATCAATAGCTTTTTTTTATTACAGTTCCACTGCTGACAAATCAATACAGTAAATGATGGTTAGAAATGGCCACCATATATTTGGTTTTTAATCAATATACATGGCACATAAGGTAAACCTTAAAATCTCCTTGCCTTAAGTATCGCACTGAGATGTTGTGCATTCTAGCCCCCATTTTCTCGAGGCATAGTTATTTTCTAAATATTATCTTGTATCAAATAATATCAGAAGTATTTTCCACAATGTAGCATTTGTTGGGGGGATTTCACCTTTCCCTTTGCTCCTTGGTAAAGCTGTTGAAGAAAATACCTGTTTGTATTGTATCTGCTGAATGGAATTTCTGCTGATGTCCACATGTTCTCTTTATCATTAAATACTTCAAATGAACAAGTAATAAAGCCTTTTCATACATGGAATAAATTAAAAACTGCTCAAAAATATATACATGCAATGGATTTAAATAATCTGTGAAGCAGGATGACACTCAGTCTCTGCAGATCAAATGTTACCGGCCCTCTCAAGCATTGTGCTGTCAGGTAATGTCGATGTAAGAGAACTGGGGATGTTCTTATCACCCTTCATCCTCCCACCAAGCTAACTTCAGCTCCCTCATTCCATCTTTGCTGACTGATTCCTGCACCTCTTTCTCCTCTTTTTTTCCCTGCACTTCCCCATGCCTGCCAAGCTGGGAAGGAAATGGTTGATGCTCAGATTTCAATCAGTTCTAGACCCACCAGTGCCCACATCTCCTCAATGTGCAGCAGTGTCTCCATGGCAGAGACCGAGAGTCTTTTCCCTAAATGATGATATTACATTGCCTTTTTCACCTTAACCAGCCTCCAGTACACATGCAACTATTTTTGATACCCTAACCTTCAGTCACAAGTTCTGCAAAATTATCAAAGCATCTAAATGCTTTTGGGATGACAGAACGGATTGAATTATCACACAAACCTGTTTTCTCTTCATGGAAAAGGAGGCAAAAAAAAAAAGTTTCTAGCCTGGGAACCTGTGCATGTGAGTTTGAAAGCACAACCAAACACAACAAAGAGATGCAATTCTTGTTCCTAGCATAATCTCCCTTATTGGAACAACATGACATTTTGCCTCCTCCTCAACACCACATACATATTACATTCTGTCCTGCCCAACTAAAATTCCTCTGAGAATTCTGTGAGAGAAATGATAAAATTATTGTTATTATCATCAGTTTGTGAAAACAGAGAGATCTATCCTCATTCTGATAGGTGTTTTTTATTTCCACAAGAAACAATAACAACAACAACATGCAGATTATACATTTCTTAAGCTACGCAAAGTAGCATTGTTACTGCTATGGTCGTTCCAAGGGAGGAGCATGACAGGGTTCACAGAGACAGAAAATAACTTTATTGCAGCAACATCACATGCAAAGAACAAAAAGCACCTTTCTCTCCACTTCCCAGCTCTATCAGTTGGCCTACCAAAAGGCATTACCCCATCATATGGGACTTAAACATCAAAAAGAACATTTTCTTGTAAAAACCCCAAATGTTCAAAACTCTGTCTATACAGATCACATTCTTGACCCTGCTTTGACATTACAAAGCAAACAAAAAGCCAGAAAGCGTTTTCAGATAAGGATTCCCTGACATGGGTTTCCCTTGCACTGACCTACAACATCTTTTCCACGAGCTCTAATATCCGCCAACTTCAACAATCCTGACCTTAGAGCCTCACTTCCAGCAGCTGCACAGTTTAAAGCAGGGTTTGATAGAGGACTTCAGCAAGTGGAACACACTCACATGAGCTGGTGTACATTCTTTAATGGTGAAAATTAACACTCCTTGTCATTCACAATAAATACACCTACTAAGGCTTTAACTTTTATATTTATCATGTAGAGAGCACTACAATCAGAGTTTACCCCTGTATTATGGGATGATCAGACTGTAGCCATACAGCTGGGCCACAGTCCACCAAGATTTCCCTTTCAGAATGTTTGGATGGCCATTTTATTCACAAAGGGACAGGAAAATCCACTGGTGATGGTGAGACATCTTCTCAGGAAAGTCCCAAGTTTAATGATGCCATGTCTCACAAAGCTAAAAGTACAGTTATTTGTTGCAACAAACATCAAGATCCTCTAAATAAATGATTCAGAAAGTGCAGAGCATGGAGAACTTGGAGTTGCTAAAGAATTTTCAGTTACAATCTGATGAAAAGATGATGTTACTGGAGTATTATCAGTCAGAGATGGGGGATCACTTCTCCAAGTATTAAGAATCACACTGGATGTGATACAGTATGAATTCTGTTGACCTGGTCAAATTGTAATTTTGGTCCTGAGTTTCATTAAGTAAAGTCCCCTCCACCTACAGAAACAGCATAATTCCGGAAACTGAAAATATTTTATTTTTTACTGAGAGAACAATTATATTGCTCCAGCCTTCTGTTAGCACCTTTCATTTATGTGGTGATGTACATGGCTCAAGTCAAACGCATAGTTTGACACTGACATCATAAACGCTTCTTTATTGAGCCCTGAGAGTACAGTCACAGCTACCTGGAGGGTGAAATAGTATTATTAAGCAACATACAACAACAATACATAGCAATTTAACAGATTTACTTGTTTTCTAAGAGTGTTGAAAGGGCAGTAAGGTCACCTGGAATGCCAGTGCAGGGCTTGATGTGTAGCTTTTATGGAGGCATTTCTTAATAACTTGCTATTCTTATAATCACAATAAAAATCTCGAATTGTAACAAATAAAGCAGCATTCAGGGTAAAGTAATATTATAAAGCATGTTCCTTTGAAAGTTGTTTTTTTTCCATCTAACTTGTTTTGGGATTTATTTTTAACAAGGGGATTCAATATATACCTTGACTGATAAAGGTCAAAGGTTCAAGAAACTCGGTCAAAGATGTTATCAGCTGGGAAAGCCATTTCCTCACATCAACACTGATAAAAATCCATCAGAAACCCGGCTGATACCACCCCTGCTCTAAAGAGCAGGAATGACCTTCTTTTGAACATCACTATAGCTGCACATCCCATCAAAGAAAATGTGATCTTGTGTCTCAATTCTTTTAATGACAGATAATTGCCTGCAGAGGCCCCCTTGGCCCAATGCTGAGTGAAGCCTTCACAATTCTGCACTGGACTCAGCACTGACTCAGGGTTTTCAGCACACTTGGGACTGCAGGACAGTAGAATAAATAAACAATGCAATACTGTCTTATCTCATCCTTGTGCTCACAGAGGTTCTTGAGGGTGGTAATGTTTACAAACCGGTGAAATTTTCTTTCTTCTGTTTCCTGAGCTGGCAAAAACATATCCTGGACAACCTAAGCCACGAGATTACGCAAATCACTTATCACTCGTGGGAAACAACTCCCTGTCTCATTGGCCAGCATACTTCTTTAATAAGCAGTACTGCTAGTATTTTCAGTAAATCTTACCCAATTCTCCTTACAGACCTATTAGTGTATTTAGGGCTTTCTCTGTAAAATTCAAATGGCACAAAGTCTTAAAAACAAATACAACTCACCTCTCAAAAAGCCCAAAGCTGTGTACATATTTATGTATATGTGTATGTACACATGTATCAGGAGCAAATCCAGCTTTCTACATTAAATATAGGACTTAGGAAACTGCACTATTTGCCTTCCTCCTAAAGAGAGGAGAACTAAATTTAGGCATATCAGGCAAGAGCCATCAGAGCATCTTCTCTCATTATGTAAGAAAGGAAGGGTCTGAGATTAGATTGCAAGAGACCAACACCCTATTTCTCTCATTATCACCAACAAAATATATTAGTGACACAGGACTGAATAGAAACTGTTATAACCATGTCCTTATATTCACCCAGGATATACACACAAAATTAGAGACCTAACAAAGCTAATCTAGGTATTGTAACAGGATTACAGTTATATTTTTTTCCTTAGATACGCCACAGAAGAAATTCTATTTTAACATCCATAGGCCACTACCCTGCTGAACTGCATGTCCTGGGTGAATATCACAACATGCCTACAAACAAGCAAGGAAAAACCAACATCTAAACATTCCAAACCCCACACTAGTACATTTTCAGCCTTATGCAGCTAGATTTTTTCCTTCCTTCAATACAGACCTCATGAGGAGTCAGACATAAGGTTAGAAACACTGTATAACTGGAGACATGCAGCTTAGTGTTCTGTCAAACAAATTAGCCTTCAGTCTGAACTAAAGTGGCACTTGGGACAGTTTGCCTCTTGGTCCTACTTTATTGGGTCAACAAATCAGATTTTTCACTCTAAGTTAAGATTTAATTTACCCACCACCAGTTTAAATAGGATAAGCTTCTGAATCTTTACCAACCACTTCTACTTTAACATAGCAGTCATCTCTAAAAACATCAATAACTAATACAGAAAGGAAAAACAAAGAGTAAAATCTGTAAGCAGGGCCAAAATGTTATTGTGTATTTCCCCTGTTATTTTTGTCATTTTATTTGCTTTCAGTGAAAGAAGTATCCTGATGAAATTCTATGAAACTAGAACATGGAACTTTTTAGAGGGGAGGGAAAAAAAAACCTGAAACCTATTAAGCCACGTTAATTTAACACGTTGTAACTCCTCCATGATAAAAATAGCTAGTAATTGATTACAAAACCCTGCTCATTTCTTCTTTACTTTTAAAATTTCTACTTAAAATACCAGCAAATGCACCCATTTTCATTGATAGGATGAAATCAGCCAGTATGGTTTAAGTTATCACCCAGTAATTTGGGCACATTAAACCCAATTCTCTGCCTTTTGTTTATTAATCCACTATGCCAGATATCACAGTTTCACTCAGCAACCCTCATGTTCTGGATGATATTGAAAAATGAGTCATGTTTGTCAAAGAAAGTTTAAAAAAAAAAAAAAAAGGTAAAGAGGAAAAAAGTGTTGTTTATAGAAGCCAGCTGCTCTGGCTTCGGCGCCAGCAGCTCTTCATCCTGCTATTTTACGCTCACAACCCCCACTGCCCCCACTGGCACAGGTACAACTAAATGTTGACTTCAATGCTTCAGAGAGCACTCAACTGATTCTGTACATGATTAATTGCCAAAGACATGGCTGACCATATGGAACAGAGAAAGCATCAAGTAATTCATACTTCTGTATATGATCATTTGGCCCCTGTTGTTTTAATGTACAGGAAAGAGCTAGTATAGCACAGACCTGGTGTCTTGCCCTTGACAGCCCATTAAGAAATCTCAAAGCACCTAGTTGAAGTTATGCTGTTGGCTTTTCAATAGCAGCCTAATAAAACAGAAGCAAAGCTTTCCAACTAGTCTTAAATCTTTCACATACAGTACATTAACCACTGCTGCTAAAACAACTGGTTTCTTATGATAGGAAATGGGATTTGATTTCTAGCCTCTGCATACTTACTGAAAGCCTTTTTCTGACCTTTGGAGGGTTTACAAAATCATTGTTCGTTTTTCCTGCCATTTTCCCGGTTTCTTGCCATGGTGATCCTAATAGATTTGTTTAAGGTTCAGTACATTCTACCCTTACTAGCTGTTATATGCAAACTGTGCAATGGAGGTAGGCTCATGGGAACTGAAAGGAAAGAAATTATTATTAACTATTTTCTTTCTGAGATTCAGAGAAGTCACTGCAACATCTAAAATGTAATTTATTTTTAAGGAGCCTATAAAACAAAACAAAAAAAATCCTCAAAATAAGCAATATACTAGCATGTGCTTTCTTTTATCAGACTGGAGACAAATCATCAAATTCCATTTGAGAAGGAAGGACAATTTATTTCAAAGCTGTAGTATTCTTAAGGATTTCTGACAGAGACCTCAAGAAAAGAAAAAGGTGCAGACCTGGAATATATGTCAGTATCATTAACTGTTTTATATTAGTTTTATCTACCGTTAACATCTTTTCAGTCATACGCAGTCAAAGAAAAAACATTTAAATAATGTTTCCCTGTCAAAGCTCTTTAGATGACAGTGCTAAAAAGTTAATCCCCATCCTCACAGATCTTCTGGCAGTTTTGACGTACGTTGGCAAGGATGCATTTGCTGGCACCTTCCAAAAGAAAATATTTACATGGAGTTTTCTTGTTTGAGGATTTTTTAGTGGAGTAAATGATCTTCGTGGTCTGAAGGGCCTTATATGGGAAATTCTAATCATTGGACATTTATCAGTGGTAATTTTCCAGGCTGAGAATTCAGATAACACTATTAATACTCCAGCAAAACACATAATAATCTGCAAGTCAACATAAAACTCCCTAACTGTTCTGGTTATTGATTGAGAACTTTCAACATAAAATCAGGGGGTTTAAGACAAACATTATGTCTGTTTTTTAGTAAAGTATAAAGAACAGAGAATTTTATGAAAGAAATGTCATTTCTGTAGCATAAAAGGAATGAAAACTCAAGTTGCTGGTGTGAAACTATCACCACAAAGATTATACATTCTCCCCTACCATTATATTCAATGGTGCACATCAAAACTAAACATGTACATAACCCAATTACAGAGCAGAATGCTTAAAGTCAGACATATGCTTAAGCTCTATATACAAGTCTACAGGCATTAAAACGTAGGCAGCCCTGCCTCGCTTTGAGGTATTCACTGCTGACAACAAAGGATGAATACCTGACTTGATAGATGAGTAGTTTGACCTAGAAAAACCTACAGCGAGTAGATCACTTCGACATTTCCAAAGGAACTGTAGGGCTTGTCTGCACCAGAAAGTTGTTCCATTTATCTATACCTGTGGAGCTAAAGCAGTACATTTTCTAGCTATATGAGTTTAAAAGGCATAAATTAAACCAGGTTGAGCTGATTTGGAAATAAGCATTACCGTTATGCCTATATAGGAATATTTATAGCCAGGTCTTGAACCATATATTTAGGAAAAAGGAATCCAAACAGAAGTACTGCCCAAGTAATTTTTGGTTACTCTGGCATGCCCCAACTGAATAAATTTCCAGTTGAGAAAAATAATTCCTTTTACTGGATGATTTAAGCAGTTATGATGAGTCTGTAAGATTCTCAATATGTAGTTACAAACTAAAAAATGTAGAAAGATCAACACTTTTCAAATATTTTTGCTGCACTAATTGGTTTGGCAACGTTCTAAAGGTGAAGTGTAACCTACCTCATCATGAAAGAGCAACCAAACCACTTAAGATATTTGGAATAAGAGTGGCTTACCATCTTCAGATGTATGGGTGACTGAAAGGTTACCCTTCAGCCACATTCTCCCAGAGCATGGCCCCTCCACCTCTGAATCATCAATAGCACAAAAACAGAGGCAGGCCTAGCATGCATAGTGGATTATATGAAGTGTAAAACATTGTGAGGAAAAAGCTTTTGAAAGAAGTCAGGAAAAAGAAATCACGCTTGCAAGAAGATCCAGCTGACAGGCCAGTCCCTAACAAGTGAATATGTTTGAAAACATTGTGAATGCAAGAAAAGAACACGCCTTTTGTTTCCAAACCTACAGTGTGTCTACCCCAACTGTTGCCTGCATGGCTGAACATATGTTTTCTGAACAAGAACTGAAGCAGAAAGTGTTCTTTGTTATAATTCACTCCTTTGTATACACCTCCCTTTCTCCATTTTGGTCACATGCAAACAGTAGTTACACTGAACACTTGAGTTCTGAAGGACTGCACAGCAGTGCATGCTTCAGTGATTATCTACTGTTGCTGAAATCAGTTGAGCTAAGATGCACTACAAGACTCACTTGGCTGATCTGCGCTCTGGACAGCTTAGATTTTGCAGTGCTGAATCACGCTGAGTACAACCTGCACACGCTCACTCAGCCAGCAGTCTGAATTTTCATCATCAACAATTATGTGCAGTTCTAATAAGCACTGAAGAATTATACAACAAATGATTTTAAGCATTTAAAAAAACTCAAAAGAGTACCCTGTAATTTTCTTAGCATCTCAAAATTAACATCATCAACTATTATGAATAATTTAGGGTGGAAGAGAGAGGAAAGGAAAACATTATGGGCTTCAAAGTCAGAAGTAGGTAATACTATCTTGCAGACACTGAAATGAACTGTAGTTCAAATTAAATACTCATATAATTTTACTGATTCTAATGAAATAATTTGAGACATGAGGCATTGCTTTGACTCATCCTAATTTATACTGAAGCCCTAATACTCTAAGCTACATACGAGCTTTTCTTAAAATATTTATAGATCCAAACTTGTACCAAAATCTCTGAACTAAATCATTGCTCTTTGTAGCATTCAAAATGCAAACGGGAATCTCTAAAGGTACATGTAATAGTCACCAAAACAAAATTTTAAACATCACAAGCTACGAAGAAAAATGGAAAACAGTGAATACTAGATTCTGAATTCATTATTACTTTCTTTCTGTTTACTATTTTTTAGTGCTTAATTACACGGCACATTGCTGGTTTTCTTGCACAGCACATCTCAGTGTCTATTTAATATGGAAAGCCTAGAATATCAGCATTTTTCTCCTATCACTGAAGCCACTACCTGTTGCCATCAAGCTACTAACTGCCTTAGTCACAGCACCTTTTAACACTGTCTAGTAAAATATAGTTATGCAGAAATTTAAAGTGTATTTCCAGTGTCATTAGTTTTACTGAAATAATTTAAACCAGAAAGCCAAGTTACAGAATGGGTTAAACACTGCAGAATGAAGAAGCTGCAAGCCACAATCGAATGAAACAGCAAGCCACATGTCCAGAAGTGCCTGTGGGCATGCTTTGTCTAAGACACATGCCATAGCAGAATAGCAATTTAGTACATATGCAAGATAACCACATACAGCTGAATCATATCTTCAAATGACATAAGGGGTTCAATGCCTTTATCATGCTCACAGTACTAAAGGCACCAGGTCTGTGGATATCCCTGTGAGAATGGGATTCTCACCACGTTTTTTCAAAAATGAAGTTTTGTCACACTTGGATCAAGTAACAACTTCATTACCCCCAGTGACACCATGGCACACCGTTGTGAAGATTTAAAATTCATAATCATTTAAGTGCAGTAGTGATACCAGCTGTCATGGCAAAACAGACAGAAAGAGAATTGAGAGCACACTGCTGGGAAGAACACAGGAAATAAAACCAAAACAGAGCCTGCTACACTACATGTATTTAATGTATGGGGAATATGGCATTGTCAAGCAGCAAGGAGAACACCACCAGATATTTCCAGTAGTTGATGACAACAGCATTAAGAAATACACTTTTTTGGAAGCTATGATCCTCGTTCCTCAATGGAAAACTAGGCTGTCTGATTTCAGTACCTTCTTCTCCTCCAGTTTTGTTACAGTACATAACTATATTTTACATCAAACCATGAGCTAGCTACTTCACATATAGGCCATGAAAATGCTGATGACGTGCAGTGTAAAATGCCCAGCAAAATGCAATGTACTAGCAAATTTTAAAAATGGGGGAGCTGTTAAAGGAGAACAAACAGAAAAGCCTGCTGATTTAACTTACTTCAAACAGTTGCCCAAAATATGTACCATCACTGGTTTGGATTCAGTACTTACACTAAATATGGATTCCTTCTGAAAGAACAAGGCAAGTACTTACTCTTAATTCTCTTGCATTCAGAGCATGTTCCGGAATAAAGTTCTGCACATGTCATTCTGACTTAATAGAGCATAAAATTACATAAACCTGTAATATATATATGCCACTTATATATGGACTAATTTTCTATTACAAGTTATAAAGGGGAATATATCTTACTGGTATATAAAGGTAACAAATGTTACAAGAAAAAAAGATAATTGTAAAATTACAATGTTGAACTATAGTTAATATGTCTGATCAAACTTAACATCCTGTAGGCTCAAAAGAAAACTACACTTTTTTTTTCCAGAAAAAAAAAAACAACAAAACTAACACACAAACCACAGCTCCTCCTAAACTAAAGAATATTAAAACTCCATCTAATGTTATATGTGTAAACTCGTGTTTGCTGTATTGCATAAACACCAGGGCACCACACACTCACAGTTACTGTTTCATCACATTCCACTTAATTTCAGGGCAGCATCATGGACCTGGAGCATCAACCTAAGGAACACTCAGGCACACCTCTATCCTTCTGAGGACACATCAATTCCCCCACAAGGTTCTCATCCTCTTGACTCAGTTGCCAACTTCCATTCTGACAGGAATTCAGTAACATATATTGCTATTTATATTCTTCTGAATGCAACGTATCTGTAAAACCTACACTTTATAAGGCTGTTAATGCCAACTGTAGGAAGCTATTGATTAGTCTGATTGAGTCGTTCCAGTAAAACACCATGCTACAACGCTCAAGAAAGAAGATTGAATGTCCAACTATTTGAAAATTTCACTACATTTAAAAAAAAAGTTATATAGATAATTTACATTAGTATGACAGCATTCAATCAGGGAAAATAAACTTTAATCACCTGATTCATGTGCCTAACAAAGAAAACAAACAGTGTGATCACCAGATCAAACATACACAAACATATGCACGCTGATTTCTCTCTGAAACAGAAAATCACGTGCTGCAGATTCTGGCAACTGAACAGAGACGACATTTGCATGATGTGCTCAAAAATTATGACAACACAATTTGGAAAACAGACAACACTGTTACAGCTCAGACACCCTGGAACAGTGCATTCCACTACCCTGCACCACCACACTCGCAGCTCCTGCCTCACCACTCACCAACGCTTCCTTCTACAGGCACGTGAAACAAGATATGGGTTCTCAAGTTCAGCTGCCAAGTCCAACTTAAGAGAGAGGTCAGAGGTGGCTGACTAATCACCTCTGCACTCTTCCAGAAGGAACCGTTAATCCACTGGTAAAAAAGCAATGTCAAGGATGCATTAACACAAACTGGCTGAGCATCCTTAACATACACGTCCTGAGTACACGCCACAAAGGAGATGCTCTCCACTAGCCCAAAAAAGCTTTTGTATCTCACGGGTTGCTGCAGGAATGAAAAATAGCAGTTTGTGGAAAAGGGTTTGATATGTGTTCTCTCATACAAAAATGTCTACCGTTAAAGATACATCATGAGAAGCTGTGCCAGAGCTTTAAAAATCTCCATGTACTGTAACTGTCTACCTGTTTCCCCTTCTGCTTTACCATGATGCTACAGGGCAAATCCACAGCAATCAGAGCCCACACAGAGGCCAACAATCACCCAAACTATTAATGTGGTTTATAAAAATATTTCTCTTCTTAAAGAGGAAAACATGTAATTTGATAATCTGGTATCTCTCTTCAGCATTTGAATGCTGGAGTCAGTGTTCTTTATTTTTCTATTTTTATTTTTTTTGTTTAGAATGTCATTATGCAATCTTTTTATGTGTACCAAATCAATCTCCAGGGATAACTACATCCCTCTAGGAAAAAAACCCAAAACCCTAAAACATTTTCATTACAATATGGACTGCTTTTAAACAATATTTGGACTATATTTTCCTATTCAGTAACGACTCTGTCAAGACTGCATGCTGAAAGACTCATATTTACTGCTGTCTTAAATCCTATATATTTATTTCATTTCATGAAAATTTTTCTTAAATAGTTATTAGCAGGACACCTTAAATATCAAACTACCACTATGTTCTTGAGTACTAAATAATCTTTTAAGGCTGGCAGATTTCATCCTGTTTACAACTCCTCAAATCAGTTATTACCATACTGGAGAGATCACTAGATATAGTAAGTTGCCCTTACTAGAGATGAAGTGTAAGAAAATTAAAGCCCAAGACAAAATGTCTCTGTCCAAAGGCCAAGAGCATAGCAGTTATTGGAGGAAAAGAAGCATTTTGAGAAGCATTTGTGGAAAATTTGCATTTCCATTTAAAATAGAGCAACCAAACGCTATGAACTTAAGTTCATCTTGAAGAGTTTTTATCCTGGGGAAAAAAAAAGTGAGATATACCCCCCAAATGGCTCAATTTTTTGACGCTGTGCAGCACTTAAAAGCATGACTTCAACTTTTTTGGCCTACAAAACCAACTGAAAGTGCCAGCCAAAAATTACCATCAGCACTGGGTTTGAAATCATCTAAAATCTTGGGACTCAGGGCAAATTCTAAATAATCAAAACCTGTACTATTTCAATAGATTTCTTCCTACATACATCAGTAACAGGCAGAAAAAAATACTTCAAACTCCTGAAGCCATTTCAAAAGGCTACACTTTGTTAATTTTTAACTGATTAAAAGCTCTGAGAATACTATTTTAATTTGCCATTTTTAGAAAGTCCTAATTTTAAACGTATTCATCAACACGGAAACAGTAGCTGTCAAATTGTTATGTAAAAGGTTCGGGGTGGAAAAGAGCAGTTCCAGCTTTGTTTACTACTTTTTAGGCTATCGGGAACAGAAGGAGGAAGAGCTTCTTCATTTTGTATTATTTGAGGTGAATCCATTAGCTTGGCAAAAAAAAAAAAAAAAAAAAAAAAAAAAAAAAAAAAAAAAAAAAAAAAAAAAAAAAAAAAAAAAAAAAGTAAAAAAAAGAAAGAAAAAAGTATCACAGGTCAAAAGAACAAAATGACACTCAAAAATCCATTGCCAAACCGGCTGTCGGTTGGATGCACAAGGGTAATGCTAAACAACTGTGGTATGGAGACAAAATATGCTTTCTTTAAGACACTTTTACAATAAGTTATTTAAGCCTTGTGAACAGCCTTGCCTTGCACCCACCCCTCACACATTAATGAAAACAAAGGGGGCCCATTTACATTGTAACCCCGCAGTGGGGTTAAGCATGTGACCTTAAAGTATGGTGCTCTTGTGCTCAGTGGAAAGGTTCTTGACAATATAAACAAGAATTACTGCTGTTAGAGAAAGGGAAGACAATTAAAAACAATCTAGGATGCGTGTTGTACAGCTGTTCGAGTTACAGCTACGTCTGACCCCTAAAGATGCTACAGGTTTCACTTCAGAAACTTAGGCCATTTTAGTTTTATTAAAGTAATCCTTCAACAAAAACTGAATTTGTACGACAAACATGAGGTTTTATATGAGTAGCACAAGGAAAATTATGTATTGCTGGCAAAACATGCCATGGCTGCAGTTAAAAAGACATTGTGGTCTGCACATCTCTCGCCAATAGTTAAGCTTGCCAACAGCTCAGCAAAAAGGAAATCTCTGTAATGAATGCTAAAAGAACCTGTTGAGAAAAAAAAAACACTGTTCTTGAAACAAATGAGACTTCGACAGGTCAAATCAAAATCGAATCTGTTTGACAAAGCTTTGTACCCAGGCGAAAGAAGAAGCCTGACTGGGTGATTCCAGCAAAGCTCTGCAGGCGCAGCGGCCCAAAATAGATCAAATTGCAGGAGCAAACAGCCACAGTATTTTTTTTTTAAGCTTAATTTTGGATACCATTGATTCCAAATGCAATAAAGACAGACTGCAATTATGGTCAGTAGTTTCTTTAAACACGCCTACAAATTTTCTAATAACCAAGAAAATACTTAAATTTTAAAGAGAAAATGACAGGACGATCTTTCTTTCCATCGGTCGCTAAAACTAATTGTCCTAATATTGTCCTTAAAAAATACGGTTAGAGAAGAAAAACTTCTGAGAAAATAACAAAGATCTTGGCTAAGTTTCATAAAACCACAATTTTCCTGCCTGTTTGATCTTTGTACAGTCAGCATAAGCCACTGAAACTCCTCCACAAATGAAAGGCATTCATGGGAAGCCATCAGAAAGCATTGCTTGTCCTCTGGGACCCAGGACAATAAAAGAAAAGTTTGTGTCTGCCACGTGGGCCTACAACTCAGCTTAAATGAACAAACCATTGCAATATCCTTCAGCTTTGTGAAAACGATACTTCCTACTTTTTTTGGAAGAAAGGAAGTCATATATAAACAGAACAAAGGGAAGAGGCAACACAAGTAGAGCCTCTCATAATAAATATTACAGTGAAAGTTTTGCTCATCAAACCAAGATTAAAAACATATTTTAATCTCCCAAGTTTTATGCCTTTGATGTATGTTCAAGAGGAAAGCTTATATATTTTGTAAGATTTACAGCATTTCTAGTGGGAATAGCTTCGTATTTCAGTTTTTTCCCCTCTTTCTGAAATTGAGAATGTATGGGGTTGTTTCTATCCCTTAATGCTGTGTCATATCAAACACTTCTGTAGAGAACAAAAGTTAGGATGTCCTTTGGACATTTTTCCCCCACAAATAGGCTAGTGTTCTACTGAACAAAGCACTGCAAAGTCATTATAATGCCGTAATGGTAACCCATGCAACTATGAAATACTTCTTAAAATGCCAGCTTTCCTAGACCACAGGGAAGTCCAAACATTTGCACTAAACTCCATAGCATAGAGAACCAGTAAATTGCATTTCCTTGCTAAAATTAGGAGAAGGTTATACAGCTTCAACAGAAAGAGTAGTAATTTATTAATGTAATTTCACCACTACATGCTCAGAACAGCCTGGTATGACACACAAAGCATTACTTTTCAGAATTGCAAGACACAAAGCATAAACCTTATACATCAGGGGCTCCCTTTCTAACATATTCTGTCGAGTTTTGCACCATTTTCTAGACCTCCTATACAACCTTTCTGGGCAGCTTTTCATGTTTTCTTGAGATAGCACTCATTGCTATGATAAAAAGACCTGCTCTTAAAATCGTATTTTCTTGCTGCAATGCAGTCAAATAGCTGCTCATTTCCACAGCCTTAGGGTGAAGGCAAAGTCAAATACATGAATGAGCCCCTCAGATGGTATGAGGTAAAATAGGTGAAAGTTTCAGTGTAAGTAACAATGGAAGAGTGGGTAGGCATGCTCTCCCTGGTCTTGCAACACTCCTGGTTTTTGGCTTTGGTTTTATCTACTAACCATTAACTTTGGGGGATATCATCAGAAATTCTCACGTATAGTTTCATAAACATGAAGTTGGAAGAGCAAAGGTGAAACTTGCCAGAATTGTCATTTTAATCAACTATAACAGTGAAGATAACTGTACTGTATATTGTAAAACTTAGTTTAACAATATTCAAGGAAGATCTGTTAACATCAGAGAAATATGAAACTGCTTATAAATGAAGAAAACACTGGCTGGTAAGACAGGTGTGTATTCAGGAGGTGGAAGAGAGAGGTGAGGGAGGCATTGACAATCTTTCCAGAGCTGTGCCAGCCCCTGGAGAGCTGATAAAGACCCTTCTCCTCTGTGCCATTTCAAAGGTACATGGACCACATAGCTGCCTTTCCAGAAGTCAAATCCTTTCCACATCTTTCCAAGCAGCTCCAATCAGTCCATTTGATTCCAAAGATACATAAAAGAGAGATGCAGAAAGTTGTCCAGAAATGGCAACTTACAGATAAAGGAAAAAAGGAGGAGGCAGAGATTTCAAGGACAGCAAAAACCCACCAGAGTAGATTGTCTTTTTTAAGAAAAATAAGTGAAATGCTGTAAGAGAAGAAAGGGATATCCTACCAGAAAATTAATATAGATTTTAACTTAGGAACAGTCAATAAGAGATTATTTCAACACTGTTAGAAAAACAACAATAAATTTATAATCAGAAATGCCAAAGCTGGAATTACACCAAAGAAACTTCAAGGACCCTAACAGGGAAGACAGGTGTCTTGTCAATAAATACTGTGCCAGAAGAAGGTTCAGGCACAAGTTCTTAAGTTATTTGCCCAAAGCAAATAGCAAGCAAATGAAAGTGTGAGGAATAATAGGATTCTTGTCTCCTACTCTCTACTTCCCTTCATGTTGCCATATGGTATCCATATCTGGGAGGATAAGCAGTACTTTGTACCCTGGTGTTTCAGTTTTCATGACACTTTACAAGTCTCATTGCTCATTTCACCGCTTTCCACGAGCTACTCCTTAATGACACCCAGCCATTGCTTCCTTTGCTTTCCTGTAAAAACAACATACTCAGGAAATAATGAATGTATATTTGTCTCTTTCAAGTAACTGCAGCTCCGTTTTAACCATTTACTTTGCAATAAACTTTTTAAAGAGAGCTGCTTTTTTTTTACCCCTTAAAAAAGAAAAAAAGTGCCTATATATCTTGAGGGTCACAATATACTAATTTAAAAAAATATACAAAAATGTCCCATAGCCTAACTTCTAAGCTACAACCTACATTAACTCCTCCACCTCAGCAAAGGAAAAATAAAATCACAATGCAACAATGGAGCACTCCATAGTTCATTTTGACTTTTCAGCCCAAACAGGAATATCCAATGACCGGTATAGTTCACAAAAAAAGACTATCAAATTGCTTCTAATGGCGAGTTTCTACAAAGCATACTTTGCTAGAGGAAGTTACTTAAGAAGTAGTTGTGGAAACAAGAAATCGGCCCAGAGAAAAGGAGTGTAAGCTCATTAACAGCAGCATCCAAGCCCCAGCTGAAAGAAGCACCTGAAAAGGCAGAAATGTTTTGTGTCCTCTCAGTGCAAACAGGACTCAAACCACTGAGGCTGAGCAGTTTCACTGGAAGGGAAAAGGAACCCTGCAGAAGTAGAGGCCAGGACCATGCCTCAGGGAGAAAACAAACAACAAACCAGTGATGAAAATGACTCAAAGGGTTACTGTTCAGCAGGGAAATCTAAATCTCTCTCTTATTCTGCCTCGGTGCCCAACCTGCTGCACAGCCTGCATGAGAAAATTCTGTATTTTTCTGCATGACAGTAGCCTCTGAAGCAGGTATCAAAACTTATAGTTAAGAAACAGAATTGTAGACTCAAATTTTAAGATACTATAAAGCAAGACAAGGCAAAGTTTCTGAAAACAAAACACTGTTTGTAATATATTGGGAGAAAGGAAAGTCCTGGGAAATTTTAAGTTTTTCACCTCTTCCCAAGCCCCAGATTTTCATATAATTTTGAAATCTATTTCCCTCACAAACCATTGCAACTCTCTGGAAACTATCATAAAGGCTAACTTTTCCCTGTGGTTAGAAAAGTGTTTGCAATGTATGCTACAACATGGAGTAGAGGTATTCTAAATTTTTCACCTTAATATGATAAACTTGAATATGAAAAACATACACAGAAATCCAAGCCAGATTTTTTCCCCCCTAACAATACAATAAAATTAATATAGCAAAGGGAAAAGATTCATCACTGTTCATAAGAATTCATTCGCCCAGGGAATTTTTTCATCTGTCTTCTCCTTTACTTAGCTAGACAGAAAATAGATTTTGCTGGCTATGTTTAATTTCCACAGCTGTCACTGTGATCTAAAACATTTATATTGGAGCAATCACATTTATCCTCAGGAAACCAGGAAGTGGAGTACCAGTTCAAACACTGGATAGTCTATCTGCTATCTTCTGACCCCAGTGGTGTCTTAGATTTAGGAGATGTGCAGTGCAAATAAGCAGTAAAATATTTTTTGATTAAAATTTATTTGAAAAATGCAATTCAATAGCAAAAATGCAATGGAACAGCAAAAGTTGACATGGTTTATATATGCTTATTGACTGGGTTAGTACAAATGTAAGGGAAAAATAGGTGTAAAATGAAAACAGGATATAAATAATTAATATTTCTGATGTAAATCTCTAAGCATATTTTAATGTCTAGTAATGTAGCATAATATATATTAATGTCTTTAATTTGAATGTCTAGTAATGAATTTAATTATATAAATTCTGATTATGGCACAGGTCACCAAAAAAGAGCATTGCAGGTAACAGATTCATAGCCTTACTTGTAAGTCAAGTTACTCACCTAAGCCCATTATGCAAATTTTCAAATCATTGCTTTTAAAAGAAGATTACAGTACTTCTACAAATACTTATGTTTCGACCCAAGAAAATAAAATATTTCAGCAGACTTTGAAGCAGGACTAGCAAAATTCTAATGTACTGTATATTTGTACAGAACATAATCTTCAACATGAAAACAGCTAAGTACATTGCTCTAGCTATACCAGCTAAATCAGCAAACAACTTTCTCCATCTTTCACGAAGCAAACCTTATTTAGTAAAATGGTTATTATTCTCAACCTTCAGTTGCATGTTCTTTCAGTCTTGCTTGCTACTCGCTAATTTATTTCCCTCCCCCCGCCTTTCTTTTTCTTTTTTAGTATTAAAAATGGATTTACACTTAACCAATAACCATTTTCAGTAAAAACATATTCTGGTTTTAATCAGGCAGTTCATCACTTAAAATTTCACACATACACTCTATTGCAAATGTTCTATCTGCAGACTTTCAAGCTCAATGTTCTGCTGCTGTGAGGCCATAACATAACCACTCCTTCAAGACAGCTGATTCAAAACTATGTCAGCAGACAAAAAACTATTTTGGCATATAAAGTGAAATTATACATTCACACAGAACTCACATTTCTAACTAATTGTATCATTTATATTAGTAATTTACACGTTTAATATCCTCAGAGCAAGACCCTACTAAATGCTGCAGCCAAGTTTAAGAGATGAAAATTCAGATCATCATATTAATACCCTCAGTTCTTTTAACCCGAGCATCCTTTGCACTGTGAAGACTCTTTATACTTCTATTATATTTAATCTTATTTCTCTCATTTGGTTATTGTTACTCTCTCTTTTCTGCAACTTATTTCCTCCCAGTTTCTTGCTCTGCTCACAAAACCGCTTCAACCTTTAATCCTGCCTCCTACAGAACTGCTTCAAATGCTTTCAATACATTTTGTGGTGCCAGACTAGTCACAGAAGTAGGAAAAAAACCCATTTCTAAGCATAAATGAAACTATTAAAATGGAAGTGAAACATTAAAGGCACAGGGACTGAAGCCAGTGTAGTGTTTAGTATTTGCACTAACCACAGGCCAGCAGTTGAATGGCAGTCAGCACTTCAGCAATCTTAAACAGAGAAATCATGTAGGAAGCCACAGTGCAGTGTGCACCATTCCCCCTGGAGCATGTACAGGAAAAAAGTACCCCTAAAATTTTAGCATGTCTGCTTTTTATCCCACAACATAGGGACTAATTGCCCCCAGTGTCTGAGCTGGATTCCTTGCATGTTGGAGCAGAACAAATACTACTTTTTCACCTATCCGTCACAGCAAACATGAAAGATTATGACAAAAGCAAACCAGCACTAATCTTAGCACCTCACTGAGCTCAGAGCAAAACACCAGACAGCAAAGCAGAGAGAAACCCAGCACACACAGACATTAAACATAATCATTAAATGAGTCAAATGAGGTCTCATCAAACGAGGCCGGACAGGAGCAACTGGCCTCTTGAGCTTCCATTTATTTAACAACTACCCTATCTGCTGTAGAGCAACATTAAAACACCCACAGGTTTGGTACGTAGATTAAATGTTTAAGAATTACTACAATGTGTCTCAATTTTCTGGCAGACTGGAGGACTTCATCCAGCAGTTCAGGCATTAAGGCCATTCTGGTAACTGAGTTAAAACAGAGCTTTTATATCCCAGTGAACTCACGTCCCAGCTCTGCAAAAGAGACACTGCTAACATTGGCTCAGTCCAATCTGATGCTGAATTTTCTTAAAGCAGCAAGTCAGGAGCAGTTATGCCTCTACTGAAAAATGCAGAGGGAGGCTTATCATACCCTGTTACAGCTTCCAAGGTTGGCATCATTTGAGCTAAGAACAATCTACAAGCTCAAAGCACTGCCCCAACCAGACGAGCCACTCTCGTTCTGTTTTTGCTTTCTAACTTTATTTAGTGTTTCCTTTGCTCTTTGACCATCTCCTTTGTTAACATGCAAATCCTAAACACTGCAGAGGGCTTTGCTGCAACAACACAATTCTCCTCTAATTGGCTTGTCACCATGTCAGGTACTACCAGAGAGGTTTTGGAGTGGGAAAACACCAGTGAAGGAACTCTTGGAGGTCTTCCATCATGCCCACACTTCTTCCAGATTTGGAGGATGGAATGACCACAGCCTGAAGAGGTCTCCAGGTGGAACAGGTAGCTCAGATTTGCAGTCAAGGAGCGTGTTATGGTCACCTTTACAGATGGGAGCAAAGCCAGTGAGTGTCACAGCACTTGGGTGTACTCTGGCAATTGCTGGAGGCCACTCTAAAGGCTTTGCAGGTGGACATAGCAACTCAGCAAACCTGGACACAGAACTGGATTCTCCTGGAGCTGTGGGAATGGTTACAGAACCCCAGAAATGTGTGAAAAACGAAGCAGCAAAAATCCTTTGGTGCCTCCCTCTCGATCAGCTCCAGCACTTTAGAGAACATAGCTGAGAAAAACACAAAAACTCAACGGTATTTCGAGAAAGGACTGAAATATTAGGGCAAGGGTAACTTCTGGAGAGCCACAGCCTTTGAAACAACTGAAAGCTTTTAATATAGCTCCTCAATTCTGAAACCACAATGGCTGGGATACAGCTGGCAGCTGGACAAGAATCTCTGTGATATCTCCACATCACCTGAAATGACAGCCATATATATTTATACCTTATAAAGTGTGTGTTTATATGTATACATACACAAATATATATATGCACACACTTTAATAATCTTTAATAAATCTTTCCAAAAAGGCTTAGAACGAGACACAGGTAGGTATCTACTTTTTCACAGGCTTAAGTAGGGAATATCTTCTTCCATGTGCTTTTTATTATGACTGTTTTGGTTATGAGATTTTCATTATTTTTAAATGGAAGATATCTGGAGGAGCTGTTCAGTGCAAAGAGAACTTATGCCTTATGTTAGAACTTATGTTCTAATGCCTACAGCTTCAACAGAATTGGGCCTCTACGGAAGAAGCATGCTCCTCTTCTCTCCTCTTCTTACCCTAAATTGTTTCAAAATGATTTTCAGATAAAACAAAGAATGAAACAACCTTTAGAAAAAAAAAATCAAAGGAAAAAAACCACTGAAAAATCCAAACTCCAAATAAAAGAATGTACCTTTGACCTCTGGTAATTCAAATAGAGTGTTAATCACCAAAGGATTAACACCCTCTGTATTATAAATAACATAACCAGTCATCAGGAAATTTTAACACCCCATATAATCAAGAAACACTGAAGTCTATAATAGAACTATGCCCAAGCAGTGGCATGAGAAGTACTAATATGAGAAACTTAACACATTTTATCAGTTCAGAGAGATTCTGTAACTTCAAGCATTATGAAGAGCAGCTCAGTACTTAAATAGGCAAATCTTTCTTCCTCCATGTGTGCACATGGCTGTATATACATATATATATGCATCCATGTGCCATATAAACACACAAAGAAAATTTCACAAGCCTTAACCATTATACGCATCTTTTAAATTTTTTTAAAAATCTATGCATACATTATCTTGGTTTTTTGGAACAATTTTATGTTTATGTAATCAAAAGCAAATACTTTCCAACATACTTGAAATAGTTTTCTGCATTTGACATAATTATTTTTTGCCTAAACAAAGATTATTTCTCCCTTATTTCATTCTGTACTATAAACCAGCAGCATATTAAATGTAGTATTATTACAGCACAGAGGTATCAATTAAGAGAATTCTATCAAAACACTAAATTTTTAGAGGGATGGGAAAAAAAGAATCAAAGAAATCACTACCCACAGTATTTGGCTTTGAAGGAGACACACAGCTACACCCTTATCTTCTGCCATCTTCCCCATAACCACTTCCCACTTGCAAAGCCTCTCCATCCTATTTTCCCTCAAACCACACCACTCCTTTTCATCTGAGAGCCTTTGCCATCCTTTCCCACTTTTTCTCAACCTCCAAAGCTTTTCCTGCCAAGCTTGTTTTCTATTCCCACTGTACCCAAAGGTCCATCCCACCCACGCGCCCAGTTTGAAGTTTTCAAGCATTTCTGCACTGGCTCCAAAGCTGCTGTCCCAGGAGTCCTGACTCACCTTGCCCTGCCACCCCTTACTCTTTCAGAAACCTGTAGATGTAAGTAAATAAGTAACATTAACTAGCCAGATGAAGCAAATGAGATGGGAAGTATCAGACCTTTTCCTCAACATGGAGTACTTCATGAAGAATATAAAGAGTAACTCATCTCAAGAAAGAACAAATGAGTTCAAATTACTTCACTTTGTGGTAGTACTTTCTGCTGAGACTCAAAGATCAGTGGAGAAAAGATCCATATTCTCACAATCACACTGCCTTAGTTGACTCCTTCCAAAGAACAATAAAAGAATGTAGATTCATGAAATCTGGTGACACATCTACAGGCAGGCAAGCCAAGGTTGGGATGAAAATGGACAGCTCTTGTCATGTACAAGAATCTTTAACTTAGATAGGGATAAAAAGAAGAGTAGACTTTCTCAGTTTGAAAAGCCTTTTACAATCTAAACTGCATTAGAATTTCCCCTTTAAATATTCAATAAAAAGGATGCAGTCCTTTAGTTCACTTCCTCCCATTGCAGAATAACCAGCAAATCTTATCTTTTTCAAACTCACTGAAAAAATCCCACAGAATTTCTCCAACCTTGTGTCATTCCACAACTATGAAATACAGTTTCTAAATAAAATACACTTTAAAGCTGTACCATGAGAAAAAGCACAGCTTAATTAAGTTAACTAAGCTGATTAAGCCACGCTCTTTCACCTACTACAGGAAGTACTTAGCCCTGGAGCCATCCTAAAGGCACCTCACACAGCGTATGACATGTTTTCCAGAGATACTGTACATATTTAGTCACTGTGGAAGGGGAAAAAGCAAACACCCTATGTCAGCATGCCAACAAAAGAACAGAAGAAGTCTCAGCTGATAAAGCAGCTGTTTACATCTCATTCTTGTCTGGAAGGCAGGTATTACATTACAAGGGAATAGACAAAGTTTAGAGAACAGTATCCCACCACCTCAGATCTGACCGTTATAAAATAATTTAAGTAGGAACACACTCTCCTAAAATCCTGATCACTGATATTATTACTGGGATCTTTCTAAGTTAACAAACAACTCAGATGAACTGAAAATTGAATAGATTGCAGCAGCTTTATTTAAAAATAATTAAGAATAATCTTTCTCCTTTGTTGTATTTAAATGTGTTTATATCATTAAAAGAACTCTTAAAAATTTCCAATCCCTTTAAAATCTATAAGAGCAATTTCTAAAATAAAGACACAGCGGTGTTCTTATCTTGGCTTTTCCTGGTACAAGGCTGCTGCTCTGTGTCTCATAAAGATTTCTGGCAGAGTGAGAAAACCTGGTCAGTATCAGAGTCTTTCCTGGGACCTGTCTGCAGTGTCGACAAGCAGCTAAGCTGAATATTAATACACTCTCCATCATCAAAAGCTGTTGCATACCCAAAGGATGAAAAATATTTTAATCAGCTTTCAGCTTGTCTAGCAGAAGTCAGTTTATTCCTTTGGGATTATACATTTATGTGCTCAATTTTTGTCTTCGCGCTCTCTCTCCATACATATTACTTTTGAAACTAGCAGCAAAGAGCCTAAATCTGCTGTTTTGTTGGGAAAAGCCAGCTAATGCTGTGATTCAATTACAGTATTTTACATTTAAGAAGAAAATGTAGAAGATGAAAAGCAAAGACAAAACTTGAGAAAACAGCCCTGTTATGAAGTTTTTTAACATTAGGATTTCTTAAAGAAACCAGTGAGACTTTTTTTTTTTTTGTTTTGCTCAATATCTCCACAAATTTTAAGAGTTTTCAAGACTGGTTCATCTGTTGCCTTACCCATCTTTTCTTCTCCCCAGTAGATTACTAATTATTGCGAATTCACAATTCCTTTAGCATAACAACCACCAGTGGAATTGACCCATGAATGTATAAATATTTTATAAATATGTGTACCAAGTACACGAAAACCAACAAAAGATCAGTAATGGAAAAATGTTCTGAAGACCCTTGACTGTACAAGTGTACCTGCATGGCAACCTCTCCTTTCTCTGCTGTCCTTCCTCTGAGGGACAATGCCAGTCCCAGTAAGGTTGCTTTAATGAAGATAACATCTACAGGAGAAGACTTTTGAAAGTGAGAAATATTAAAAATCTTAATTCTGTTTATTTTTAATCCTTTCAAAAGCATCATAACAATTTAGACTAGGACCTAGTCAGGACTTGTATTGGTCTTTGTAGCACTTACATAAATGTAGTACAGAAGTAATTTCATCTTGCCTCAGCCCTGCTTCCTCAGGGTAGATGTACTGGACATGCAACACCATTGTGCTCTTTCCTCTTGCCCATAAGAGAAGACATGAAGAAATGTAAGGCTCTGCTGATCTTCAGATTTTCCATCACCTCACAGAAGCCCAGAAAGCACAACCTCTGTGTGGTACTACACAGCATCAGCATAAACTGGTTTGTACAGACTAATCTTAAAATAATTTCTACAATCCATCAGCAACACAACCAACCACTACTTCTGAGCAAAAGAGTGAATTCTGTGTTCCTACTACTGCAAATGATTTCAGCACAAAAAATTCTGTTTTGTGAAATGGAAGCATGACATTGGACAGAAGGAGAGCAAAAGGATCACAATGAGTTAACTTGTTCTGCCATGTAAAAAAAGTCTTATAATTCAGTTATCCAAGCTGAGTCCCACCACAACATCACAAAACAATTGACCTTCTAGCTAGCTGGTGAAGCTCTAATCCATTAGCATGTAGGACACAGCTTGAAGATGGAGCTAAAATGTAATTATTAGCAGTGTGTATATGCATACATATATACACAGACACATAAAAATAATCACTTCAGTTTATTACACAATGATATTGATCCCTAGGCAGCCAGACAACATGAACTGATGCACTATTCCCAGCTATTAACAGTGCACTTTGTGGATCACTGCATGCTAAGCACAGAGCTGGATTCATCTTGAGCACAGCTCCACTGCTGTCATTCCTGTCCCCCAGCAACAATTCTGCCTGTTCTCACCATCCCCTTAATCATTCTACTCTATTACAGAAATTCAAAAGGAGTCCTACAAAAAGTAGTCTGATTGTGATAAACAATCACATTATTTAACTGGAATAATTTAAAGGATTTGTTACATTTAAACTTTGTATTACTGCCTCTGTTGTGAAAATTATATATATAGAGTTCAGATTGACTAGCAGTCCAAGGAAAACTGCCAAAATCTGATGTTCACTTGTAACATTTGAGAAAAGCCAGTAATTATCTTTCTACTGCAGAATAGTAAACATTATTATAACTACAGCTTCAGGATCATTAAGCAGAAGCATGTGTAGTGACAAACAGAAAGTACAAAACAGATTCATGCAAAAGCTCCTGAGAACGAGACCTGGGAACTGCCAGGAGACAATCAGGGTCAACCAAAACATAGAAAGCTCTGTCTACCTTTCTTAAACAGACAGAATTTTCCCATCTGACAAAAAATAAAAAATAAAAAGCTATGTGGCCCCATCTACACTTTCCAATCATGATATGGGGAGGCAGAAATGTGTTTGTTTCCTTCAAATGCAGGATGTTCTCTCCCTTGGACACAGCCAGTAAGTAATTGTCAGATAAAGAAAAAATCATAGCCTCATTTAATTGAGGAGGAATTTAAGATCAGAAATTGTCTGCAATCTAAAACCAAAGTAAGACCTCAATGTTTTGATTGTCAGACTGATTTTGAAAAGCACACCTAAGTTATTCGCACAAGTTAAACAGAGGGTCACTAAAAGAATTAACACCTAATTCATCAGGGCATAACGCTCTCCATAGCAATTTCTGAAGCCAAGTTGTATTTCTTTATGTACAAAATGAAAGCTGCAGTTTTGAGCAAAGATGAAGTAACTGTTAAAGAATACATTACAAAAATACAATTCACCCACGATCTTGTTAAGGATTAGGACTGATGATCAGTTTGGAAAGAAAAGGTATCAATGCAGCAACAGCAGCTTTGAAGAAGACGTCACCTCTTTTGCCTACCAAAGCCATTTGGGAAGGAAAGCAGCTGTGTGCTATTTTATAGTGGCTACAGAGCCACTAAAATACAATAGCAATAAAACCACAATTAGCAACACTAGCTGTATTAAAAAAAATACAGCAAATACAGCAATGTAGATGGTGACATTTTAGTCATACTGCCAATTGCTTTCACTTTCATTCAAAATCACAACTTACCCTAGTTTATAACAATCACAGTACAGGTTATTCCTGCCAAACTACTGTAATTCACAATTTCAACACCAAACCAAATATTTTTTTTTTTTTTCTGTGTAGCATGTCCATAAACATATATACACAAATACAAATCCATAAGCTCTGTATCTGATCACATCTAGGACTGAATGAATAGGAACCAGAAATAATTTTAAATATTGGTAATAATGAATCAATTTCTATACAGCATATAAATTCTAAAAATAGAGATTAATTTATTTTCAAGAAATACTATTCCTAGTCTTCAAATACAGTCATTTATTATGTTTTTCTACTAGGAAATAGATTTTTGACAACACTAAAGTACATCATAGAATCTTCTGGGTTGGAAGTTACCATAAATACAATTTAGTTCCAACCTCCCCTGCCATGGGCAGGGACACCTTCCACAATCCCAGGTTGCTCCAAGCCCTGTCCAACTTGGCCCTGAACACTTCCAGGGATGAGGCAGCCAAAGCTTCTTTGAGCAACCTGTGCCAGGGCCTTGACAGCCTCACAGTAAACATTTTTTTCCTAATATCCAAACTAAACCTGCCCTCCATCAGTGTAAAACCATTCCCCCTCATTCTGTCATTCCATGCCCTTGTGAAAGACTTTGCAAAGAATAGTGAGACTGGTAAAACAATAGCTCAATGCTGCAACATCATTATTTCCACAGCAAATAATAAGCCTCAATAAACACACTATTGACACAAAGATCTTCGGTTATTCTAGTGTATACCCATCGTTTTGGGAGAACAAATTTGATCTCTGCTGATTGTGGTATATGCATTTATCCTTAAACACTAGCACAGAACTCATTGCATTTTACATGCAAGTGCAGGTATTTAGAACACACAATTATATCCACCCAAGAGTATAAAAATAGTGAGGATCACAGAAAGAAGCCCTGTTACAGTAAGAATAAAGCACAAGACAACAGAATTCTAGTTATCCAAAACCTCACCAAGGTCCAGCTGTGTGCACAAGAACACCTACAAATGTGAAATTTGTAACTCAGGTGCAAATCCACCTGGAGGGGAAGGCAGAGGCAGGACCACACCACGGGCACAGCTGCACACCCACCCATGGCCCTCCCTCCTGGGCCATCAGAAATGCACCTTCTCACTGTCCCACAGGACAGAGATGCTCCTCAACTTCTCCTGGCTCATGCCAGTGTACATGACCACCTTAATGCTGACAGTGTGATGTTCCCAGAACGCTGCCAGAGTGGGCAGGCTGCCCTTTGAACAATTCCAGTTTATAACAGAAATGTTAGAGTGGTTCATATCAACGCAGCTCAGATCTCAACCAGCTCACGGAAGGGTTAAAAATAGAAAGTGCTATCCACTGGTTTGCTCTGATGTTCCTGTAGATATTGTCACTGGATGTATCCTCAGAAGAATTCTATTCAACACCTCTGTCTTTAAGTACAAAGCTGTAGGCTGTAGCAGCTTTAGGAAACATAAGTATCCTTTTTTCTGCTGCACAGTATCTGTGTGTGAAATTCTCTAAAGGGGTTTAAGTATTTACCCTGAACACTATCAGACAGTTTCTAAAATTTTCCTTATCCTGTTGCAGAAACACTTCAAAGAGAATCATAAACACAGTCTTTTGTGCTTTCAGCACACATGTTGTTTTGGAAGCTTAAGTCTGAATTCCCTCAGAATTGTAAATAATTTTTTTCCTGAAAGATGTGCAATACAACTTTACTTTTTTTTTTTCTTTTTACAGTTTCATTGTGATTCTACTACAGACAATGCTAAATCCTTTCCCCCACTTCTGACAGCCAAAAATATTGGGGTCAAAGAAATTATTGCCAGAAAAAGGAAAAAAAAATAAATTGGAGGATCAGGTTTTGTTGTTGATGTTTGAGATAAAAGATACATTTCCAGAAACATCTGACTTCCAGTGTACATAAAATATAATCTGCCAAAAATACATTTATTTAAAGGCTCTGGCCTAAACAGATAAGGAGAGCCCCAAAAGACAATAAATATGGGTAAAATTTGGGTCTTTGAGCTGCCATGTTGTACCTACATTTCACAGCTCATTAGGCAAATCCGATCACCCATCGCCACACGGCCCTCCAAGAACGAGTGACACTGCAATATCTGAGCACAACGGGAAAACCAGAAGAGAAATTAAAATAATACCTCAGAGTTCCTGGAATTTTGGCTGACAAGGTCAAACCAATTCAAGTGTCAGTTAAGTTGGTATGCAATTTCTGAAAGAAGCTAAACAACCAACCAGCCTGTTTGTGATCCCATTATCTATTTTTCTTTAAATAATTGGTTAGTTGTTTAAAGTGCCAAAGTCTACAAAAGCTAGGAGAATTCCTTGCAAAAGCATATTTTTTTGTAAGAGCTTTTCATGGTTATCCGGGAACTGAAATGCTCTTGATTTAAATACATATTTAAACCCTTGCTTTAATTTGGGGGGAAAAAATGGCTCTGGGCTGAGATTTCGCAGCTCAAGTTTCAGCGTAGACTCAATTCTAACTGTCAGGCTGTAAGCCCCTGACAATAGTGGCTTATAGCTGAAACTATGACATACCTCATATATAGCAATAGGAGCAAATAATGGAACAGACCTCAAAAGGGAAAGAAAAATAATTTTACAATAAAATAGTCTTGCTCTCTGATTTCAATTCAGTCACGTAAACTGATAAAAAGCCTGCTACTGAAAATAACAGTAGTAACGAGACTAAAGACAGTTTTAAAGAAGTTTTACAAATCAAGACAAAAGTTGTGCAGGAAGATACCAGTCTGCATGAAATGCCATTCTGATCATCCTCCTTACACCGAGTGTGCACACTTCTGTTTTTTGCACTACTACAAATTAAAAGGTGTGCTGCAGTTCATCATCATCAGCTCTGCTTTAAGACGCCAAAAAAACGAAACAAATGGTGTAACTACTACTTGTGCTTCAGTTATCCCATTAAGAAATTACTTCCTCAAGATCTATGTTTCATTCCTTTAAGTAGCCCCTTCACTGCAGGCAAACACTTGTGCTGTTAAATATAACTCCAAGTCACTCATACTTTTCTCTGCATTTCAGTTCCACACTTTCTTTCGTCTTGCCAAATTCCTGCATAAATAGGTGGGATTAAATGGAGCCTAGCCTACCTAACATAATTATATATGTTGTGATTTTATACTGCAATGAAATTGATACATTTTAATAATGCCAGTCTTGGCTCTTTCCCACTAAAGTCAATAAAGGTTATTAAGGCCAACTGCCATATAAATACATTGCTACATTGCTAAATGGACTGTCAAAGCAGGAAATACAATTCACACCATACAGCACTGTAAGGGCTTTTTTTTTTTTTACCTAAGGACGACTAGATATGTTTAAAAAGCCTTCAAAAATTCAACATGTAAGTGTAACCATATATGTTCACTTTTCATTCCACAAACAAAAATAATTTCATTGATTTACATTTTACTTTTCTCATGTGAATCAACCTAAAACAAAATAACAAAAAAAAGAACCGTAGGACTTCTTCAATTCTTACAGATTTGGTGTGGTGGTTACGGATTTTCTTAGCTAAAATAAATGTCAGATTGCAAGGTTTGCATGATATCAGACCCTGAGAGACAAATTGTCTCTCCACTGAATCTCAGAACAGCTACAGCAAGACTTGCTCACATCACATGAGATTTCAGCTTTTCAGACTTCTCTTTACCCAGAAAGCAAAGCCTGTTCAGTCTTTTTTCAAATGGTAACTCTCCCTTTGAATTCTGCAAGCATTTATCCTGATGTTGCAGGCGATAACGTGTTAATCTTGGATGACTTTTAAAAAAAAAACCCCTCCAACATATGAATAGCCTTCATATTTTCAAGGGAGGGGGAGAAAAAAAAGCAAGATTGGTTAAACTGCTTTGGATTTAATGGCTCATAAATTCATGAGGTAATATTGTGGGAAATGTGATGTTTTATCAGAATGTCATTCAAATGAAAGGTTTAACATTTACATCACAAGAGTGAGCTCTAAGTAAAACTATCCTCAGGGAAAGAAATGCCAGGAATAAACATTATGATAAAATTGTGTGCTTGCTATAATGTACAAAAATATTAAATAAAGCCCACAGGTTTGAAGACACTGGGCTAAACTTCCTGGAATATCACACTCTGCCATGACAGAAGAGTAATTACAATTAGCAGAATCTGAGATAATGTTTCAAACTTCCTTTTCTTCTTTATAGTTTCTTTATTAAACAAGGGAAAAACCTAAAAAAAACCCCAGAAGGTCCCCGAGACTGACTTTTGTATCACTCTGGACACACACATAACAAGTCAACAGTTGTTCAGCTGACACACAAAGGAAAAATTCACGGCTTAAATATTTTAAGAAGTAATTCCTTTTAAGCAGCAAAATTCTTCCAAAACAAGACTAACAATTCTAAGACATTTAGCATTTTACATTATTCTCGTTTTAAATTTTAAGAATCCTCCAGCTAAAATTACAAATTTGGAGGAGAAAAACCCATCGACCGCAGACTACAGGGTACCTTCAAAAATACCCTTTTTGATTTCGCTTAGCTGAAGCTAAGCACGCACCAAAACACTGCACTTTTTTTCTTTTTTTTTTTTAATGTTAAATTGCTGTTGAATTTGTTAACCCGCAATTGATTTCCTGTGTTATGGAATCTCCGAGATTACGGCTGACTTGGAGCAACAGGGATAAGTGGGGATGTTAATGCCGTGGGTGATGGCGAGGGAACCGCGGCTCAACATTGCCATCACACGGCCCCTGCAAGCTACACAGCCCCAAAAACGCCACTTCTGGCCCCAAAAACAGCCCAGCCACCAAACCCGACTCGAGACTCAGCAAAACAGACATTCCCAATTAACATTCTCTTCTGTCTCCTCCAATAGCTGCAATTAATTGTGATTAATATGTTATAAGTCATAAAACATTAAAGCAATTCTTAAAATATAAATTAGAAGCAGCTTCTGTCTTGGCCCGAGCTTGGGTTTGCTGATAAATATCATCCCGAGGCCTGTTGAAAGGAGATACACTGACGCCACCGTGTTTCTAATTAGAGACACATGCCAATGTCACACCAATTGCAGAAAACCTAACCCCTGAGAGCTCCAGAGTTTGCTGGTTTTCCATGTTTTCATGGAAATAAAATAAAATATCAAACATTCTTGTCTCTACCTCATCTAAGCCTGTGTTTATGAGAGAGTAAGTTGTCATTTGAAAGAAAAACAAACCAAAAGTTTGGTGTTTTTTTTTTTAAATTATAAGGGTCATTCAAGAATGTGAGCACATAAGAACACAAAAATGAGGGGGGAAAACCCCAAATGCATAAGCAAGCTACATTTTCTCTCCTTTTGTAGGAAAATTCAACATTCACTGATTTCTTGTGGCAACTAATTCCACAACCGAAATGTCCACTTTTCCAGGCGTGTTTTCCAAGTCTGAAATCAGCCACTGCTGGGGAAGCTCACGCTGTGTTTGAGCAGCTGAGGCTCAACAATTCCTGTGAGCCTCCAGAGCACATTCTTGCTGTGCCACATCTCCAGAGCCTCCAAACACCCCTGACACAAACTGTACTCAGCACCCTCAGCTGCAGGACACTCTTCCAAGCCAGTACAGGCAAACTGAGGCTAATTTATGCTGTGGCCAGCAGAAATGACCGAGCAGCAGCTTCTGCTGCAGATGGATGGAGAGGAGAACAATGGGTTTGCCAGCACAGCCCCTCGTGAGTGCAAATCCAGAAACACGCACGCTGGCAACTGCTTGGGAAGTGTCACAGGCTCTCACCTGAGGCTCTACAGGGACAGCAGCAGCAACAGGATAACAGTGTTTGGCACTGAATCCCTTTCCAAGGAATCCACAATGTACCCAGAATTCACGGTTACATTTATTCTTGAAATAATCCCCTCTTGCAGGTTCTGGCTATGGTCTAAGTGTGCAGGTGGACCACAGACAGTTGTACTTCCAGGACACCAATTCCGTTCTCAGCTTTCCTCAGACACATGCACCACTGTTGACATTAGCAGAGTTGTCTGTCTGGGTGTTGTACAGAAAAGCTGACAACACACAGCATTTGTGTGGTGTAATATATGGCTGTCATCTTGTGAGGCTCTAAAAGGCTCATATGAGGCTTTTATGAGGCTTTCAAACTTTAAAAACAAGCAAAGTCAAGAACTAACTAAAATCCTGGGGGTTTGGATCTGATTTTGTTCACTTTTTTTCTGGCTACTGGTGGATAAAAGTAAGAGGAGACAGTGAAAGGCTGACATTGATTCTGCTTCTCATATGTTCTGAATAAAGTCTAAAACCCATTACTACAGTACAATTAAAAACATAATCATGAGTGCTCTCAGAATTAGACCCTAGAGGGTTTAGACTTTAAAAGTAGTACTTACCATAATCTCCAGTTTTCTCCAAAATTCTTCCAATTTAGCCATAGGCTTTAGCCACCAATCAGTGCACTTCAAATACCTCTTGCCTTGGAACCAAAACTGCCTAAGCCACTCAAATTCAACCTGCAAGATGAAAACATACGGCACCATAAACATCCAAAGTCCTTATCTGGGGCAGGAATGGGGTAATGCAAGAATCCAGCTATACCTGAACAGTCCCACAGAAATGGAGACAGTTACCAAAGCAGGTCAGTCCTAAACACACGCTTACACCCAGCTGTTTATCTCTACTCCACATCTATCTGTGACCTGAGCTACCCTCTTCAAACCCAAAGAGGTCCAAAATTCAACTCTTTTTTTCTTCATTTTTTTTTTACATGGTATACACCTAAAACAAACATAAAAAAATTCCAGTCAAATATGCACCAACTCTGGCTTATTGTGATGAACACTGTGGGTTTCAAATTGTTTCAGTCATAGAAGATTGAAAAAAAACCCTTGCAGTAGTAACACTGCTAGAATGCAGCCCAGCAGCTGTGGAATGAGAAGGTGGCACACAAGGAATCACAGCCTCTCATCCTTCACCAGACAGCCCAGTTACCAGAGATGCTGCTTTTCCTTAAGAGTAATCCATAGTTCTGGTCTTTAGAATCCCATATTTATCTTTGTTGTGGTAGTTAAGTTTCACACTGAGTTCAAAGCTGCTTTAATCATTATTTGTACCACAAAGAAGATTTGTTTATCCCTGCTCAACTCTGAAGATGCAAACAAAGACAACCTACCAAGGTGAAAGAAGAAAGAAAACTGTCCAAAGCTGTCACCTAACACTCCCTTTCCTGCAAGAGAAAATTGAACAGCTACAGAAATCTGAAAGTGGTCCAGTTAACATTAACTAAAGGTTTGATCAATACATTAAAGATTACAATTTAAAAAATACTTACATTTTCAGTTTATAAAAAAGAATATTAAAACAAATGTATTAGTAAAATATAACATGATTAGTTGGCAGACACAGATCTTAAAATGTTTTTTAAAAATCCTGACTTCTAGCCAGTGACTTTTTAGCACAGAAGTTTGATGACATCCTTCCTAAAAAAAATTAAAAAAGGTGAAGGAAACTTTGCTTCCTCTGTAATATTAACGAGGTATGAAGAACCCAGTTATGGTCTGGTAAAAAAAAAAATCAGTATATGCAGTTTTGGGAAAGCTGAACATATCATTATTCAAAATTAGAATTTTAAGAACTTTTTTTCCCCTCTCTTCACCTATTTTTGATTTTTTTTTGGCCTCTACCACATGATGTCTGGCAAACAAGTTCTCTGAAATTAATCATGAGGCCATTAATCAATGACAAAAATTATTTTTATTAAAATCAATGTTAAAATATGACTTATCATAGATCTATTTCAGTCAATCTGATTTTTACCTAGTCATGTTGATTTGTTGCAATAATCTATGTAATTTCACCCTAACTGCTCTGGCATAGTGGTCAAAATTTAAATGTATCTTGATCCCATACAAAATATATATAACTTGACACAAAAGAGTCGCTTTTTAGGTCTAAGACAAAGTATAGCAACAAGCTGATTCATTTTCTGCAGAATTAGCTGGTCTCATCAGAGGTCAGTGTGTACCTAATTGCAACAAGAGGCTGTTTGATGATGTGGACTGCCATCTGACACAGCTACCAAACTCTGCCCTGCATTCATCTCACAGCATCTCTCTTTAGCTCTAACCTGGGGTAATAAATTGGGGTTGGGGAGAAAAACAATGTTTCACCCTCCAAGGTGGCCACCAAGCTGCTTGACAAGTGTCTGCTCTGAACTATGACCTCTGAACAGATAAGTGTTGATTTGGAGAAAGAAAATTATCTTGATGAGGCAAGGGTGATGTCATTTCTCTTCTGTAATAACTTTTTTTTCTGTAGCAGGAACTCATTCCTCTTGGCTTGTCTCCTTCTGTACACAGGAGAAGCTGTACCAGTAAAAAAACCTCAACACTAAATACTGGAGAGACATAAAAATCTCATTTCTAGCCCTACTGGAATAGAAGTTAGAGAACATTCATCTTCTGTGGCAAAACTCTCAGGTTAACAGCTCCTGTTAAGGATTTTGTCAGAGAGTTTTAATTTAGAGATTCCCATACATGAGAACTAACTTTAGTTATAATTAAAATGTATTTTACATGACTGAAGAGGACACAGCTTAAATATATTTATATATAAATATATATAGGCTGAGTGTCTGAGGAGTAGTTTTCAGCTTCTAATTGATTTTCACTTATGACTTACATCTGTGCGAGTAAACTCAGAATCAGACCTCACATATCTGATCACAACAAATTTTCCAGTTGTCCTTTAAGCAATGACTAAAGGCCAATTTTAGGTTATTGTCAACTCTGGGTAGCAAAAGGCCAACAGTAGCATTTGACATTTTGTGAGGCAATGCTCCTCAGTCAATTATTTAAAAGTACTGGTTATTAAATGCCACACATGTAGGTGATCTATATTTTCTCTCTGCCATACCAACCATGCTGTCAGCTCACTGTAATGTGCTAAACCATATTAACCTTCCTTTGGCTGCCTACACCTCTCCCTTTCTCATCCATGAGCTCAGTGTCTAACACCACATCCCTTCAGCTCAGCCAGCCCAGGCTTTCTACCTCCCTGGGCATCCTCCAAGCTCAATTGATCTACTGCTGCCAGAAAAACAGATTTGCTGTAGGTGAATATTAGTTTGGTGCTGGCAAATACAGAAGCCTTGAAAGTATCTCACACCAACATGAACTATTAGCAGATTTTGCATTAGTCAGAGCAAGAAAAAATTTCTTTGAAATGTGAAGAACAGGCTGGTGAAGATCTTTTTTGCAGATTTATATGTATGAGATATTTATATGATCTGTCCAGCAGTATTTAGTTCCTTTAAAAAGAATTTAGTTGCCAGTGGTTTTCCCCAGGTGCCCTGTAGCTGTGTTTGAGATGTACTCAGCAGCTGCACGTTTAGGAAAGCCAAGCAGGAGGAAAGTACTAGTAGGAGCAAGAGGCTCCCATTCAGAGAATTGTGCAAGATCATTTCTTTTGGGACAAATTATTCCTGACCAAACAACAATCCGATTGTGACTGTGTCAGGATATTGTACTCCACAGCTGCCAGGTAACTACATCTGTTCACCCTGCTACACCCCTGCCACTGAAGTATTTGTTCAGACTGCAAGGCCATCAGCTACACAGACAAACTGCACATGAACACCCTTAATTAAGGCTATCTTTACCTACAACTACAAAGCACACACTGAGAGCAAAGTGACACACATCTAACACACAGCACAGACCTTGCAATTACTCAGATATTCCTTTGAAGGCTGTTGTAGAGAGGGAGACCATGACAACAAAGCTAGGTTTTAAGAAACGTTAAACTTCCACCTGGCTGCCCACTAGAGATGCTAAAATACTCCTCAGGTTAGCATCTTACTTTTTCAGCAGGAATACCTCTGTCAAGACATCCAGGACAGGGCCCTGACAAATGAACTCTGGGAAATCTAACATCAAGTAAGGACACCCCCCAGATACTCTTTTAGAGATTTCTCTGCCTGCCACAAAACTGGAAAAAAATGAAGTCTCCACCTATGCTTCAGATCCTCAGTTCAAACACACTTTATCAGCACAGCAAGTCAATTTTCCTGCCCAGGAGTACAAAAGTGAAGGCACAGAATCATTCCTCATTCTTTCAGACCCGCTCTTGGGCTTTTTCCCTCGAGCAGACACAGATAATTCATCCAGGCCTCATTTGGCAGAGCAGTTAATTTCAGCAGAGACTGTGAATCTGCTAAACTAGTATATTTTAGTTTGGTCCTGTGATGGTTCTCTTCTGGTTAATGTTCTCTGATTGCTTTGGAGGTAGCAGCAAGGGGGTAAAAAGAATGAACCCATAGCATTTCAGGAAGATAAAGAACCAAGCAGAATGGCTGAATCTAGTTATAATAGTTAAAACTGAAGAACCTCAGTTATGACAACATTTAAAAATAAAATACAACAGTACCATCACCTCTAGATATCTCATTTCAAGCTAATGATCTCTTGTTCAGAGAGAGAGGGAAAAAAATCACAAGGAGCTTTACGAATAGCACAGAAAGCTGTAATCAGAAATACACAGGCAAAATTGGGAAACTGGGTGGCAGCTCTCCATTAATCCTACGGAGATTTGGATTTTGGTGCTATTTTAATTTTGGATTAACAATTGCTAACTAAGAGAGTGAAATGAAAGGCTCATTTTCATCAGTAAGCAGTTTGATTCTCTAAAGAAACAAAACAGTCTCTTGTTTTCCCACTTGCCTGGTAAAGTTTGAACCTAAAACCTGTATTAGTGCCTGAAAAGACAAAGATTTATCATACAGGAAAGTGGAAAGCTTTTCTATGCAAGAAAAGTTGCATTAGCTTCACAGGTCTTTATATTTTCAGCTCAGTGATGTTTGAAAAAGAAATAGGCATTTACCACAGAGATAAGTCTCTAGAAATTGTGTCTACTTGTGCAGCAATAAATGAAATTTAAATAGGCACTCTAATAGCAAGTGAAGATTTGACCTTGGGATAAAAAATTAAGAAAAAAGAGAAAAGAATAGTAAAATAGGTGGATGGGTAGTCTCTTTTCAAATTAAATACAGATCCAGTGTGTCTACTAAGTGCACAATATGTACAAGTTAAACAAGGACTGCTGTTACAGTATATCCCATATGTGTAACAGGAAACATCCCTGTATGTCACATTGCAAAATTATTCAGGTGACTGCAAACACCAGGGGCTACTCTCTCACCTGATGTAAACAGCACATGGCTTTGATGTTAAAGGACCCGTGCAAATTTACACCAGCTGCGCCTGTGGCCCTTGCTGTGCAAACCACATATGCGTGTAGTTTTATGGACTGAGCCTGATTAATGTTTTGTAAACCCCTGCATGCATCAGACTTCTTTAAATTGCCCTAGGAGTTGTTTTGGTAAAAGTCAAGGGCGCAAATCTTTTGCCAACACTATGCTCCGTTTTACCAACTGTGAACACAATACAGATAAAAATGAATTCTACAAAGTTTTAGTAGCACTACACAGTATTATATTCCTCAGCAGAAAGCAATTTAAACATTTTACACGAATTCTAATTTGAGTGCAAATGACCTATGTAGAGCTTCTAATTTATCTTAGCAGAAACACAGCACAGCTCCAAGCAAGAAAGCACTGCCAGCTTCAGTGGAATCCTGTCAAAGTGCATTAATACACTTGCATCTTTTGCAGTACTAAATGACCAGCTTGAATATGTTCCTAACAACTATTTCCACCGTATTTTCTTCAGAAAATACTTTAAAGGCCCATATTCACAATTGCACTGTCCATGGCATTATGCAAAAACCTGGTTCAACAAAAACCAGGGAAGAATAACTGAAAAAATTTACCTGCTCCTTCCCCTGTAATCCTCTAATCCCTTCTCTCTCTTCCTTTCTGTTAGAGAAGTGCTAGAGTCGTCTGTTAGACCACCACACTGTCAGTTCTGGTGTAGTATTTGGGAAACTTCTCTTACTTTACCAGCAGAGGGATCTTAAGAAGGAAAAATGAAAACTTCCACTATAATCCCAATTAGCACACCCATTAAAACCACACTGCAAACTCGTACAAAGTACAAGTGCCTTGTACAAAAATGCCTTGTAAGCAGCTGAACACACTTAATTGCCATTGACTCCATGAGCAGACTGCACTGCTCAGACCTGGCTGAAGTATTTTCAGTGCAGATCATCTCACCTCATTATGTATTTCTTCTACTTGCTTCACCACTGCAGCTTCCAGTGATTTCAAAGACAAAGCCGTTGAATCAGGATCAGTCTGTAAATTCTGGAGTGCCAGTTCACACTGTCCAAGTATGTATTCCAAGGTTCCTCTTGAAGACTATAAAGGTACAATAAAATATATAAAATAAATATATAGCCACTTCAGAAAATTTGTATTTCCCAACTATATTTCATCAGCAATCCATGAGGGGTGGTGTAGCACATTCCCAATTCACATCTGATAAGTCTACCTGGCAGTTAAGGCTAACTACCAATACAGAACCAAGTGTACCTCAATCAAAAATAAACAGCAGTTGTTAATGAAAAGAGCTGGAGCCAAAAGCATAAGATAAACCACAATTCTGATAAGACATCCCTGCATATATGGGCACCAGGATATTGGTTTTATGAGGGACCAAACAGCGGAATGTTTTTAATACTTACATCTGCCACCCTGTGGGTTGAGCTGAACCGAGGTGATAAACCAGCCAGAACACAGTGCTGATGTGTCATATTGAGATCATCTAGGGACAGATTAGAAAACCTTAAGTACAGGGAAAAATTATACTTATTAAAAGTTAATCTGGCTGAATATGAATTAAGTACACTACTTTTCTTGCTTTAATGCTTAGAGAATTCATTCACATTGCTCCAGTGTTTTGCAGAGCACAATAATTATTCACTATCCCAGAGTCAGAATTATTTCTACTTACAATCATTTTCTCCAAGGCAGTTTAGAAGTGGCATTTTCCCACCTCTTATAGGGAAAGTTCAACTAAATAAATTAATTCCTCCAAAGATGAAGAGACTACTGAGTCTAGACTACTGAGGAGACTAAACAGACTACTTGGAAATTACAATCTCTTTCCCCAAAATCACTAAAAAATACTGAAATTTCTCGAAAAAAATGCTACAAAACAAAAAAAGAACTTATGAAGAAACTATAGACACACATGAGAGTAAATTGCATAGAACCCAGTCTTGCAAGGGCCACAGAGCATTATCATCTCTGGACAACAGAATATTTAAATACCACAATCACTTTCAAGAACAATTGTGTCAGAAAACAAACCTAAACACTTCCACTACCCTTTTCAGTGTCCATTCTTTGGTTGTGTGTAGCAAAGATAGAAGCAGAGTTACTACATTTTGATTTGCACCTTTATTCAAATCCTTGGCAAGTCTCTCCTTGTAGAGCTCCACCTTGGAATTGCTTCCAACTGTCTCTAATCCTTTATCAATCTCAGAAAGAAGCCCGTCATTTTAATTTAAGAGTTTACAATTAATCTAAATCTCTAATTGTACAAAAATAGTTGAAGCTTCATTGATTGCATGCCTCAAAGCATATTTAAAAATACATTTGAGGTCTTAAAAGATTGTGGCAAAGATTTGCTTTCTTTTTCTTCTAAATAGATATTAACTGAAAAGAAAAATCACTCTTTGTTAAATTGGCCGTTGTCCATCTGGCATCAAAAGCTTTTATTCAGATACAGAACACTACACCCAGAAGACTATTTTGGTTTTAGAGCTAAACCAAAGCTGTTTCATTCCTTGGTCACCAATGCTGGAAGTACCATAGTGCTCTTGTAGGGTTCAGTAAAAAACAACTCTTAAGGAGTCAGCCTGAGTTTTACACGACTAAGCACTGACCCCTGAGGTCTGCAAAACCAAAACAGACAGTGTTCAATACAAAATGCAGCCTATTATTCTCTGTGTGGGACCCCCCTATCAGTAAAACTTCTCAGTGATTTTCCTGTTATTTACAGATACCAGATACACTTTGGAATCTGGATGTTGGATATTCAATTTTTAATTGTGAAGGCAAATTCACATGGTAGATCTCTCTCTCCCTGCACTGTACTGACATCTGGGGATTTTTGCCTCTTCTTTTTCAAAATACATCCCTCCAGCACAGAATCTCAGCACAGCCCTCTTCTCTCCTTCAAACCAGTTCCCCCCTCTTCTCTCTGATCCTGTTCTCAGTCCCTGCCCCTGCTCTGTTCACTCTGGTCTTTCTTCTGACCTGGGCTCCACCAGCAGCACTGAAAGCCCTGTGCTTACACAGCCTTTGTCAGAAGAACAGACTAATGGATATGTCTGAGTACAAACACTGAAATAACTTACATACACTTAATTCTCATTCTATTACTGAACTAATTATCAGTGAGGAGCCAAAGCACCTCGAGAGGAACAGTGACTCTATATCCCTGTCACTGCAGACTATTGCAACATCACAAATAAAATGTAGAAAGATAAAAAAAAAAAATCTTAGCCAATCCTTAAAGGAGTGGGGGTTAAATGCCTTTAATAAGGTCAAGTATTTCCCAGGAAAACACAAACCACAACAAAAAATGGCTCCCAGAATTATCAACAGGCATTTATATAGTCTTTTCTATCTTCTCTAAAGTGTTCCTACTGAACTTTTTAGACAGTTGTCTTTTACCTATTTCAAGAGGCAAATAAAAGGTACTGTGGTGTTTAAAGCATTGGCACAATCTTTGATAATCTAACCACCACAAATATCTACAAAAAAAAGTTAAATGGACTTTTGCTATTAATTTTCTTAACTACCATTAACAAACAAGAAAACTATGCACAAATGACACAGAATGAATTAAAAGTCAAAAAAATAAAAAAGACCGAATTTAAAAGAAATATGTTGGTAATAACAAATACATTTCTTGACAAATACATACAGAAATTTCTAAGTCTTAATAGTAGGGAATATATCATTTGGATTAAATGTGGACTTAAAAAAAAAGGGGGGGAGGATGAAAAGCTCCAACACATTCAAGATGCTAGAGAGCAAAGAGGGTTCAAGTTAGTTTGTGAAAATAGAAGCAGATTAAATATCTAGAAATAGTTTAATGAGTCACTATATACATGTGGAAGTGTTTCCATTAAATACTTATCTTTAACCACAATCCAACCTCTGCAATGTGTGCAACCTACTTCTGGTTGGTTATGAAAATAATTTTTGATGCTTCTCAAAACTATAATTTGCTGGGGGTGGGGAGTGGTATAAGACTCAAAGTTCATCTTCATGCTGTTTTAAAAGTCTAACCTTCAAGAAAGAGCTTGATCTATGGGAAACAGCTGCAGAAAAGTAAATCTGCCTTTGAAAGAGTCCAGAATGTATTTTTGTTAAGTACGTTTTGAAGTCATGGTAGGAAAATTAGAGAAAATTGTAAATCTGCTTGCAAATCTGGTCATGTCTAACTCAAAGATTAGGGGAAAAATTCCAATTTAATAGTAGGACCATGACAAGCCTAGTTAAGCATGCTCTAGGACAGAGCAGATGGGGCCCTTTGCTCACCTCCACGCGTTTTGGATTTATTGCACGCACCCAACACGTTTCATATTAGACACCCCTTGACTGTGTACTTGTGACAGCAGCGTTCAGTGTGCACTTCCTCTGCAGACCAATAGATTATTCTAAATTGAGCTAAAGTGTTTCCGTTTCATGAGTGATATAAAGTTTAGATTTGAATTTTCAGGCAGCAGACTTGCAGCCATTCACCAGACTTTTTTCTTCATATTAAGAAAAGTCTAAAAAAATATGCTAAAAAGTCTCTATTACTGAAAGTAAATTTGAAGTTTTGTTGGTTTTGCTTAAAAATATATATTTATATTATTGTAATAGCTTATAAGAAGAATGGATGTGATCACCTTATGTTTAGTATTAACATATATCTAAATTATGGCTCATGACTTCATCTGAAGAGGGCTGCTGAGAAGGAAGATGTAAATTTAAATTATGAGACATTTTACTAAATTTCTTCCCAGAATAACAAAAAACATTTATAAAGCAAATGAAGAGAGGAACAGAAACATTATTAAACATCTACTAGAAATGCTAAAAAGAAAAAAAAAAAACAAAAAACTGGGCTTTTTTTATTACTTTGCTCTACCCATTGATCTTGATTTACAAGTTACTGTAATTGCACGTTACTATAAGAAATATCCAGTTACCACACTTTCTTATACAGATCTGTGTGTAGACAGGAAATACTAGTGGTATTACAGGTACAGGAATTGATAGGACCTGACTTTTAAATTATAAGCAACATATTGAATGTGATGTTTCAGCATTTTCAACATTCATATACAGCAGTAACACTACACCATTCCAACAACTGGAAGAACAGACCTACAGAGTGGCTGAGTTTTGGGCGAGGGTGGATGAATCTGTGGTGGTCACAACCAATCCTCCCAGTCCTATCAATCAGTGCCTGTTCATGAACCACCACCAGCTGCAGGACTCTTCCAGGTTCTGTTTTCTAGAGAGTGGCACTAAGAGGACTCTGCTTACTGAAATGAGATTCTGGAATGCAACATGTACTCCTCAAGACGCCCCCTCTTAAAAATCAGTGCAAAACATCTGAACAGTAAAAAATGCATTAAACTATGTATGTTTTCTTATATTGTCTTCCACCCGAAGTCAAAATGATAAAGGCAGTTCTGCTACACAAAGAAACCTAATAAAAGGGCCATTTTGAGAATACTCTCTAAGACTATTGAGAAGAGTAATTTTTTTCCAAGTAATTGAAAAGAAATACAAAGACCATGGAAATGCAGAAGAGATTAAAAAAACACCTGGCCTACAGAGCTCAAATCTGTAGCTCTTCAAAAGTATTAATAAGAAAGTGATTTACACATCATCTTCAAAAGAATGTTTAATATATCCTTTGTTTCCATCTAAATATGCTCATGATGTTACTCATTAAATAAACTAACTTTCTGATCTACCCTTCATATAGAATCTCTGAAAATACTTTAGTTACTATATAAATTCCACTAAGGAATAAAAAACACCCTTATGATCTGGTAACTCAATCAACTACAATCTAGAGTATTCTGCAATAAAAATACTAAGCTTAGTCTCCTTCTTTTATTAAATACCTTCTGAATTTGTTGGCCAGCATTGCTCTATATCCTCAAAGTTTCCAGTCAGGAAGGATTAGATAAGAAGTTTACTTGATGCCCTAGCTGCCATGGCAGAAAAATAGATTATCATAACCTTTCTAGGAATGTTTATCTGCCCCTTAAACTTCATTTTCACTATCCCTCTTGCCCTTCAGGCTTCTATTTTATACCCTTACAAAAAAAGGGAGGCACATCCAGACCACTATGCCAAAGCATCTCACATCTTAACACCTGATCTTTCCATGTCTGAACATATTTCAGAGCACATTTAGTCCAGTACTTTTACAGAACACTCCCCTGATGACAGCGCAGAAGATTTGATGAGATAACTAAGAACAAGGAATGGTACATGGTTTTTATGATGGCTTATAAAGGTATTGTTTTCACCATATCAACTGTGAAAGGTAAAGTTCAAAAGACTGTTCTGCCCATAAAGTTGGGAGTGTGACAAGTCATTCAAGGGACATTCCATGGAACATGCCTTCCAAGCCACAATCACAAAAGCAGGGAGCTCTGCAAGTGGTCTCAGCCTTCAAAGATGATGTCTGTCAAGCCAAGACACTAAACAGGTCAACATGATGTCAGAAGCCTTGTTCTTGTTTTTGTGTGATTTTTAACTAAATTTATTTTAACAAAAATTATAACCAAGAGAAACAGAAGCCAAAAGAGAAAGGAACGAGTTTGTGCCAACAAACCTTAGCAACAGTTCTCGCTTCATTTCTTTCAATGGATAAACCTTAGCACACGAGCTCAGCTGCTCAAGCAAATTAACTCAATTTAATTTTCTTCTTTTAATCCTCTACGCTTGAGACATTGAGACTCATTCTTGGAGTAAGACAGCTGTGCTCATTATGATCTTAGTATAATCCCACTACTACAAAACAGCATGTTTGAATACACACATAGTAGCAGAAGGAAAGAAGTGTCATGTGTAAAATTGGTGACTAACAAATTAGCCACAGATTGGCATAATGATTGAAACCTCAAGGACCGTGGTACCAGAAAACTTTAGGACATTCATTCATATCTTACATAATACAGGTGTCACTTGATAAGCCAAGCTGAAGAACATAAAGTTATTTGTTGAACATAAGAGATGCTCAGAAAAACTGCATTAAGAATACAAAAAGAATCTAGAAACACAAGGATGGGACAGATACAGCATAACTTCTGGCAAGATCTGGGGAAATTCTAGTTACAGCCTGAAGCCTAACTTGTACTAGTGATTCTGACTGCATAACAGAGAGCAAAGGTGAAAAAAGACTCTTTCTTAGCTGTAAAGTGAAAGAAACATTAAGAAAAAAAGTTCCCCCAAATACTCAGGAAGTAGGCAGGGTAAGAGGAATTTACTATATACTCCAGACATATTTCATGCTTTTCTAAATAAGAAAAGTCCTAACTGTACGGAAAATACGGTAATTTATTTTAACATGGGATAATTCGCTCTATTTTCAACAAAAAATTCTTCTTAGTCCTTGAAAATTACCAAGCATCAAGTAGATGTCTCCTTGGTGAAGTGGTACTGCCAATCCAGGTGTTTCTATGTCCCATGCCACCTTCAAGCCTACGTGCCAAACAGCTGGATCTCTTCCCCTCAGTTCTTGTTCATGGCTTTCTTGTATGGCTGGATCTTGAGAGAGAGAGAGAGACCACAAAAATGAGGGAACAAGTAAACTGCTTTAGGCTTAAAGATATCCCATATTGGTACAATCTTAATAGGCTTAAAGATTCTATAGGCTCCATTTGATATAATCATAATTTCCAAATTCAAAAGTATGCAATAGGTAAAAGAAAAAAAAAACAAAAAAAACCAAACCATATGGCATCAAGAATTTTCTTGCAACCAACTTTACCAAGATGAAAACTTTAAGTTAACTACCAAGTGAAGGCTAATCAAGCCAAGGCTTGTAATGGACTCAAGGTTTTCTGAAATTCTTAAACACATGTAAGGGGAGTTTCAGTTAAACATTGCTAAATTTTTTTGACTACTAAAACTACAAGCATGGAAGAAAAAAAAAATCAAAAAATACAGCAACACTGATATAAGAATAGATAACTTCTGAAAGATTTTCAAGCCATAAACTGCCAAAGCATTTTAGGAACAATTTATTTTTGTTTATGTACTCACAATTTCACCAAATCATAAACTGAGGAAAAGTTAGGTGAAATAATGGTTACAAAACACAGTCTAGACCAACAAAGCAAATCTTGGAACCATCTCTGTCATTCTTTTCTGAAAATTACTAGTCATACATGCTAGATAACATGTGCAAGAGCCAATGAAGCTTCAATACATTTGTCACAACACTTTTCTTATCATTATGCAACATGAACGTGTTGAGCTTGGGGAAAAAATAATCCACTGCATAGAAATAGTATTTAGAGCTTAATCCTCAGAACTATTTTCCTAAGCTTACTCCACTGCAGTATAAATTGAAAGATACAGTCAGCATTTATAACAAGGTATTTGGGAGCTATGGTGTAACAGTTTTACAGCTTAAGTAACAGTGCATTTTGACAGAGGAGGGATGAAGTTTTAATAAGTAGTTGGCACAGAACAGCAGTGAACACTTAGAAATTAAGTATGCACCGTGCCCAATTCTTGCTTACAACTTAGTAACTGTGTCCCTTTCACTGTCCACTTGAAATGTGCTTTCATGTAATAATTTTTAAAACCTTTGTCTCAGTTTAATTCTAGAAGGAAAATATTAAAGATGTACGGCTCTTATTATAAGAGGCACACACAAAGTGTGACTAGAAACTCACACTTTTAAAATATTCATGTCATACATCTCACATGGTTACTGCAGGTTAGCTGGCGGAAGCCTTTAGAAAATTAAGACAATTTATTAACTATTATGTCAACGAAATGTTGTCTAAATTCAGGAAGCAGAGAGACAAAGGCTATTAAAGAGCCAATCTAAATGTTGTTAAGTGAAAATTCTTACAGTCCCCAAGTTCCCTCCCTTCCCTGCTGCAGTTCTCCTCCAAGTGAAGCTGTGGCTCAGGAGCAGCTCTGGCCCTTTCCATCAAGGAGCACACAAATGAGAAAACAAGAGCTAGCAAATACTGAGGAAAATCAATACTAAACTCTTCAAGGGGCTTTCACATTTTCTACCCTGCTCAGATAAATCGTAACTTAATTTAAGAAAAATGTTTTCTGAAAACTGCAAATAGGATGGCTTTCAAGGCATTTTTAATGCAATACATCATGGATATTATAAAAAGAAGTAACCTTTCTGGGTTAACTCTCTCTGTTATGCTGCCTTCCCATTCACTTTGGCAGCAGCACTGCTCACAATATGGCACCAATAAAATATAGAACTACAATCAGAGACAGCAATTTCAATCAAAGTTTCCTGGGGTCTCCTCATAAATCCAGCACCTTTGGAATGTGCTCGTTAAAATGACTTATTTTTTGCAGTTTGATAAATTTTTTATTGCTGAAGTACTCAGTTCAAATACAGCCCACAGTCTCCTTTTCTCCACATTCTCAATTATTGCACCTTATAATTATCAGCAGCAATTGAAACTGATTGCTCCTACCATGTTGTTTTGGTAACAAATGGAAGCAAGCTGCTACTTGCTTTTAAATGTAAGCTACCCTGAAACTGAGAGCAAGGGAAAAATACAGACACCTTAACATTTGTGGCACATCCCCAAGTACTGACAAACTTTTACATGAAAAGAAGTTGTTATTAAATTCTCCATGACACCTCAAGAATGACTGGATGATGTATATTTATTGATATAATTACAGTTGCCATTTAAGTGAAAACACTTGGATGCATCTAAATCGTAAGTATTTGAGAATAAATCACATGAATAAATCATGGATCCTATACCCATGACCTTAAGAACACAAACTTACTTTGTAGTAAGCCATACAGAAATGGTCAAATATAAAAGTATTTAATGGAAGTATAACAAAACTATGTGCAGATTTGAATTCTGGTCAGCAGAGGTTTACAGACTTGGGCCTGCAAGAAACCTTTATGCTGGAATCCCAAATAAAATGGTGCAATGAAGTAAAAAGCTTACCACAACATAACAATACCTCATCAAACCTGTAATTATGGTAGAACCATGAAAGAGAGAATTTAGCTGCAGAAAATTGGCCACAGCATTATGCTTTTAACTAGACAGCTCAAATTTCAGAGATGTTCCAGCACTTAGATCTGATCTTATCAGGTTTGGGTCAGGGTTGGGTTCAGAACAATATTAAACTTGTTTTCCTGGAACTACTTTGGTGATTGTTCCAGAGCACAGAAAGGAAAAGTAGCTTTGAAAGGTTCCTTTGCTATTCGGCTCCAAAATCTTCCAGAGTTTGAGACTTTTTTGATGCTCTGAAACTTAAATGATCTCTATTGAAGTCAAACTGCAATGCCAAATTATATCCTAAATGTAACCTTACACACCATTTCTTAAGACAACAGCATCACTGCCAACACATTGCAAAGAACAAGGACTGTGAGCATTTATTTCAACATTAAATCCAACTGACCATTGTTATATTAGTTTTGTACAGATTGATTGATTTTTTTCTAGAATGTGAAAGAATTTGGGCACATGTTCCTCAATTCAACAAGTACATCAATTATCACCGTCCTTCAATACTAATTTATATATGTTACATGCAAGAAGTGAAAGAAGCAGAGCATGCTTTGCTTCTCAGCAGCTCTTGGGAAAGATGAAGTATCTATCCAAAACTATTTCCTCTACCTCATTACTGAAAAGCCCTAGTGTAAGAGGTGAAATTCTACTAACATTTAACATTTTCTTACAAGTGACAGTCACAAAACAAAACAAAAAATCCTATGATTTTGCCAACAGTCTTCTTATCAATTCACGTTTGGAATGCTGTATCCAGATATATCCAGAACAAAGGCACTAAAACAAGAACTAACAATATTCTGTCATCCCTTCATTTCTGAAGCAAAGGTTGTATTTGATCAGTGAGAACATGTTCAAAAGAAACCCCACAACCCACAACAGTCTATTCCAGTGATGATTTCTCTTTAGACAACAGGGATTCTAATCTATTATTGTGAAAGTTAGAGGATCACTAAAAATTTGTGACTCCCAGAGCATAAATCAGATTAGTCAGACCCTACAAGTTAGACCTGTGACCATTTCATGCACTTACTCATTTCTTTCAAAGTAATATAAAATTTTCTACACACCGCTTCTGTTATTTCTGTTACAAGTAGTTATTTCTGTTATATTATTGACATTAGAAACCATCCAATCCTGCAAAAAAACACCTACTCCATGACTTTTATCCATTAAGCAGTATATAAAGAGGGTTCCTGATCAACTACAAAGTTAGAGTGACTTCAATGCCGAACAACTTTTGTAGTTTCAGGATTTTTTTTAATATGGTGAGGAAACATACATCTGTAGTGCATCTCAATTATTTTTATTCCCAATGAAATGAAATAGCCATCATTAAGCCAGGATGTTGCTTCTAACTTCAAAGAGTAAAAACATACAAACAGAATTTTATGAAAGAAATAAGCACAAAGGTCATTGAAGATTAGTCATGAACAGTAAGTTTGTTAAACCTTTTAACATTACCTTGTCAGCAGACAAAGCCAGTTGTGCTGAAGTTCAAAAGTCAAACAGCAAGTAGGCCTTAGAGCAAGAAAGCAAACTAGATATGGTAAAGAATCTAGGGAAAACCACTTATCTCTTTCTCTGTGGGAGATCCAGGTAAGAGAAAGATGGACACACTTCAAATGTTTACATTTTTTTTCTATCCCCTGTAAGTTCATAACTGAAACATGTCTCTATTTCAAAGAACATCTTTACATTTAGAACCAACTAGTGCTCTGCTAAGCAATAAAACTCCCTACAAAACTTACATTGACCTGATGGTAAGCCAGTCATTAGGAACTTCTCAAGGATAAAATTCGATTTTTGAAAATGCCTTTATGGATTGCAATCTACTTTTATAACTGCAGCAGGAAATAAATATGGGTTATTAGCTTACTATATTAAAATCCTGAACTATTTTTTTACCTTCATGCTCTCAGGTGATAGGATACTTGTAAGCGAATGTGTTATTAAAAATGCTGAATTGGTCAAAATTTGAAACTCCTGTTTCTTGATAAATTCTAAAAAGAAAGTTGATTTCAAATACTGTTAGTGGCAGTATAATTGAACACACATTCTGTAACCTATTCTGTTCTGCACATGCACCTTGACTTTCATGCATTATGTACTTTCATGCTGCATACACACTAAAAGGAAGCCTCTCAAATTTTTATGACACCCCATTCTCATCATTTGACAACCTACTCTTAACCTAAAGTAATGTAAGTAAAAGCATCAAGCAAAATATTTACCTTATTTTGTTGTTAAAAATGTACTTCATTTGAAGTTGCTTTGAAAGAGTTTTACACTGGAAACAAGAAAATAAACACTGATACCAATTAGAATATCAGCTTGTTCCAATATCTTTATGTTGATGTCTAAATTTCTTTTCTGGCATATTGAAAACTGCTTCTGCTCCAATTAACACTGATCAAAGTTTCAAACATGAAACTTTCATTATGGCATCAAACAATGAACAAATGAACAAGAAAACAAGCTGTTTCCATTACAGTAGTATCTGTTTTAATGCTATTTAATCCCAGAAGTAGGTACAAAGCAAGTACTGATATAAAGATGTAAATGAAAGTAAAAAGAAAACCATGTAACCTGAGTTGTGCATCCCTAAAGACTGACAGAGCTGCCATAGCTCAGTGAGACTGCTTCACTCCAAGGGCTCCTGCTGCCCAAATACAGCATGCTTAATTTGTGTTTGCATTTACCACAGAATCAGTGTTTTCTCCCAGAAAGTTACTAATCCAGCTCATCTACATCTTCTAAGGAAAAATAGCTCCAACAAAAAAAGTTCTGACCATATCTACTCTTTTTATTATGTATTCTGTAACGATTCTGTGACAGTCTTTTTACACTACACTGAGAATTCAATGCTAATAAATACTAAATTAATTAATGGAGTAAGTACTAATAAAAGATGTCAGCATAAAAACTAAACATACTTGTGGAAAATAAGAAGAGAAGTCAAGATATGATTCTACAAAGATATAACAATATTCTTCAAAAAGATGTTGAGATCCACAGGTTTCACAGTTATGGAGATCTAATAATATAGGAAATATTGGAAGTCTTTGTGAACTGCAGAAACCATCGAAACATTGACATTATATAGAATAATGGAAAGAATAATGTTATAAACATTGATGAGTTATAACCACCAGCACTGGAATGCTGTAAACAGAAAATCAGAAGAGCAAAAAGACAATCTACTTCTCTAAAATCAAATCCTCTTGGATGCAGTGGGTACAAAACTTTAACACAAACACATATTTATTGAGACTTCAGTTGGCAAAAACATTAATTGTACATAGATATCTAAATAATTTTTAGCCTAAACATATAAAATATTTCTTTCTACCCACATCAATCAAATCTTCTACAGAATTTGCAGTGGTTTTAAAACACCATAATTTTTACTTATTTAACTTGCTGAATAAAATAAATAAAATCAACTGACATGTTATGAATAAACATAGCAGCTTTGATTTTTGTTAATTTATAGCTCTCTGAACGTAAAGGGACTCACTTTTTTCCCCCTCCACAACCAAACTTTATGTTAAAGTAAAAAAGTTTTAAGCACACTACAATAAATCCTCATACACAGTATTATTATTTCAAGTTCACATTTAGGTTTTTTATGTTAAAATCCTACTGAAAAAATATTTCTCTACAGTACTAATGGAAAAAAACCCAACACATCTACTTGACACCATTGACAAATAGGACAGCAAGAAGTTCATGAAGAAAATTACACTTTTACCAGTCAGGAAATCTCTTCCATTCAATTTGCTAAGCCAATTGATGTTTTATATCCAGGAAAATGTAAATAATATGACTTCAGTTGTACATTAAGTAACAAAGTGACACACAGTTCCAAAACTAAAAACAAAACCAATAAGAGAATGCACATGGGAGTATAAACTATTATTTAAATATTACAGTCTTTAGCCAAAACCTACAGAAGTCAACACAAATTCTTCCCCTGTTCTAAAGCAAACATCACAGGACTTTTGGAACAAGAAAAAATCCATTGTGAATTATGAAACATAACATTTGCAAATTCAAATCAAGTGTCTAAATTCTAATCTTATGTTTGCAAAACTAAGAGTCATTAAAAAAATATCCAGGCCTTTGTTCAAGCATTGTTAGGAAAAAAACAAACCAAAAATCCTCATGTCTGCCCTTCAATAAAGATAAAAATTGGACAGGTACTTTAAACTAAAAATGAAATATTTAATGATTCTTCAACTGCACTTCTACCACCACCACCCCTAAAATACTGTATGCAGTTGGTTTTAAAATAAGCAAAAGTCTGCAAAGCCTGTCAGACAATAGTTGCTTTAATGCAAAGTGTCCACCCTTCCCAGCTACAGAAATGTTGGCAAGCCCCCCATAAAACACACATTAACACTACAGCATGCCTAGGCAAAATGCATATATTTCTAAGTAAATGCAGTAATATTTCTATCCAAAACCAACTAAAAACGATCTTTCCAAAGAAAGAACAGTAGCGAAATCAGCATAAAGCAAAGCAAGTCTGTATATGATAAATAATACTATGAAAATGGTGATCCCAACCACAGTGAAACATCTTACAGCATAGAAAACATGTACATGCATCAACCCAAGAAAGGCATTTGACAGATTTTGATTTCCTGGCTCTTAGTCAGGGAGTTAATTATACCAATTTTTAAATCTAGTTCGAGAACAACTGCTAAGCCAGCTGCAGTAAACTCAGGTATTTTGTACAGGTTTTAGTGGAAATAAAGATAAGGCTTCAATACAAAAGGTACCACAATGCATTCAGAAGCACATAACAGGTCTAGGCCAGCAAGCAGGTGTGCTGATGTACATACACACATGGGAACACAGGAGAGCTTCAGGGATTTCAGGTATTTTTGTGCCTGCTCAAGCCCCATCACTCACCTTCACAGCTGTAATTGTACACAGCCACCGTTGACCCTTCCACCAGATTCTCGTCATGGTGCCAGCTCACTGCCATGCTCCCCATTCCAAAGTAAGGCTCTTGTTTCAAGTACAGCATTTGTAGGGGATCCATGTAATTCAGTAAAGTCACGTTATAAGATGTTCTGCTCTTTAGACTCCTCTCATCCTCTGGTACATAAACATTGCTTTGATCTTTTGAAACAGACCCTTGCTCTCTAAGAGAAGTAGCAAAACTTTGCTCCCTATCTGTTACAGTAGTAGCTTTAATTTCTTTGGTCTCAAACAGATTTTGTCCTCGTAATGCCTCGACTGCTTCAATATGCAAGTAGTCATTGAGTCTCATTAATGCTTTACAAGCATCATGTATGTGAGGACTGCAATATTTTATATCATAACCTTCTGCAGGCCAAGGAACTGTAAATAATCTTGTGCTCAAGTACTTATAAGTGCATCCTGGGTTTCCAATTAATATACGAGATACTGGAGTAAGGAAGTCTTTTCCTTTGATCCTTACAAGATCCTGAAAGAAACAGTTGTGTTCTCGCAAGGTCAGAAAGCTTTCTTGTACCATCTGATGGAGCTCCTCAGGTACTGTATCAGCTTTCCTGAAAATCAGCTTGGAATACTTCGTCTTCCACTAAAGGAGGGAAAAACCCAAACAACAAAAAGAGGAAAATAATTATTCCTTTCACAGCAGTCAAGATATTTTAAGACAAGGCAAAGCTGTCAAGTTAACAAAAAGGAGTCTAGAATGTGGTGAAAATATAGACAGCAGCACTTGTTCCTTTATTTTCATATTTCAGTATATTGAACCAACTGTGGATATGTACCGGTGACTTCAACCAGGGCAAATCTTCAAATAAATAAATACAAAGACTCTAGAACAATTCAGTGGAACATACAGCTCATCTGAGGAATCTGTAGATAATGCCACCTGTAAGTATACAAACAACAGAATATCAAGCAGTAAGGAAGTGATTCTTCTTTTTGCAATGGTTGCAAAGACCCTTCTGTTTCATTCTGATGTACAGAAATCTAGAGGGCTACATGATAAACTCAAATAGTTTTATATAACAATACCTTTCAGTGAAAAAAATAACAAAATCAAAGTATACATTAAAAAAAGCGCTGCTAACATTATGGGGCTTTCTATTTTTACATTCCTCAGTGCCTGCAAATTCTCTCTCATTTTATATAAAAGCTCTCTTTTGATAACAGAAAATGTCCCAAGTTCTTTTTCTCCCCAGCTCCCTACCTGCAGTGTCCTTTTCCCTCATATCCTCTTGTGACCACACCAGCTCTGGTATCAGCTGGAGTTCAGAATCCAGCAGTGCGTGGAGGCAGCAACTCCCAGCAAGGTATAACACTGCTAATCAGCAGCTTCTTGCTTTGTATGCACAATACTGCTTCCCACTCCAGGAAGGCTTGGATAATTTTATTTTGTTAATCTGGCTTTCTAAGGAAGTGAGTATCACATAATCACACCTTTTATTGGTTGCCTGTAAATCTGCTTTAACTACTGCTGAGACTGTTTGGCAAACTAGACAAAGGCTAGAGAGTAACTTCTTTAAAAGAGTGAGTTCTTATGTATTTCATTAAAATTAATAGATAAATAAAAGAAACAGATGCACACTAGTGCCCTCTGTAAGGGAAGGGCTGCAATGTGAGTGTATCAGGCATTAATTAGCACTTGTGAAGCTCCTAAGGACTCACCACACCTCCTTCCTTTGTCCAGAAATCAGTCGGTAGTTCAGAGAAAAGGTAGAACTGATGGTGGTGTGGGGACACTAGACTGAAATCTGAAGGCATTAGGCAATGGGGCAAGAGCACATGGATGCACAAAACTCATCTGCCAAAACTTGTATTAGTCTAATAGCTTGTGTTCAAAGTGCTTTTAGAAAGACAAATAAAAGTCATGGGCACAAAACACCACACTGACCTACAATCCATCTGTGAGCTCTTTCTGGTACAACTCAAACCCCCTTTACTAGGACTATCTACTTCCAAGCCTCATTTGAACCTGCCTTTCAGGAAATTAATTTTAAAATCCAAAGAACGTGCCCTTAAAAAACACAAACCAGACAGTAAGTATGCACATTTTCCACTGCATGAAAACAGGCTTTTGCATCATAATGCACTGTTATCCTACAACACTGAAGAGCTGGCTTTATAGGATCATTTGTTTCTACTAAAAAGGAGAACATAAAAGGAAGCTTGTTTTAAAAATAGTGATTACATATAATAAATCTTGGTTTATCTATAAACCTCGCCACCATTCCTTGTGAAATTTTCACAGTGAAGCTAACTTCTTTTCTTTATACATTCTTATGGTTCCAAAAACTAGCTTCCTAGAGAGAGGGGGAAAAACCTCTGTAACAGGATCTACAGATAATAATTTCTGACAATTGTATTTACATGCTTAGCTTCAAACACTAAAGCTTGAAAACAGTTCCAGACCTGTGTGAAGGTCCCTCTACAACCCCAAAACACAGGATGACAGCTTCCATTCAAAGAAGTGAATCCAAACTTGATCAACCAAATTCACCTGAGCTTGTCAAAAGCCTGAAATGATTCCTGTGGAGGTCCTGAACTGCCCCTTTTGTTTCTATCAGTGTATCTCCAGCCTTTGAACAGTAGAGTGAAAAAAATCCTTAAAAACAACAACTAGTGAAATCAGTAACTGTAAATTTAAGACTTGGAGCTATAGGCTGCAGTCAAGTGTGAAGGTACAGGCTGATGGAAATCACAAATATTCTTTCATAATCTTACTTAAGAATGCCAGAATATTATGTGTTGTGACATATAAAGATTATTACTCCATTATTTCTTTCACTATGCAAATGAAAGAAAGAGCTCTAACAGTTCTAAAGCAGTACCCCAGTATTTCTTTAAATAATTCTGTATATTGGACATATTCATACTTCATTACATATGCTATTATGGTATATCTAAACAGCCACTAATACTATAATATTTTAAAACCATTTATATGAAAATATAAACACACTAAATTTCTGACATTATTCACACACACAAAATTCCAAACAATTATTAGAAACAGAAGGAGAGAAATAATAATATGATGTAAAACAATTAAATCCCTGAAAACATGCACTAGAAAAGAAGAACACAGATTCTACAAAGGTAACAACATTGTATTCCCCTCCTGAACTGCAGAGGAAATGCCTTGCACATTTTGCTGCCAGCCAAGTCAGAGGCCTGTTACCTTTGGGTTGTGCTTTAAGATCACATGCTTAAGAACTATTTTATCATCAAGGTATCTCAAAAGAAATCAGGAAGTGGAAACACATTTCCGACACATGCAAACAGCCTGGTCTTCTTTAAATCCCAAACCAGTGCCTGTGCTGTGCCCTCCATAAGGAAAGAATTACAGGATCAGAACATGGGGTGACTGCTGGGTTCACACTGGACACCTTGCTGTTTTGGGGGGATGGGGAAGGGCAGTAACCATGTACTCTGTGTTGGAACTCTGACAGCCAGTATGAAAGGTCAACTCACTGTTCACTCTGAAAAAAGTGGCAGTATTGCAAGTAACTATAGCACAGAAAAAAAAAAAAAAAGAATGTTCAAATCGTCTTGTGAATGTTACATACAAGATTTTAAATATGCTTTCACTTCTGATGGTGACACTCAACACAGAGAATTACCCTACAGACTTGAGTGACAGAATAAAGTTAGGAATCAGCAATAAGGACCCTTGATAAGCAAACTGCCATGTGCATCATGAAATGATAGTCTGTTCTTCAATATTTGTGAACTACCTTGTTACAGCCCCTTTCTTGTTCTGAACTGGCTTTAAACATTACATTGTTTCAGCTTATGGCTTGGGGCCCATTTCCAAAATCCTTTATCAGGAAAAACACATTGAAAGAGGATGTCAGTGGAAGTTTAGCTTGTGAGGGAATTTCTTACTTCTGTTTAGGCTGTAGACTTCCACACCCAACAGGATAAGACAGTTTTTCTAGTTGCATCCCACCTAACTTTTCCAACATGTTCAAAGAACACTGTTTTATAGGAGATAGATCCTTCAAGGAGTAGGGCAGGTCTGTCCAGGAAAGACATACATAAAACTATATAAAACTAAACTGTACAGGATATTTTACTTTGCTGATTTGTTGTCTTCAAGCTCTCACCCTCCTTTCCCTCTGCAGCTGTAGAGCATTTAAGCACCATGGAACCTGCAATTCCTACAGCTGTGATTCCAGTAACATTTCATAACCACCACAGATTTCAAAAGGTGTTTGTGATGCTTATGATTAGCATGTATATTTAAATATATCTAGCATGCACACATACACTACATAAAGAGTATAATTCGATATATGCAAAAAGAATGTATCAAACTTTATTAAGGATTGAACAGGTGTGATTTTACTGCTTATCTTGTTCCCAGTCTTCTATATTTACAGGTTATCAACCCTGAGCAAGTAAGATGCCACTCGGGCAACCTTGGCTCCACCTTCTCTTTTCACATCAGCTCCATGAGAAGCTGAATTTACAAAGATGTGAAAAAGAAAAAGGTGCTGGGCACAGCAGCTCTTGGCAGCATCAGAGGGTGAAGAGAACAAACAGGAGGGGATGTAACAGGACTGGAGAAAAGTCAGCTGCCCAGTTCTTAAAAGAGAGAAGTTTCTTCATGAGCATTAAGTTTAAGTCTGAAAAGAATGTGTTTGGGGTTTTGTGCAAAGAAAAAAGAATAATAAAATCCATCTGTATTGCTCTTATAAATTCTCCCAGCTCTTCTACACTTGCACATCTTTGAGCCATACATCAGCACAGGGCAAGAAACCACTCCTGTGTTGTGTGATGTGAGCATGGTCACTGGAGCTGTTCAAACAACCAGGTTATTCCTTATGCTTGTTCTCTTACCATGATCCAATTTGATCTGATGGAACCTAACCTGAGTTCTGTAGCTGACCTAGAAAGACCCAAGACAGATGCAGAAAATTCTATTTATTCATTATATTCTTGCATACACTCACTTGGTTTATTCACATGGCTACTGGGCCAGATCTTCTGCTCGGTTTCATTTGAGGCATTCCAGTTTCCACAGTTTGTTTTGTAAGCCAAGTATTAACAATTACTTATTGCTGGAAAGTAGAATTAAGCCCTGTAAACTTTAAATTTCTGTGTTAATATTCCCCCTGTTTTGCCAAACATGAGCTATAGAGGTCTCTTCACCACTCAGAAAAAAGAAATTAAAAGAAAGGTGACAGGTATTTTGCTTCAATAAAGCATGACAAACTGTGATTAACTGTTATACATTACTTGTAGTGAGGGCACACGCACAAAAATAAAGTTCACCAAGTTCTCACTTGTGAATATCCCAGTTCTAGAGATCTTATTTCACACCACCTGGAAGTGCATTATCAGCCATCCGGACACCTTTTTTCATATCAGATGTCACAGTGTCTCTTTGAAGGAAGATTTATTTGTTGTTCAGTGCCAACAGCCATTTTAGTTTAAAATGATTTAAAAGAAATACGTTACCAGCTGGTGGAAATCAGCATCGGCTGGTGTCAGGTATGGAAGTCTATTTTCCCCAAGTTCTTCAAGAAGTTTTTTCTTCTGTTTTGGAGGGGTAAAATAGAAACAGAAAATTAGACTAAAAACCAAGATATAAACAGAGAAGTATAAAAGTAATTGTATCTAAATGGCAAAACCAGGTGCAATTACTTCTCTTACGACCTTCAATTCTAGAAAATTAAATATGGAAAAACAAATAAAAAATAATCAAAGCAACTTCTCTGCTTACAAAGCAGTAATTCAGTTTAGGTAGTTTTAGAGCCCATGAGTACTTTTAGTCCCAAGCTCTTTTTTAGATAATCAGTCCTTGTTACACTGACCAAAATTCATCTCAGCCTTATGTTCTTCAGATCTATGCCTACTTTATAACTACACATTCATTTCTTGTTTCCTTTCCATTTTCTTTTTTACTTCAATTTGTGCAGCCAACAGGTACAAAGCTCATATTTCATCAAATGGCTCAACAACCAAAACAATAAGCCCCAATGTTGGGGGTACTGTAAGGTATTTCCTGAAATATTTATGAAGGAAAAGGAAAGCACAATCTACTGTACCCTAAAGCCCCCACAGCTTGACAATATTTAAAATGTCATCCTCAAGACCTGCCATCCCAGAGACAGCCATAAATCCAGTTTGATGCTGGGAGTGCACAAAGAACCAGCTGCCTGTAAAAGCAGGTTTTCTCTGTCCCCTTCTTCTCCTATCTCCACTTTTACTTCTGGTTTAGACTGAGAGCATCTCCACCAATGTTTAGTCAACATGATCACTAATAAATTGCTAAGATAAAAGCCTGATGTCTCTCCAAACTGTATTTTTCAGGATTTTACTAATCGAAATAGATTTTTTGTGGCAGTATACAATTAATTGTGTTAATGGTTTGCCAAGTGCAAGAGATGAGTGAGACATGCCATCAGAATTTTTGGAGTCAAACAATCCTGATCCATGATGGGTCCATTCACACTTACCTAGTCACAGACTAACTCAACACTAAATCAATATAAATACAGATTAGCCACAGTGTAAAAATTATTACAGTGGAAGTTCTGGCCTAGAAAATTAATAAACTCCTTCCTCTACTTCTTTCTTTTAGCTTGATAGGATTGCTTTTTACAAACTTTGATTATTAACTAATTTCGACTTACTTGCAACTCAAAGATCATAAAACTATATCTGCCACTAATGCTTAAATACATAACAGGATTCAAATTCTTATTTTTATTGCAATATTTTCAATTACATAAACACTAACACAAGAAACAACTCAATATTTTTATGTCGTATGAGAAAGACCAGATGGAAATGGAACACTGTTTTTAAAAGAATATTAAGGGTATAATACAAAGGGAAACAGTAAATAAAAAAAAGGTATGATGACTAACACTTTCATAAAACCAAGTTCAAAACAAGGTCAAAACAGATCTGTGCTATTCTGGCAATACTATTTTAAAAAGGAAGAGAAAACAGCCCATGTATTAACTAACTCTTGGCTTATAGCAAAGACATAAACAAGAAAAGCTGAGCTAGGGAGTACAGCTGCGCGTTCTGTGACAATGAATTCCATTTATTCAAATTTAAGCATCGAGAAAGACAACAGAGACTTAATGTCAGGTGGAAATGTAGAGGATTTTAAGGTTCATAGATGAGTCAAACTACAATAAGAGCAGGTGGCTCTCACTCATCTCCATACCCACAATGTGCTGAGCACCAATTCTTAACAAGCCTGAGAAAAGCAGCAGTGACATTTCTGAACTAGTGGTGTAATTTCTTTATGTCCTCAGTTCTCTTTGGGGACAGCTTGTTGGTATGTTGACATGAAGTCAGTGGTGAAGCCCAGCAGATTGTAACTTCAGATTAAGTTGGCAGAAAATGACACACTGATTTCCTGCATTTTCTAAAACAATTACACTCCTCTATTACCAAAAGCTTGCCAGAATTTTATTACATGAAATTGCTGAAAACGTTAGACTGGCTGTGTTATCTGTAAGATAAACCACATTAAAGTGCAAGGAAAATAAATAAATAAAAAATAAGATATTTTAGCATGGACTCACATCTGTGGGAAGAAAAAAAAAGTGGGAAGAAGAGAGATTCTGACAATTTCTTTGTCAAGTATCAGGCTCTTGGCAAAAAGCACACAACATTAAAATGCACTCTTGTGTATAGGTAGTAGTAGTTCACATTTGATTGTCAGATCTGGCTAAGTGCTGCTCTTCAGCTTGATGTGCAGACTAATACACACAGCTGGGTGGTAGAACATGCTGCTCATCTCTTATGCAAGAAGCTGTCACACAAATGTCAAAAACATCAAGCTGCTCACAAATACCTCCAAAAAGTAAAAAAAAAAAGAAAAACTGAATATCTGGCTGTACCAGCTGGCTGATGTGAAAGTCTAAGCAGTGTTACATAAGCATTGTTTCTTGGCTCTTCAAACACATAGCCCCCTAAGTAAAAACTAAAAAATGCTTTTACTTGAAGGTAGCAGGCTTCTTAAAAAGCATTTTTCTAAATCTGTGTTTTAAATTTTAAAAATTATCAGCAGTGTAATGGTTTATTCAGATATCAAGATTATGTCTCTTATGTTTTAAAAAACAATGTGATTTTTACACAGACATTAGTGATGCCAATACACAAAAGACAATCTAATGTGCACCATCCCTATCACCACACACTGCACTGCTTGAGAAACTTTGTTAAGTGTTCATCTCGGCCTTCAGAAAGGCAAAAACCTCTGCAAATACTTATTTTGTGAGCTGCTGTGAGTATTATTGGAGCTATTTTAAGTGAGTGCAATGAAGATGAGAACCACAAATACCCAGTTTTAGAGTGTGCAATGAACATTCTGTAGACATCGATGTCTGCTCATTTATTAATAATAAATAGGATTATTAATGAGGCAGTTGGTTGTCAAATTCAGCAACTGGAATATTAACAATTGGAATCTCTCAATTACTATACATGTAATTATTTATTTTTCCCGGTAAGAGACGTGGTGCCTTGTATGTCACAGTGCAAGAGAAGTAACAGGAACACAGCTAAGAGGTGAGGGTGCAGAGAGGATGGTGTAGCAGCTTTGGAACTTCATCTCCACTCCCAACCTACAACAGCCCCTCTGCCTCAACTCCTTTCATCAGAAAATGATGAAATATTTAAAATATTAAAATATTGCCCTTTTTTATCTTAAAAAGTTTGCCAACTGCCTGCTGCTGTTTCTACACTTCTGACACTAGTTGGGACCAGAACTAGTAAAACATATGATTTTTTTTTTGGTTTTAATGCAATCCAAAGTTTTTGCAGAAATTTCAGAGATAGATCTTTAAAAAAAGTGCCACTATTCAAATCACGAGAAAGTATCATCTCCTTCTCCAACAGTTTTTCCCAATAGTCTTTTATTTGCCAAAAAGTTACCATGTTTAGAATGCCTGAGAATGCCTCTTGTCATGAAAGAAAGATCTGAATCACAGTTCAGATGCAAACCTTTGGCGTCTCAAAAATCCCTCCTTCTTATTTTACCCACATAAGAATGTCCATTAGGGCCTGGGTTTCCCTTTCACTTTTTTTAATCAATTCTAATAAAACATGGATTTCTTTCAAAGCCTGCATGAAGCAAAGGCCTAGTGCTCTGAAATGCTTAATAAACAATTTTATAAAGGAGGGAGATTAAACATATATTAAACATATAAACAAAAATTTTGTGACACAATACTAAGACCCCATCAAGAAAAAAGCCACCATTTTACAGGAACTTCCAAAACATTACCTCCTCTCACATGTTAGGTTTTTTCATAAAAAATAAAATTGGGATAGTTCCTTAAGGAAGGAATGTGATTTTGAAGTTGACACTTGTTTAAACTACAAGGCTTTCCAAGTGTTAGCTATTAAAACTTCATAGCTACCAAGATCATTCAAGTGGTTCTCTAAAACAAGTTATGTCAGAAACTAACCAAGAGTAATAAAAAATACACTCTAAATGTACCATTACAGCTTTTATTTCTCCATTATCACATATATTAAACTTCAGATTTTTTTTTCCTCAAATTATTTCTGTAAACTCGACTCATCAAAAGATCTTAAGGAACTAGCCAATTTTACAGCACCATTTACTGACATGAAAATGTTATATTACCAGTCAACTCTTCATTACACTCAAGACTTACTTGTGTCTGTGCCACATTCTACAATACAGCCTCCCAAAAATACTGGTAGACATATGAGTATGCTTTGCACACTACAAGCTGCCCTCCTTGCCCCCTAATATAAATCAAGAACACTTTTATATTAAGGGAAAAATGCATTATTATTAGTAGTAGTAGCAGTAGTAAATTCATTAAAATATCTACAATAGTCTAGCAATATTTCATGCCTCACATATCCGCTTGCTAATTATACTCCAATAAATTATACCTGTAATTTCATAAAACTATAGTGAATCCTGTGCTTCCACTGGACAAACAGGTCCAGCTACAGAAGTAACAAAATGCAGTTCAAGTGACCTGGGCATGAAAAAATTACATCATGAACAACCCAGTGCCATGCAAAGACCTCAGGCCTTACATCAGCATCTGTGAGCAGCTGTCTCAAAGACTGTTTGATATTCTCTGCTGCAAAGGTACTGTTTGGCTTTGCTTACTAATTTCAGTCTCTCTTACCCTTTCTCATAAATCAACAGGCCCAGGTTTTGGTTCACACACACACAGACCAGTCATGCATATGCACAACACACTCAACTGATGTCACTGAACTGAGAATTAATTTATGCATTGAAGCAGCTTAGCAATGTGTGAAAAATGTCTGCTGCCAGTATCCCCTCTTTCCCCACCTTGAAGTGTTAAGGGCCCCTTAATTGTTGTTTTAACCTACAGGAACATTGTTCCTTTGGCCAGTGGCTGTTAATGGAACAGAACTGGCAATTTCCTTACTTAGCTGAGTGCAGATTTGTCACACACGGATTAGCACTGTAAGCAATCATAATAAAAATATGAAGTAGTCAATAGTTCAAACACAGACACTCCAGGACACAAATGTCCCTAAGGCCCCTCTGTATAATTCTGAATAAACTTCTGCTATGATCACTGCAAGATTCTTGATAACATCATCCATGTCTTGTTTCCTCCCAGCAGTTGTGCATCCTCTTGCAGCAGGTAGCAGTTAGTAAATGGGTCAGCTCTCTGTATTAGGTGAAAAGTAAGAACATTCAAACTTCAAAATTATCAAAGTTTAATCAGCTCTCCAGTTCTTGGTTTCTTCTTATACATATGGATACAAGATCACACATGTATTTAAAAAAACACTTAAGACAGTGTTTAGTCCAGCATGGCTGTGAATCCTTAGGAATCTCATGTTCTAACAATATGAAGATATTGACGGTTCCTAACTTCCTTGGAAATCTATTACTACCAGGACACATGGCACTCTCTGTAGCCTTAGGAGCTGCATATTATGCTCAAGAATAGAAAATAATGCTGACATGGTGCTATTTCTCCCTGAAAGCCTCAAGGAAACAGAAAGAAACATAAAGAATGTCCACATTATTGTGGGAAATACTGCATGTCTGCAATGTGGAATTGTACTAACGTCACTAGGATTCAATACCTAATTAATGTAGCAATGTAAGAGCAAACACACTGATCAACAACCACTGAACAGACCAAGGACCTCCAGACTGAAACCCAAGGGCTGACAGCTTGAACTGCAGATTCAGAACCTTTGCAACAGGCTCCTAACTTCTGTACACACAGACAAAGAACTTTCCAACACAGACACTGGCAGGTCACACTAATACAGTTTTTCAGAACTACCAGCAAAATCAAAGATAAAATAAGTTTTCTTGCAGTTTTTCATCATTTCCAGAAAATAACAACCCTGGCAGGATTGCTGGTCTCTATATATATTGATAGGTAATGGTAGAAGCAACCAATGTCTAATAAGAACATTTCAAAAAGGGAGAAAAAACTCCAAGTGTTAAAATATCACCCAGAAGATAAAGCAGTCAAAAGTGAAGTAAAAAGGACATAAAAAAAAAAAATAGATATTCACTTAAATATTTCAGTTTAGCATCAAATGCAGCTTCTAAGCTGCCCTTGGTGACACTGCAGAAGATAGTGTTAATGTAAAAAGAGCAGGTGTTAAGTGCAAATGCATGTGCCATGCAATCAGCTACAAGGAAGATCAATAAGGAGCTAGAGCATTAAATTTCACATACTGTAACTGTCATGCCCATTACACAGTATTTGAACATCTTCGCAGGCCACTGCAAAATTGTTGATTTTTGGTATTTTTTACAGAACCAAATTATTTTCCAGAGATTTTATTAGCACAATATGCACTATGAAAGTTTAAAAGCACTCACAACTTGGTGAAATCTGAAGACCTTTACAGCCTTCCAAGACATCGTATGTACGTATTTGCAGAATGCATAACTGTATTCTTTCCTGCAGAATGAAAAGACAGGAAGATGGCTTAAAGTGAGGTGAAGTGCAATCTGTAACATTTTACACAACTGGACCAGGGAATCCTCGAGGTCCCCTTACAACCTGGTATTTTATGATTCTATGATTTATAAGAGTGACCTGTGTAATAAATGCACAGACACTGGTTTGTATTTATTACATACTAACTTCCTAACTTTGCATGCACTACACCTACAGTCAAATAATGGAAAAACTCACTTAGAAAACCTAGATACTACGGTTGTTGACTCAGCTTTATAATAAGACAACTATGAATGAAATACTGTTGGATTGAATTTTGGCATATAAATTAAAGAAAGATATTGCTATATGGTTTGCTGATAAAAGGATTTTTTTTTTCAACAAAAGTCATTTAAAGAAACATCTCATAGTGAACAATTCAGACTTGGTTAGTTTTGAAGCTTGAAGGCTTTGTTTTGTTTGCAGTCTCTGAAACAAGCCACATGGGGAACAGAATGCCAACATCTAAATGTTAAGTTGGCAAGCAACGATTAGCAAAATTCAGGGTCTGAAATGCTGAACAAGTTCAGACCAGAAACAGGGAGCACAACTGAAAAGAAAGGATAATTAGGCAGTGGAGAAGATACCTCTGAGAAACCTGAATTCTCCCTCGTGGGAATTTTTTCTTATATCAAGTTTGGAAGGTTTTCTAAATGAGTGGTTCCCAAACTGCTTAGACCATCAGACTTCAAAGAATCATTCGTATTTCTTTCAGAAGTTCTGCACATACAGCCTCCCCAAATAAACTGGAAGCAGCAGTGCCACACCGACTGAAAGTTTGACGCATCTCATTCCTCAGTTTGGTTTTGATTAATCACTTTGCCAGTCACCAGTGGTCAGTGAACCAGGAGACCTTGGTGTTAGAAATTCTCTTCTGCCTCACAAGCCAAAAACCCAGGAGTTTGGGATCTCACAGTACTGAGAACATTTACAGTACTAGCAAAAGGTTAAAGAACCACAGCTAAAAGAAAGGCCACTCACATTCTATTCTCAAACCATCTTTGCACAACATAAATAATGTCAGGGTACACTAAGAAGCAAAATACAAGAGAACACTGATGTGCTGTGAAAGAAGTAAATCTCTGTTAAGCCATTTTCTTTGTGCCAAATCCAGGCGAATTTCATAATGCAAATCAACATTTTGCTTAAGAATACGTTTGTTGAGCAAACTTAAGAACTCCCACATTTTCAAATAATGTTGTTTTAATAAAGCTGTTCTGACTTATGAAAAGGCTAATACTTAATTTCAAGTTTTCAGTTCTATTATTTACATATACAGACCTTATTCCTCATTAACTTTTCCCCTCACTTGCAATGTTCAGGTATAATTTTGCAGAGTAGCACTACTCAACTAAAATGGAAATACACAGAAATTATTTCTTAAGTCTTAATTGTACATTTGTTCACAGAAAACAACTGAAAATACTGCAGACACCTTAAAAATCTAAACTCTCTTGCTTCCTTAGAGGATATGTCACAGACAACAATAAATAAATTTCACTTCCTTCAGAATGTCTAAAAGGATTGGAGTCAACCATTTTATAATTTGATACAGTGGTTTTGTGTGTTGGGGTACTCCCAACCTGAAATTCAAAAATCTAGGCCACCCTTTCCGACACGTAGCCTGCATGTCTGTGTTAAAACCAGCTGAGTGACAGCAGCTCAGTTGCATTAATAAGGGAGGCTGAGGGCAAGGAATTGACATTAAGAGAAAGCTGCCACATCCACCTTTGTTCTTATTTGCTGGCTTAACATGCTGTATTACTTCCCCTTCTACAATGGAACTGCTTCAGCAGTAACTAGAATTCAAGAAGGGCTGAATGAAAAAAAAAAAATGAACAATGTAGGATTTAAAAAAAAAAAATTCAAAGGGAGGATTTTAAAATTAAATAGCAGACAACTGCAAGAGCTTATGACCCACATTTGGCACTACATATGCTGCAATTCCCAACTAAACTAGTGGCAAAGGCTTGATAGCCTCCACGCAGAGCTGAACTTCCACATGAAATATGCCTCAAACCACTGTTAGGTGAGCTAATTCATTATACAAGAATTCCATTAAATTTTTACTTAGGGCTTTAACTGAAAAAATACTAGAGTTACTTAATAATTTTGGGAACCTTATCAGCCCCTGCATTTGGAAAGAACCATGATGAGGATCCTTATCCACAGCATGTATTCAGGAACCTTCTTATTTCCGTCAAAATAATTTTAAGCAAAATCATTTTCAGCTAGGAAAGTGCAAAAAAACCCCAACCCCAAATACTGTTTAACTCAGAATTCCTACCTTTATTTTCATACCAAGCAGACCGACTTTGAACATCAGGACAGCAGAGAGATCACCTTTAACACGCATATGAGAATTGCTCCTCTAGAACAAAGTACAGTGATCTCATGAAGCACTAGAACAGGCTCCTAAAGCCTGCCATGGTAAAACATACTGTACTCTAATTTCTCTCCCATTCCATTTCTCTTTTTTTTGTTCTTTAAGTTGACAAGTTAAGTGTTCCGTGCTTACAAGTTTTCAATAGCCCATTACAAAAAGACTCGAAGTTGTTTGCATTGCACACCGCGGGGATTAAAAAGGAGTTAATATATATCCATTCAGAACTATTGTGCAGAAAATAGCTGTGTTGTACAGGGCTCAGGCTGTGACCCGCTTAACTTTATTCATAGAATGCACAATCCATCACGTACAAAAACACGGAGGAAAATGCGAGGTGTTGGTAAGTACCGCTGTTAGCGAGAAATTCTGCTAATTATTACACCAAATAAGCATAATCAACAGGCCAGAGCTGTGAGAGGGCATGTTTGAGGGCATTAAATGGCTGCCTGGGATGGAGATGAATACATTACACCGTGCCCTTTCCCAATAAAACAATTCCGGCGGCGCCGGGCGGTGCGGGCGGTGCTGCGGTGCCACCTAGTGACACACACACAGCTCGGGACGGCACGGCACGGACACCAGCGTCCCTCTGCCACGGAAAACCGGGAAAACAGGGGGCATGGGGACACACACACCTCCTGCTTTACACCTCCAGCACACGCGCCCTTAAACAGCCGGGAGCGCTTTACACACTTCCACTACAGCCTGCTCGTACACTCCAACCAGTATATTTAAAGCCTACACTATGCACTGGAAGCTTTGGATAGTTTTTGTCACCGATTTTAGGAAATTTTTTTTTCTTTTTTTTCCTTTTTCTTTCCTTTTTTTTTTTTTTTTTTTTTTTTTTTTTTTTTTTTTTTTTTTTTTTTTTTTTTTTTTTTTTTTTTTTTTTTTTACAGAATCATTAGGTTGGAAGAGACCTCCAAGATCATCGAGTCCAACCCAACCCCAACCTCAACTAAACCACGGCACCAAGTGCCACATCCAATCTTTTCTTAAACACATCCAGGGATGGTGACTACACCACCTCTCTGGGCAGACCATTCCAATAAGTCACTATCCTTTCTTTAAAAAACTTTTTCCTAATATCCAGCCTATATTTCCCTTGGCGTGGCTTAAGACTGTGTCCTCTTGTTCTTTCAGCTGCTACCTGGAGCAAGAGACCAACCCCACCTGACCACAGCCACCTTCAAACCACAAACTCAGTGAAATGGAAATATAAAACTTTAGCAAAGTTTTGTATGTTCTCAGGTCCTGCCCATTACACAGTCTAGACCTTGAGGGTTATACGATGAACACAGAATCTTATTCAGTTATGTATCTGCATCAGGAAACCCTAAAATTATGTGTGAAGAAAGAAGTTTCTGAAGCCAGAACTCTCATTTTAATGGTTAGATTAGGACAATATGACTGCATGGACTAAACATTCCACCGTATTAGGCAAACAGTTATGATGTGAAGTGCATAAATACTGCTAAAAAGCCCTCAGAAATCCAAATTTAGTACTAAAATCCCTTAGAAATCCAAATGGGATAAGCTTCACTCAGTAAGTGGCCAGCATACTGCAACTCTGAGCAGAGGGAGGGAAGATGTGCCGATACAAAGTAATGAAAAATAGTGAGGAAGCACAGAGACCACAACACAAAGAAGGCAGCATAAACAGCAAAAACTAAGTGTAACCCCCTGTTTACCAGAGCAATGAAGAAAAAAGTCCGAAGTCTGATGGTCACTGAAGTATTATATTATTCAAGCTTTTAAGAATTTGTTGGCTTTATTGTGTTTACAAGAGTACTTCCTTAGTTCTCACACAGAGGTTGTGTTAGAAAGAAAATGGATTTTAAACTAGAGTAACTCCTGATCAGCATGTTAGAAGTTTTAATCCAGAAAGATCCCAAACTAATAGTTGCCTTGAAAAACACATGTAGATCATCTACTCCAAAACAGGTATCGTTTCTTAAGGATGTGCTGCCCTCTGAAAGCCAGGGGCACGCTCCTGTACTAGATTCCAGATTCAATCTGAAATTTAAATCCTGCTCAATTTACAATTCTTGATATTCGAGAAACAAACAAGGAATATGGTTCAAGTTTTAGACAGTGAAATGAGCCCACTTGGGTTTATCTTCAGTGCAGTCCTCTCTCAAAACATCTCAGCCCACATCCACTGGCACCAAGTTATCAACATTCTAGCTCTGTAACCCACATCAATTTTACAGCCACAGAGGAATGCTCCTCAGAACAGCTATCACCTGCAAAAGTTTCTCCCTCAAAGAAAAACTCCTCCAAGAAGAGAACAAATCACATTAAATTTCTGTCACATCCCTTTTGCAAAGCATATCATTCACATATTTTCAGGAATATAACATTTTTTCCCTCTTGCATTATACCAGCTCTTTCCTGCACAGGATTAAGATTCTTTCCTTAAATGCTGTAAAAACCTATTTGCCCTTATAGCTCAAGAAACGCTTGACTGACCAAAGCCCAACTAGTCATATGCCTTAGATATTGCAGATATTCATAGTTATTCATATTCTCAAATGATGCACATTACTCATGGACACTGATTGGATATCCACGCTGAAGCCACTGCTAAGAAAGGAATTGCCAAGCATCTTTACAACAAGTTTCCCTTATCCACTTCCAAAGAATTATCGCTGCCATAAAATACTGAAACAAAATAAAAACCAACCTTACTGATAATTTAAAGCAACAAATTCTAGAATTGTGGTCTATGTTCTCTTTTGCTGTGACAAGAAAATGAATATATGAAAAAGCGGCTTGATAGCACTCAATTTCAGTTATTTTCAATATTAATTTGTTTTAATTACATGATATGACAGATCATTAAATGCAAGCAGGCTCATCATAGTAATACAAGCTTCATACAGTATTTTAAAAAAATCCATTTACTGTCACCATTGTTTTATTTCTTTCCTATAAGTGAAAGGTTTTTGAAATGCATTTATAAGGATAAAAGCCTCTAACAAAATTCATATGTTCCTCAGTATAAAAACTGATATCCTATGCTTCTGATAAAGTAATTTCCCTTTAAAATTATGTGTGAATCAAGCATCACCTATTTTAACAGGTCTAGTGCAAGGAATACCAACTGTTCTACAATCATAATTTTCAGGTTCCCTCAATAAACAAAACAAGGGCAACAAAAACAAATATGCTGCACTTCAAGAACTCCAGAATCAATAAAATGGATTTACTCCAATGAAACTGCTCAGCAGTGGAGAGGGCAGGAGGACTTCTTGCTTACATCAACTCTTTCAGGCACAGCCACAGTACAACATGCTTTAGGACACAGTTCTCTAGACAGCTCCAATGCTGGAAAATTCAATGTAAAACTGAGGTAAGGCAAAATAGAGTGAATCTGGGCTTTTGGCATAAAATCTACTTTGGTTAATATTAAGCATTTAGTTATTATCCAATTATCAATTCTCATTTCTGAACTCAGTAATTGTTTTTGCACTATAGTAGGTATGGAGTGATTTTGGCACCTGGAGATTACACCAATAAAGTCTTGAAAATTGTCTTGTCTGACAGTAGATCATAGTATCTGTCTTGCAGAGAAACACTGCTAGTTACTAATAAGAAGTTGTCCTATAGAAAAGTGTACTATATCACACTGGGGTTTACCCACCTTGCTGCAGAGACAATCTCTTTTCTGCTGTCAAAATGCTTTTGCTATATGTAAATATTTAATGTTATTACCATCATTCACTCAGTGCTCATATTGTCTGTTCAAGCATCTATTACTGTCTGCTAGATACACTCGAGGATAATACTTATTCATGTCTGCTGCTCAGTCACATGCAGGCCCCACTTCTCAAAGATCCTTCAAAGTTCCATAATTTATTAAACACAGCACAAAGGCCGTATCGTTTGCAGGATTTCACTTGTGCAAGTGTGAGCACTGAATGCATTCAAAAGGCTACAGCAGTTTATACTACACCAAGAATGAACTTTCATCCAGGGATTTGTAACCAATTTAATCCACAGAAATAAATTTTACATTTCCTGAACTCTCAAGTAAGAACTATAGATCTTAACAGAAGGATATGGAGTGCATTTTAGTTAATTTAATTCTCTGAAAGGAAAGCAACATCAGTGATTGGTTTCACACCTAGTTGTAGTTGCAAGCAGCACAATTTTTTTATATTTACCTAAATTCATAGTCCTGCATGTAAAATATATATATATATATATCTCACATATGTAATACAAGATTTTATCACTAATATTACCCCTTGATATACCTTCCAATAAAATATTATAAGAAATCAGCTTTTCTGTTAAGACAGACAAGAAGAATCACCAGAGTCCTCAAGCAGTCCTCTAACAGTCAACAGTTAGAAAAAAAGTTTTGTTTCAAATCTCAGTTTTAGATTAGACAAAATATTTTTAATTTAATTTTTATTTGTTTGTTTTATTAGGAAACAGTAAGCATCACAAACAGAACATCCTAAAAAGTACAAGACTACACAATTATTCCCAGTGGAACCATACACTTCATATGACAAGATCTAACTGTTCATCAATGAAGCTAAAAGGAAATGAAAATGTTGAATTCAAAAGATCTGCCTTTCAGTTAACATCTTTAATGTAAATTAGGGTTAAATGTGAATAAAATTAATATTTAATCACTTTAAAAACTTCTATTCCTTTCTTCTCTTTAAACACTAAAACTTAATTATAAAATAATGTAAAACAAGTGTAAATTTAAAAGAATCATTTTGAAGATTTGCATTAATAGTTCAAGACCTATTGACACGGATGAAAAGAAGAGGAATCCCAACATTATGTTGCTTTAAAGCACAATGTGACTCTATTCCTTGCCAAGATACAGCAGAAGCCCAGGCACAGGGGACAGCTGTGGTAGGGAAGAAGGGAGAGAGCAGGATGGAAAGGCATTGCAGGAGCAGCACGGTAAGGCTGGCCTCTGCTAAAAAGTCAAGTGCAGCTACAGGGGAGTGCTGGGGAGAAGGAAAGGAAACCCAGGGTTCAATCTGCTGCAGCAGGGCTTCAACAGTTGCTTCACATATCACCATGGAATCAAAAATTACTATCATATAGGGGCACAGTCCAATTTAGTTATGATGCAGCATGATACACAGAAAACAATCCAAAATCTGACATCAGCTCAATATCTCTTCAAAGTATTGCAGTTCTTATGCAATCTAACCTGCAGCCTTCCTAAACTTCCATTCACAAAGTGAATCCTACAGGTATTTTGGTTTTGACTGTGGTTACTGTCACACAGTCTATATATACAGTTAAATATATATATATATATACATATAAGCTCAGGCTTTGATAATCTGTGTCTCCACGAAAGATATTTTGGCTGTAAAGAACCAAAGAGGCTCACTCCACCACTCTTCTCTATGCAAACTTTGAACTAAGCTCAGGTTAGAAGTTGTTTCCACAAAAAGTAATGAATTCAAAATCCTTGATGTGTTTCCCATTCCTTTCTTGAACATAACTGAAGCACTTTGTCACTTGCAAACAACACACATAAATGAAAGATGAGAGTGAGATTCCTGGCAAGCACAGGGTAAGTATTTGAATGTTGGTAAGATCCAAATCCAAGAACTTCTTTCAAATCAGCTTTTGACTACTCCTGAGCTGACAACTTTACTTTTGATGCTTACACCCTAAAACTTCCCCAGGTACCTGCTAAACTTCTTTTGGCTAGAATTCTCCTGAAGTTTGAACCTATCTCAAAAAAATTTTTGCTTCTATGAGAAAGTGCATGTTTCATAAAATTTGTTGTGTAAGTCATGCATTGAATTCTAATATTAACACAATTCAGCAAAAATCCAGCAGGATCATTTTTAAAGCATGCCACTAATGGATACCACTGCTCAATCTCATGAACATAAGGCAACTTTGCCTTCTAAAGGGAAAACTCAGACCTGGTTGGGTATTATGGTTAACTGTTCCAAATACAGACAAGATCTCCCTGGAACAAGCACAGGTGGTCATTTCATTTCTGTCCCACTCAAGTCAAAGATATGAGAAAGAGAGAGACAGAAAGAGATGTTTCTAGCAAACAGCATCAAAATAAGAGGAAAGTGACTACCTGCAAAGTATTTTTGTCAGTACAAACAACCCATCACTCTGCCAAAATTATAAAGGCTTATTAAACTTGAGCATCACATTGCTGATACTTTGTTAAATCCCTTTTCCTAGCTATTTAACTTCTGCTAGTTGAACTTTAAATAAAATAAATGGTCTTATTTCCCCTCCAAATAATGTTTTCTCACCTCTTTCTGCAATCGTTTTCTTTACATGGACTTTGTTGACTGTACTCTACCACACAACATTTTAAAACCTGGATCCCAATCAGGGCCACCCTCATTAAAAATGTCACCTTTCACCTTCAATGAAGCACTGCTAACATAAATTACATTTTGTTGTAGCCCAAAGGTGATAGAGATGAGAGCAGGATAAACAAGGTATAATACAAAAGCCAGTTGGGTCAGCTTTTCATTACAGCCCTTCCAAAAGCTATTAATCTCGCTTGCAGTCAGTAGGCTGAAAATAACTACTTCTAACCTACACTGTACTCAAAAGTAGCCATAAGGACAGGCCATGCAAGATGCAAATAATTCTTGGTCCTCATAAAACCACTTCAGTTTGTATTAGGTGAACATTCTGGTATGTTACTTCAAATCTCACTGATCAGAGGAAATTCAACAATATCAATCTGGCCAAAGCATACCACAAAAAAACAGATACAAATTAATCATGTTGAATTCAAAGTAGTTATAAAATAGTTCTTTAATCTTAAAAAGTGAATAGAAAATGCTATTCATCAAGTTCATCTTAATTTGTGTTTCAAGTCAGAGTCTATATTAAAAATAACAGAAAAAAAAGAAAAGTATGCATTAATATATTTCAAAGAACATGGCACAAGCCAAGTACAAGCCAGTCCATAAGAAATACCATGACAGATTTTAGCAGTAGGCAACAATGATTTTATCTACCTGGATCCTTCTTTTGGTACTTCATGGCCAATTACAGTAAAAGTTGCTCAACAGGATACACACATAAGAAAATTCCTGTCACAGAGCAGATGCAAATTTAATTACTTTAAGTTAAACCTTCCATCTTGTCTAGAGGTCCTTCAAAAATGCAACTGTAAACAAGCACTACATTGCAATCAGGTGTCAAGGGCTTATTTGATCTCTTACAAAATATGTCACAAATCACTGGCAGAAAGTGGGTCGAGAGGGAGAACAAAGGAAAAAACTGTCAATGGACTAGGTAGCTCATGTGAGCGTGCCTATTAGTGCACTGGATCTTTCTGCTCCTGTCTAATGCTGTCCATATAAAACCTTCTTAGTCTGACAGTGTTCTGTTATCCTGCATTTGATGTAATTTTTCTGTAGTAAGCAAAAAAGAAAAAAAAGATCTGTGAAAAGAACTGATAGAGTAACCAGAGAAAACATTGAAGATATCAAAATTATTTATTCTGCTAAAATACCAATTTTGTGCTACTCTTCATGTGATATGTTACAGAACTTCTAGAAAGCTCTGCATTTTTGAGAAAATGATCACATAAAAGCTGGAAGTAAATTACTTTACACTGCAATAGAATTATAGATGGCCCAAATAAGTAACACATTAACACATTCTTTTAAGGAAGAAAATCACAACATTGTACAACTGGCCAGAAGAAAAGCATCTGTATGCACATTTTGCCTTCTCTGAAACACCAAGTATTTTCGGGGAACTAGAGTTAAAATACCAGACAGCAGTCCTCTAGTAGTCCTGAAATGCTGGCAGGTCACTGCTCACGGATCCCTGCACTACAATGTAGCTCAGCATGGGGTGTCAGTAACACTAAACAATTTTTGGATACACAGCTATGAGGATGTAAGTCTTATAGCAAGAAGACTTGGTAGGTATTTTATTTAGTAGAAGAACCCCTCAGATGTACACAAATGCACAGACTGTTTTCTGTACACACTCAGTTTAAACCATTTAGCACAGAATTAAAACTATAATTAAAGAATGCATTAAAATTCACAACTGAATATGCCAGCATCTCTCAGACTGCCTCTGAGATCTGTGGAGTTAAACATAGATGACCTGTGTAACTCCAGCAGCAAAGACTCACTGGTCATAGCACAGCTTGTCTGCTATAAAGAGCATTTTGGGGGTGTGGGGGCAACTAACCCAAAATACTTTGGGCTACAACAGCCATGGACCACTCAGAGCCACTAGGCAAGGTCAGTCTAGCTTTAGGACACATAAGTCTTGTCTAACTTTTATACTCTTACATGTTGGTCTCATACATTACTACCTTTGCCTATCAAATTTGCCTCAACATAGCAAGGAAAATACCAGCATTTAAATACTGCTGTCAGAAACTCTAAATTCATATTCTCTGACTCAAACAGCGTAACTTCCACATAACATCTGCTGGAGATTTTGCTGAAGTGCCTATTCAGAAAAAAAAAAAATTGAGAAACCCCTTAATTATGGTTATTCCATTTTACAGTACTTTTTCATGAAAGTATATCCTTATTACCTGTAATACAACAACTTTTTCAAAAATATTATCTGGAAGAGTCAGTTTAGAGAAGCCCTACTGAGTCTGACAAATCAGGCCAAGGACTTCCTCTTTCATACAATCAAAATTATCCAAAATGGAGGTGGAGGGAATATTTTCCTCTTAGGCTTACAAAATCAAACCTTTCTACATGGATCTAAGCCAAAAAAGCAGATAAAGTGAATAGTCAGGAACCTGCCTGCATTGGACAAGGCCTGACTTTGCTTACTGTACAGGCTGGTTTTGCTATTTAATCAGAGCTGCATGTCATATTTATCAAATTGGTAAATTTAGTTAATTCTGTTTAATATATGTGTCTCATGTACACTTCCTTGTTACTGAGCAAAGAAACCAAATTGTTAGTTTTCCAAGCCAGTTCTCCTTATCAGCAGAATACACCCATCAAGAATGAATTCAAACAGTTGATGCTCTCACTTACTTTAAAAAGAAAAAGTTCCTCTTGGTTCAAATCCAACCCCCTCAAAAAAGAGCTTTAAGTCTGAACTATTTTATATATTAGATAACAGACTAGTTGCAATCACTTTGCTTAGAATTGACTTTTTTTAAATCCCCCGGATGACTCTAGCATTGCATTTACAAACAAAAATGCACTAGATCTATTTATCTCATTCCAATAAAATTCAAATAGTGCAACACATTATTCATCTATCCATATTACAAACTGTTGTGTACATTAAGTGGATAATATTATTAACACTAATGTTTCTGTAGGCTATTCATTAAATAAATGGTAGACACAGTAATTCCATTTATTACACATGGAGCTCAATAACAGCTGTAAATGAGAAAATTGCAATAGACATACTGAGTAATAATCAGAACTAAAACGACAACTGTAACAATATATCCATTGTGTAAATGTTCTGATTATAGAAACACAGACTAATCTGTAATTTTTCATCACTGATAAACATTGGTAACCAGCCAGAATTTAAATTATATTTCATCTAGTTACTAAAACACAGCTACAAAATCTACTTGATTTATTAATTTAATGAGATACAAGTATTTTGTTTACTGTGATACAGAAATATGTGCAGCATGACATCAAATCACCATACCTGCCTAAAAACTACAGCTAGCAAAATGCACTGTACCTTTCCATGTATGTAGATACAAACATGACATACAGAGTTTTGCCAGCATAATGTCATAAAGCTCTACTGGCTTGTCAGCAGAAGTTCTCTAAGGCTTCTTTTTAATATTTACAGGCACCACATAATCCCAGTCTAGAGCCTGCAAGAGCAACTGCTCATGTCAGAAAAGAGATTGAGATAACTTTCTAGTTTGAGAGCTGTGCTGATCCTAGTTAAAAATCTTAACACTTTTACTACTGTGCTTGGAATAATGCCTAGAAATTATCTGTAGAAGCACAAAAATCCCTCACGTGGCATGCTACAAACACAATTAACTAACATTGTAAGGCTACCCAAGAAAGGTCTGGATCATTCCTAAGAATAAATGCAATCAAAGGCCTAATATTTGGGATATGAGGCACTACATCACCTGATACAAAATCGCTTCAGTCAAACACCTGGCATGATTTTCTGCAAACAGAGCAATTTATTTTTATTTATTAATTTATTTAACAGGAAAAGACTCAATGTGGCAAACACCAGGGGTTATCTGATAAAGGCTCCCTAGGAAAATGCCAGCTTTCTTCTATTTTCTGCCTCTGTACCAAGAGTCACACAAACTTGCCAGCACGTGATGGAAGAGGTTGAGGCGTGGCCCACCCTCCTGATACTGACCAGATGGGCAAGATGCTGCCATTGGCATAAAGCCCAAGGAGAAAGAAATCTGTGGGGACATGGGGAGAGACAAACATATCTGACAAGAGCAAGACAAGAGCTCTCCCCCAGACATCATCCATAGGGATCCTTCAGCCCCCTTTGCTGATATTGTCACTGCATATGCATAGGATGCCTGAATATATTATGCACGGGAATTAATCACACCACTGGCACTGTCAAGAAGTCACTGAGCTTTTATTATGCATGCAAAGTGCTGCCATTTTTGCACACACAGATGAAATTGGGAATCCTCAAAGAATTTCAAAACTAAATTAGAAAGGAGAGAAGATCAGGCCCAAGGCCACAATAGTGGAGAAGATTCCACATGCAAAGGGGATTTTCTAAGAATAACAAATCCATTCTAAGCAGTTCAGACTATTTCAGCCAGGTACCTCTCTAAAGGACTCAATGGCCAAGGCCCAGCAGGTACTTATACGTGAGCAGGTCACATGTTCTTCACAAGTATTTTTTGGATTTTTCTTTATAATTTGTAGCTATGCTAACATTCCACGCTTTTAAAAAATCTTCAATTTTTTTCCTCAGTATCAAGTAATTACTCTCCCTCACTACTCCTCACAAAACAAGAATTAGCAGATGCCCAAGTGAAAAATAACTTGGCTTTAAAAAAATTTGATGTACTTACATTGCCAAACAGCCTCCCTTAAACAGCAAACCACATATGTAAATTCACTTATATATACAGTACACAACAGTCACTCATATTTCAGTCAAATAAAGGCTAGAATATTACACAGGAATCCACTAAATGCCTGGCTTTGTAACTCACTTTTTACTGATTCTCTATCATTCAGTCCTGTGTTACTTTTCTCCTTATCTAGTCTTCCTCCCAAAATATCACATTGCCTTAGTATTTTAGTATCTTTCAGCATGTCTCTCTTTCTTATTTTGTTCCTTCATTGCTCATTGCCCACCCTCACTACTGACTTCATTCTCTAATTTTTCTGTAAGAACTGGATTATATCCTGCTCTTTACCTAAATTCCTTGGAATAAAAATATTTACAAGAAAGCAACAACAAATCCTCCACTGATTATGGGGGGATTTTGAAACAAACAAAAAAGATGATAAATAAATGGCCTTGTTAATGCAAATTTCTAAACACTCTTTAATTGCAAATGCAGGCAAATCATGGGCAGTTAAGCATAAGTCAATGTAATATTGAATTCTGTAAACACTTAAAAATTGAAAGAAGAGAGTTCTCTAAAGCAATAGGCTTTTACTTTATAACTAGCTACTAGCTTTATAAAAAATTCTAAACAATTAGGAAAGACAAAGTTAATTATTTATACTTCAGAAGAATGTAATGTCAGAATTTTCAGGATCTAACGAGACACACTTCACTGACCTGATTTAAATAAGTTAACACTGATTTTTCTAAATTTCATCTTCTATTGACATTAAACCCAATACCAACAGATTTCTACCTTCTTCATGAATACTTAGAGCTTTAGGCCAAAAATACCTTAATGAGCTTGACCTGAAAACAGCCAAAACTAGACCAGAGTTATGGGGTTATAGTTTTTTAAAAAGGCTCCCATGCCTTTTAAAGAAACTTTTTCAGTTTCTCTCATGAATGTTCACTTATGATTTCATGCATTTTGGGCATAGACTTCAGTTTTAAACACTGTAAAAAACAGTATCTGTTTGGCAACAGGAAGTCAACTTCCCATCCATTGGAGTCTCATACCTCTAACAATAAAAATTTATTTATGCAAACAAAAGACAATATAATTATGCAAGGAACTCACGCAAGAGACATCTAAATTTCATTGCCATCATGCAAAACATGAAGAAATGCTGAAACCCATTCTACTCAAATATTGATAAAGAGTGCAACAGAAATCTTTCCTTTGTCCTTAAGACCAGTTTCTGATTAGCAGGAAGCACACCTTCCTTTACAGAATTGCAAGGAAGTATTAATTAAAGCTTAAAAGTATATTTAACAGTTTGTTCCAGCTCTACAATTTAAATCAACTCTCTAAATTATATATATTTAATCACACACAGCAATAGGCAATGACTAACAATGACTTCTAAATTAATTGTTACAAATTATAAGTGCTCTGGAATGTTATTGAGAAAAGGTCTTGAATGTGACATAAATTATTTCTAGAATACAAGAAATATTGTTACTTGTATCAACTAAGTCCACGATTAAACTCTCTAAGTTGCACAGTCCACTGGTACATCAGAATTTCAAGACGTGACCCAAGACATGTCAGCCTTTTGTGTACCAAAAGGCCCTGGACAAGTGGAGAGCAGGGTTAAATGCAGAACTTGAACTGTGAGTGTCTGAAGTGGTCAGAAGGAATCTCTTGATACGAATCATACATCCTGCGACACCAAGGGCTCACACAATAAACAATCCCTGCCTTTCTTCATAACCTTGTTCAGTACTGTAAACCAGCTTCTTCTTTCTACCCCTGAGTATATTTTATCAGTAGCTAGAAATGTCAAATACTTCTGTGGTAAACAGAACTATCCTGGCCTTTTTTTATTTTCCTACACACCAACACTAAAGAAGGTGACAATGTAATCTGCCCCAGGCAACTCTATCACCATCCACAGTAGACAGGTCATTTTCCTTTTTATCAAAGAGGACAGTAGGTCATCACATTTTAGTACATGTTGACACCCCTGCTAGTAAAAAGAGATAAGAATTCAGTGCCCTTAAGGTGCCTTAACCTCTATTTTACCTAATACAGATATTTCACAGCTCTCACATTAAAGCCAGAAGACAGATCTGTTCCCTGAAAGAATGCACCACGAAGGTCTCAACCTTTGTGACAAGCTGATATTTGTATTGCAGAGGGTATAGGTGACAACAAAGCACTTCCCTTAAGGTATCTACCTCTCTTTTATTTTGGGTAATAGGATTTATTTTGTTCCTATAACACCACAGAGCATCATGGATGTTTAACCTCTCAAATACACTTACGCGGCTCTCGAACGCTTTTGGAAGTTGAAATAAAAAGCACATGGACACCTCCTGCCATCCTGAGAACCACTTCAGAAGTTTCCTTGCTTGATTAAAACATTTTGCTTTCAGCCAGGATATTCTTAATTCAGAACACAAGCAAAATAATGACACTTAACTGCTGTAATCTTTATTCGCTGTGCCTTTACTTACAAATACTAATGTTTAAACAAAGTTAGAAAACACTTTTATAGTGCTCCTTTTATCTTTTAAGGCAATGGGGAAAGACACTGGCTCCTAACAGTTAATGAGAACTTACTTTTTATTGCATTTTATGTTAATAAACTGGTTTCTCCACACCCTTTTAAAGATAAAATAAGATAAGATAAGATCTGCAGGGCAAGAGCAAAAATATTACGACACTGACTGGACAGAATTCATCAAGTACTTCCATTTGGAAAAGTGTAAAGATATGAACACATTTGCAATAAACTGCATAATGATGCCTAGTTTCTTCTGCCCATGAGTGTAAAATGATACTTCAAAATAGGAAAAAAAAAGCTGCTTAGAGGATGAACAAATATTCCATACTTCAAGTGAAAAAATAAATTTGTGCTTGAAGATTTTAAACTTTTCTCCCTCAGTAACACAACTACAAAGAGTATTATTAACTTCCAGCAGAAATTAAACCTTCATTTGTACAGTGAAAGAAAGAGCAACATTTTTCTAAAATGAAAAATAACATTCCTTTAGTTTGAAAATAGTCAGGTCAGTTTTTCTGTTAATTTTGGTAGCATTTTTTCCTAAACTGTGGAGGCTGAAAAGGATTTATGAATTCAGAGACCATATCAATCAACGCAATGGCTCATTATTTAAATGATCATTATTTATTTGTCTACTTAAATGCAGCTGAATTATTGCACTTTGGTATATTTGCACACTTTGAAAATTCAGTCCTTCTTCATGAAAGCATATTTGACATATATATACATTACTCAAGAAAGAGGAAACATAAACCAAAACCCTATCAGCAACTTCATGGGCAGGATAAAGAGTTTAGAAGATCTGCAACAAGTTTCTACATCTAGTAACAGACCGCTTCATTCACCAAAGAATTTTGCACATTTATGGCACAAACAAACTCCTGAATGCATGCATTTTATACTCTGTGTCAGAATAGCCACATGTCAACACACAGGCAAAGACTAAAAGAGTTGGGCTATTAAATAGCAACAGCATTTATCATTAAGAGCAAGAAGACCAAAAAGATCTCCATGACACAACCTAGCATTTTAGATCATTGCCTCTGAACTGAGGTCTCTTGCAAAGGATACTGTAAGCAGAAAAAATAAAAACTGGTTCAGAAAACACAGATGGCAAAACTATTATGAAAATAATACTTTTTTTTGTTTCTAAGCAATCTAACCAATAACCACTACTATGATTCTACTGTTTTTATTTAATTAGCATAAAGATGTTTTGAAACTTGAAGAAAAAAAAAAAGTAATTTTATAGCCAGTTTGCAAGATAATGCTACTTTTTTTTGGTTTGGAAAGAAGTCATCATGAACAAGCTCCAGTGAATCTCTGGTTTCCTTAAGATGATACTTTGTGATGTCATTTTGATTTACCATTTCAGTTACAAAGAAACTGATATATTTTGAGAAAAAACAGACAAGTTTCAAATCCAATAAAATAAATTTCAGTTACAGATCACTGTTGCCCAAGTCAATAGCAAATATTCCACTAAAGTAGGATATGACGCTTCCAAGCAGGAAGCAATTCAAAGTGTTTGTTAATATACGATAGATTGCATAAGTGATTTACCTAAACATCAAATTTATATTCACAATTCCCATTTGTTAAATTAAGTATAAGGTTCATCCCAAATCTCTCTGGGATTCATTATCAGAAAACACACAGATATCTGCCTGTTAAATATTTTCAATGTCAAGCATTTATTACTTAGTGACTTTCAGCCTGGCTCCTCATATTGGATTTTGATGCTCTTTTCTGCGCTGTATTCTGTATTCAAGAGAAAAATGACCACTTTATATTACCTTTGTGGTTTTTTATGATAAATTCTATTTTCTCATCAACTCTTTTAAATGGAAAAAAAAAAAAAAAAGTACCTGAAATAAACATTTCAGTCATTTTAAGTTTGCACAACTGCTTTACAAATCACACAGCCTGACCTCCTTCTATGATATTACATTACAGCAAGATCCAAAATAACATTCCAGTTTGACAGCTAACCTCAGGCACCACTGGTCTGGTATCTCGCTGCTTATACTGCTGGCTGAAAAGCTGATAGGATACGCAAGACAAGCTGAGAGTTTAACTGGCAGAGCTGTTCAAATCTAAATTGTGCTATTTGAAACTTAGACCACAGGAGACAACAGTTCACTTTTTTACCATGGCAGCAGAATCAACCTCTTGGCCCCGTGAAACTCATATGAATACATTTAGCACACACACCAAAAAAAATATCTCCCTATATTATGATCGAAGACATATTCAACACACAGTTTTTATGCACATTCCATCGTCCTGTTGACAGTCCTGGAAGTTAAGTAATATGGACTGCTGCACATAGGTTTCAAACCTTGATGGAGCCCAATGGCAGGCTACTTTTGACAGTCAAATAATGACAAGCACGTTGCAGGCCAATGCCCGTCATTCACGAACATCTTGGCCTGCTCCAACCGTTGCGCGGCAACAAAGTGGGCGGTCAAAGGTTAAGTTCGAAGAAGACAGCGATGAAGGGCAACTGTCATGCACCACTGGGTACTGTGAGGCAGCAAGGAGTGGTTGTCTTCTCAAGAACATGCAAAATGTTCTCATTCTGTCCAGGCAGACACGTATTTGAAGGTCCTAAATGAGACCGCTGCCAATTCGCGAAGAGCCAAACTGACAGCGTGCCATTCAAACTGTCTCTCTCAAATTTGGCTTTTTTTTTTTTTTATTTCAAATCACAAATGCATGCAAAGTATAACATTAAACAGAACTCCCAGCCACATTTGGCAGCGTAGGGAGAGTGAGGGGAAAGACATCTAAACTTTTTCCCTTCTCGTTCTTTAAATACTTAGAAGTTCAATTATTTAACAAGAAATTCTTCCATTTTTCTGTATGCCTGCATTTATTTCCAAAATTACATCCGTTGTAACTCTTGTTCTAAATACTGGTGTTTCCTCCAGTATAAAAAAACAGAGTCTAACACCTTGCAATTAGGTATAATACCTAGAATTTTAATTCTGCATTTGTATATTAATATTACAAGAGAAGCATACATTAAAGCACGCAAAATAAATACTTTGCATCAGTCACTAAATATTCTAAGCATTTCTATTATAAATGGCCCAATAACAGTACATTCTATTTGTTTAAAAGCACTGTTTTGTGTGGAGTTATGGCTTGAACAGCATGATTAACAATGAAATTGCATTATTTTGCATAAAACATATACATCTTACTTTTAAACCATTGCCAGTAAAGATGTATATTTTTTTCTTACACATTTACATTATGTGATCATGGTCATGTTTGCCTCTATTAACATATAAAAGACTTCAGGAAAAATAGAAATACTTTTTTCTATTAGATAAACAGTGATGTGTCTCATCTTTCATATGAATGAACACTTGACACTAAATTTAATCAAGCTGACAAAGGATCATTTGGGTTAGCTCTCTGTGCCCTTTTCATGAACAGTCCATCTCTCCTGCACTTACAGGGCCAAACACTGCCCTCTCACAAAACAGATCAACATGCAAAGTGCTTGTTTCTTTCACTGGGTCACTGGCATCCTCCTGCCTGTGACATTACTACTTTGACCACTTTCTGTCATGACACCAAGCCCTTAAAGATCCTAATCACAAACTGTGCTTTGCAAACTCAAGAGAAAAATGAATTGTCATTATTTATGAGGAATATGTTTGGATCATAAAGCATAAACCCACCTGTCTGTCACGTATACAGAGACACAGAGCACAAACTCCTTAGGCATTACATTCGTATGTTCTATTGCACAAGTCATAATATCAACACTTAGCAAATCACAGAAATCACAGATAATGAGCAATCTACTGTCCTGATCACACTGAATTACTTTCAGGTAGCCAGAACCATAAAGTTATAATTGAACGTTTTTGGACTGAATAACACATTTCAAAGCTTTTTTACATAGGCAAGGTTTTTTACATAGGCAAAGCAGAAACTGTAAATTTGGGGAAAGATCATCAGTGTGACAACACCACCTTGTCAACCAGACCATGGCACTAAGTGCCAAAGGCAGCCTTTTTTTAACACACCTTCAGGGATGGTGATGGCACCTCCAATGCCAAATCACACTTTTTCTGTGAAGAAATACTTCAGTAACATAAGGCATTTTAAAATCAGTTCAGGGAAGGCTGACCAATATCTACAGCTCATTTTAAAAGTTTAAGCTACAACAGCACTAAGAATTTTGCTATATATTCTCACTAAGCACAACCAGCTACAGTCAAGTGATAATGACAAGTTTTCTAAAGTATCGGTTCTCATGGTCAGAAAATCTCCTACAAGTTTCAACTCTTATTTACAACAATACTGGGGAAAAGCTTACGGAATCTAACTTGAAAATATGAATATCAAGAATGCAAAGAAACTGAGAAGAAAAAACCTTTTTTAAAAAAATTCCCCATGGCACATTCAAGAAAAATAGGCACCCAAGAATACAAGCTTTTACTAATGCAAGTAAAAGATTTTTGAAGTTTTTTAAAATGGAATACAAGACTCTGAAATAAAAATATTAGCTGTACTCATAATCTGTTTTTATTTCATGTATGCCTATTTATAAATGCTTTCCATAAACATTTTCTATTGAAGCAAGACTGATAGTGTCCATATGAATATATCACGGACTACTTTCCTGGACAGCAGCAACAGAGGCTGAAAGAAATGACAGCCAGCAGATACCAGATGCCTCTCAATGCAGAAGCTTAATGGCTTCTGGTTTAAAGAACAGGAGAAGTCTACACAAAACAACAGTTGTTTCTGTATTTTTCCTCAACTACCACTTTCTGCATGAAGTTTAAAAAGAAACAAACCACCAGTATGGTACCCATTCTACATTTCACGTGCCAGAGACGAAAAAGCAGAGCACTGCACAACCATAAAAGATAACTGACTACTGAAATAATCATCACAGCAAAACATCCAAACCAAAACAGTTTCCCTTCCCCATTACCACAGATTCAAAGAATCACATAACTGATTCAACCCATCTTATTCTAAATAACTGACATGGGAATGGCTGGAAAGTGGGGAACAGAACTGCCTTTTGATCTTACCCCATGTCAAGTCAGTTACATTATACTCAACAAATATATTATACTCATCTGAAATAACAAATTTAGTAAGAAGCTACTTTTTGAGTCCTACATGGATAGAAGACAGAACTGGATTTTTTACAAGTTTGTAATAGGTGCAGTACATTAAAAAAAAATTCTTCTACATTTTAGATAACATCCAGGACTACAGAAACAGTTCCAAACTGATCAGAGCTTTGTATAGTTTCTGGTGGTTTTATATCATATACTAAAATATGGCACTTACATGGTCTCAGAATAACCAATAAAATATTTTAATTTAATTGGAATACCTTTCCACATTTTTTTGCATAAATGTCTTGCAAAAGTGGTATGTTTGACAAATGCTCATTTTCTTTAAAACAGCTTATTAAGAATTTCTGTTTAGACTCTGACTCTGACACCTTTCCAACTCAGAAAGATGGTCATTTTCCTGATGTTTAGATGTACTGTTTACAATGAAGGCCCCCCAAAAAATTTCTCCTACCTAACATCATTAGACTAACTAGTGTTCTGGTTTTATTCAGTGATTATACACATACATACACATTACAGCTCAGTTCACTATTATTAACTGCAGTTGTTTGCTATCACATGGTTTAGATATCAGATAATGAAGCATTTCCTTTAAGCACAAGAGCATCATTACCTGCTGTGCTGACATAATTTAAACTAGAAGTAAACACAGAATAGAATCTGAAGATTTTTGCAGATCTTGAGTGCACATTCAAAATCAGTAAGATTTGGTTTCTCAAGATCTTTAACTGCCTGCAAAAATCTTACCTATTTCCATCAGAGCAAAAAAAAAAAAAATTATTAAATGTGCATTTTAACATGTACTTTACCAGTTAAACTGTTAGAATTATATCTAAGTGTAGGGGTTTATACGGCAGTAATAGCAGTGTTTTCCAATCCAAAAGTTGCTTAAACTTACTGCTCACTTTTTGGAGATGAAAACCTTTATTTGATCTTGACCTAATTTTTTTTTCCCCATGAGCATATACAGGGTATGTACAATCATGGTTTCTCACTGGCAAGATCCAGGACATGAAATTTCTATACTCAGAGGACAGAACATCCATGAGATGTGGGAGATTTTAAGTAAAATCTTATGTCAGCTAAGAATGGAATCTCTTAATATTACAAGTTGTTTGATTTCAATACAGTTTTAAACCTTAGAACAGAATCAACAACATATTTTAATCAGGTACCTTTTCAAGTATTCACTGCATGAAGTACCAGTTGCCTGAGGGTTATGAAATAATACTAAAAACTTTATAATCATTCATTGATTTAGTTTTGAGCATAGTATATCATTTGAATCCAATGGGAACATAAAGAGCTATTTGTGAGGTCAACCACAGTACAGACAGAGGCTGACATGATATCGATGGCAAGGTGGAAAGAAATTGCCAAATACAGCAGATCAATACCTCGTTTCACTGTTACACCCTTCTGGAGACATAAAATATATATCTTTACAGCTACGAAAATAATAATAATGAAAGTGGGAGATAAATGCTTCCCTCAAGGTAAACCATTTGATTAGCTGAGGGCAAAGGTGACAAGAGCAGTTACACTGAAGTAACTTTACAATCTTAAATAAAAATGGTGGGAAGAGCAGCAGATAAAAGGGCAAAATGAAGCTGAACAAGTTCTAGGAGATAAAGATGTAATTCTTTTAGAAATTGAGGTAGCATGTATACAAAGGCAAAAAACTGCTAAGCTAAATAAGGTAGAGCAGAGTTTCCTCCCATAATCAGACTCCAGTAAATAATCACAAGTGTTTCAAAATTACAGCACTAAAATTTCCTATGCAGAAGGCTTCAACTACATGTTTAATCTGTGCCATACTTTAAATGCCAATAAATGCTCATAACCATGTTTTGCACTTCACTAGTGAACCTAACAGAGTACAGTAAAACACTACAATGCCTTTCAGCCTTGGCTGGAGGAAAGAGGATCATCTGATATTTTGGATGTTCTGGGTCATTACAGGTAATTAAATAATTTAAGAGATGGATGAATTATTAAAAGCATGATAGCCCAATCCTGCTTTGGCTGAAGGCTGCATAAGTTTGATCATCAACTGCAAGGGAACAGAACCAAGCTTTAGGCAGTCACTGTTTGTCCTGTCTAGTTTTCACTAACGTGGGTCAGCTGAAACCGAATCTTCTCTGATTTAAAAGAAAAAAGTATAATAATTATTCACCAGATGTTTTCAAAAACTAAAAGTAAATTTGGAAGTAGGCCCTGTAGTGCACCTCCAGTAGAGATGTTTCACTATGGCTTTATTTCAAAAATGCTAATTTCCATCTGAAACTTCTAAGATTATAAGCTCAGTTCAGAACCAGAACACTGAGGGGTTTGGGTGACTACCTACCTTTCTGAAACTGAATAATCTGCTAACAAGCTTCTCAAGATTTCTCTTCAGAGAGATATTAATTCAAACCCCAAAATTCAATTCACATGAAGTTTTATTTTTCTATAGGAAACAGGATTTTCAAAACACAATTTCCCTCATTACTGGGGGCAAATTTCATTTTCCTGAATGCTACAAGCCATAGAAATATTTGAAAAATAAGGTAAAGAACTATCACCACCTCTTTAGAAATTCATGTCTAACACTGGATTTGTAAACGACTCTTTTCTTTGTCTCAGTGTTGTTGTTTGAGAACATACATTTAATAACAGTCTAGTAGCAATTTATTAAGACAACAGGAAACTTTAAAGTTCATCTTACTTTAACTGGTAGCAGAGCTTTCAGCTGAATAAGTGAACTCCTCCCAACCACATTGCTACACAAGATGCTTTGCTCTACACATCTCTAGTCTACAGCTTGAAAACTAGAGTAAAGAGGCCTCTCACTGGAGAAAGTAGAATTTCGCAAGAATCATATACTGTGTTCATATAATTCCTTAGAATAGAGGGGAAAAATTAGTGTTTTGAGGCAGACAAGGAACCAAAATCCTTCTAAAGGTATTGATACTCCAATACCTTTTAGGAACTTGAAGTCTCTCCAAATGATATAAGTTAAATTGGTTAAATTATAATGAAGAAATAAAGCAGAAAGGTAATTAGATAGCTAAAAATACTGTTTTACCAGAGCAAAACCCTAATTTAGACAACAAAAATTTTCTAAAACGCATGGTTTGTCAGAGTCTTTAAAATAAAGAACGGGTGGGGTGGCCTGCCCCACTTCTAGGATGCTCCTTGCCCACCATGAGCTGGCAGGATACCCCTGGCTGTCACCTGGCAGGAGCCCAGAGCAGTGAGACCAATGAAAGGTCAGGGCTCATGGAACCATCTCCCACACTCAGGTCCTGTAGGGTACAGTGCACTGGGAACAGCCATTGCACTGAGGCTGTACAAGTTAGAGATGTGAGCTTCCACTTTAAACGTGCAAGACTATGAAAAAATTGACAAAACAGAGGGGAAAAAAATAGAAAAAAGAAAAAAAGAAGAAAAATAAGCCTTCCCATACTCAGAACTGCTTGCTATGCTACTGTCTCATAAAGTGGACCACCAGGACAGAGGTAAACTGAAGACATTTAGATCCCTGGCATTGAACTTCCCTGACACTACTCCCATCCACAAGAGCCTCCCAGGCCACCATCTGCAAACCACAAATTTGTGTTCTGAGCAGCCATTCTCACATCCTTAGCTCCAAGATCTTTGTAGATTCCAATATGTGAAGCATAGATCTGTCCTTATTTACAGCAAAAAACAAGTGACTGAATGTAAAACAACGTTTAATAAATCTGCCGAGCCTAAAGTACCGATATAATTCCAAGCAGAAAGATAGACCTGCACTTCTTAATTAAGTGGGTGATGTTCTAGTTAAAACAAAAAGACAACCCTGGGCCATAGCTAAGATTAAGCACGTGCTCTTGCAAAGGAAGCTCTGACTATTATCGTTGTAAAGGCTTTAAATCACAAAAAATAAACCATCTAATAGTCTGTATTCAATAGTAAGTAGAAAGTCAGGACACAGACTGATTTGGATTAACACATTTTCAGTTATAACAAGTAATTTTACAGAGGATTAGTATCTTGATGGTCTGATCAATACTAGGCACTGCTGCTATTACAGATGAAGAGAAAATTACCCCTCCAGTAATAAAGTGTGTGTCTCGGTTCTCCTTCATTTGCCGAGTCCATTACTGTAATGGTTCCAGCATTAGCAGCTGAGGCAATTTAAACAGCAGGAATGTGATGAATTTAAAAGCAAGAAACATTTGCCACTCATTCTTTCTTGTATTTTATTCTGCATATGCAAGGCTTCTACCTGACCATTTCCAATATACAAACCATGTGTTATGTGACTATCAACACTATTTCTTAATTATTGTCTCATTAATAATGGGAAGGTCCAATAATGTGATTACCACAAAAATTGCTACTGGCATATTGGTTGCTGATTCTGCTAAAACTTGCACACCATTTACCTAAGCAGAAATATGACATGACAAGAAGCTTATTTAACTGCATCTAAGCTGTTTCATTAATTTTCCTAAATACAACTTCTAAAAGAATCTAATCTGTCAATTAGAAAATTTTGTTTCGTTTGGGTCTTTTTAATAATGTCTTTTATCTTAAGAGGTAGAACAATAACCAGAAACAATAAATCATTGTAATATTAGAACAAACCATGGTAACAGTGTTAAAGTTTTTAAACTTCATTGTATGGTACAGGCACTATCTTTCAGCATTAATTTTTAAACCAAACCTTTAATCATGCTTTGAAGTGCTTTGAGAATATTTTCCTAATTTTCCTTGAGCATTAATATGTTGAAGCAATCTGTTTTAACTTGTAAAGATGTATTATTTTGTAGGCAGCAAAAATGAGGATGATGCAGGAAATAAGACCTTCAATGATATCTCAGCCGAAACACAGTATATTCCCTTTTTCTCCTAGTAAATAAAATTCATACAAAGCTTTGTGTTATTTAAAGCTTTATATTTCCTTGCCACTTTGTCCAACATGTCTCACAAATGTGATACTGCATATGAATATCTTTGTAAAAGCCCTTGTGAATATTCAGATATGTGCACATTGATGCATTTATTATTTGTAGAGCAATAACTTTATTGGATTGGGGTCCCAGCTGTGCTGGGAGCTGTACAAACATAGCAGTAGTGTCTGTGGAATACATTCTCTGCAGTCAGTACTCACAGTAATGTGAATTAGCATAAACAGCTACATCAGGTTATTGAGAATTGGGTTTAGTGATCTATTCCAAAGACCCATCAAGATAATACCTTGACTTTAAAAGAAAATAATACTCCAGACTAGCTGAGTATCTTCTCTTTCACCTGGTAATGGCACAGGGTGTTAACATGCAAAGAGTGGTAGAGGAGGCACAGACAGGAAATAACGAGAACTCGGCCTCTGTCATACTGAAACCTATTTAAAAAATCCACCTGGAATAAGTCTTGAGAAAATTAAGTTTTTACATTAAATATTAACTTTTTAAACTCATCAATCAAGATAATAAACGTTCTAAAAGCAAAAAGCTTTCTTCCCAAGTCTAAAATAGCCTACTTAGGTCAGCAAATAGGAGGTTTGTCTGATTTTACTTTGCATGGTAAATTTCTACACCCAGTTAAAAAGAAGTCATCAACTCTGACCAACAGTGTAAAGGAAAAAGAATCAAAATAACTATAAAGAGTATTAATTAAAATGGAATTCTAAGCTAAAACAAACAAGCATGAACAACCTCACAACAGACTGTTTTATAAAAATGCCTTTCCAGCTATTGAGCAGCATCTACTCTAAACAGCTCTGGTTTTATGCATAGAAGTTTGCTATGGCAAAGATCAGAATAGCTGATGGCTTGCAACAGCATCAAAGGCCTCTTTAGAAACTTCAGAATAGTTGTGTTTTGCTGTCCACTTAAGACTCAGAGAAATATTCTACAGGACATTAGCATGCCCAGTATGGTGTTTAGAATGGATGAGCAGTTCTGGCTATAGTTTTCCTACTTTTTTTGCAGACCCTCTTCCCAAAAATGATTTTGCATCCTCCTCCTCTTGACTTGGAATACCAAATACTAACACAAACAATTTCCTTTCTGCTACCCATTTAATCCAACTGAGTGATCTGCAAAGTAGAAATTGTTGTATGACAGCACTGCGCTCTACAGAACTTCTGCCACATGTACTTGGAACAGAAATGTTCTTCTACAACAGCATAAATCTAAACTTGCTATATACAAGAAAATTTGAGCCAGAAAAAAGTTTCTCATATATATAAGAAACATACTACACAACTACAAAGCAAAAGTCAATCAGTGGGATTCTGATAGACAGCATTTAACTGTCCACAATTATAGCAAAACAAGAACTTTTATTCAGGATTTAATTCTGGAAAACAAGAGACATTGCCAGAAGACACATAATCCAAACCAGCTTCTCTACCCAACCACTTCCCTCTCGGTAGAAGGCCTCGTAAATCTTGCTCTCCAGAAGAGGCTGGGTTAACCTCACTAATATTTGGTTTGCTAAAAAAATATTTTAATCAGTACCTAAATGGAAGTTTTGGCAGAACTACTTTGTCTTTGGCATTTCTCAGGTGATCGACATAAACTAGGAATGGCCAAGCCCATGGACTGAAGGGTAACTTGACACACTGCCAGGGGCCCAGAGATTACATCTCCAACTTGAAGAAAATAATCAGCACGAGGATGCTTCCATGGGGACAAAAAAGCAAGTATGTTCCTTCTAGCATATCCCCCCTTTTAACATTGCTGCTTTCTCCTTTAGCGAACTTTATTCTAAGACTCATTTTGCTTCACTTTCAATATACACAGCTTCTCTCAAGTAGTACCACATCCCCCCTAATGCATTCTATAAATACTGACACCTTTAAATTCTCTGTGGGAATCTTTTATCATTCATCCTTCTCTGTTTGTGCACCCACAACGTCGAGTTGGGTCTACAGCAGTACTCTTGCACTTTACCTCAAGTTTTTCCCATACATTGTTCTTGACACCTCTTCAAGTGCCTTTCCTCATACAGCCTTTGCCAATGTGGTCCACAGCATCATCCTTTTACCCCTCACACATATCCTTGAGTGATTATCTTACCAAGGGCCATTATTCTCCTAAGGCAAATGATTCCCAAATACATTCAAGACCCAATGAAAAGACAAAGGCCCTTGGATGGACAGCACAAATGTACAGGCTAAAAAAAGTATGGGTTGAGTTTTTTTTCTGCAAGGTATCAGATGGGACATCTGCATATGTTTTGACATATATGGAAAGGGCAGAACACTAATGTAACACTGAAATTGCTGTCCTTCAGTAACTTGGGGTAGCAGAAAGACAAATTACAAAATGACCAGGTAGTCCTTAAAGAGTTGCTATGAAACTTACTAGGCCAAAGAGGGTCTAAAGTTTTCTCATAAAATACTTAGTTGCAAACTTACACCAGACCTTTTCCGTCTGCAGGGAATAATGTATTTATAATACCAAGCCCAGCATGTTGGCTGTTCAGGTGTATGAGACTACTATTTTCAAAGGCATTTTCTAAATTTATAATGGAATTAGCCTTCCTTTCATTAACATCTCTAATATCAGCAGTATGCTTTCAAACAAGTCACTTACTGGTTCTCAGTACTACTGTTTTGTAAACAAAACCAGCAGAAGTACAACAACCATCAAGAGCTGAAATAAAATATTGTACAATGTAGTAAAACAAGCCTTTCAAAGGCACCTGAAACAGCAAACATTCAGCACTCCTGTTTGCTTCCACAGACAGTGAAATAACATCTTCAATGTAAGCATGTAACAGCATTGCATCTAAACATGTGAACAAGGAAAGAAACATTATAAAGCTCGGGCAGTATAAGAGACTTAAAAATATTTATTTAGGTCAGGCTTAGTGTAGAGTACTTTTAAATTTAAGAACTCGGCGCAGTTACACAGTGCATCGTCTCACTGTGAATGTTTCGACAAAGAACAAACGTACAGACCTTGAGTTATTTTTTTCATATACCACAGAACTCTCTTTAAAATTGAAACATCTTGCCAGACGGCACATGCCTTTACCACTAGCTCCTGTTAACGCTGTACGAGGCGCCCCTCGTTCAGGGGAGGGGGGATCGGGCATTTCCAGGATAAGCAGAGCGCCCTGCCCGGGCAGCCCCGGCGGAGCCCCTGGGGGCGCGGGGCGGCGCTGGGCACACGCGGCCGTGCCGAGCTCACCCCCGGCTCTGCCACCGCAGCGCCCAGCTCGGGGCCGGGGCTCCTTCCTTCTCACAATGAACTTCACGGCGGCCTCGCAGTCCCCTCGCTCGGGGCTCCAGCACTGGAGCTACCGGAACCCCGGGGGTTCTGCTCCGCACAACCCCATGAGAGGCGGAGAGAAGGCTGGCCACGGGCACACTCCTCGGGGCTGCGGGGAGCAGGAAGCAAACGGAAGGTACCTTCAGTTCTTTCTCCCGCTCCCCTGCTCTCCTCTTCATGGTGCCGCCTTAGCCGTCCGCCCGGAGCGGAGCTGAGCAGCGCCCCGGGCACCGCGGGAGCTCCGTGCAGCTCCCGCCGGCAGCGGCCGGACAGCGGCTCCGTGCGCAGTGCACGGCCCCGCCTCGAACTCCAAGTCCCGGCAGGCCCAGGGTGGCCCGGAAGGGGAAGGGCCCGGCTGGCACCAGCGGCAGCTGCTAACGGAGCGCTGAGCGGAGCCCGGGGCTGGCGGGGGCCGTGAGTACGGGGGGAGCTTCTCCTGCTCTGGGCACGGTGCGGGGAGGGAGGGGGCGCTGGAGCTGCCCGGGGCTGTGGCGCCGTGTCCTGCAGCGGGCGGTGCCCGGCCGGGGAGGTGAGGAGAGGGGCTGACGAGTCCCGCGCTGCGAGCGGCTCTTCCAGACCCGAGAAGCTCCTCGCTCGGTGCCCGTGGGTAAAGGCTGGGAGCCTCAGCCTTTGGTTAACAGAAGCCCTGTAGGCGTTTTGTAGCTGGAAAGGCTGCTGGGCTGAAGCGGGAGCTGAGCTCCTGTGCCCGGGGGCGGGACAAGCCGGGCACTGTAGGCGTTCCTTCATGAGGCAAACGCTGCCTTCCCTGCGACTCTGCCCCTTCCAGCCCTGTCAATCACTGCCAGAACTGGCGCGGCTGAATCAAAATTGAGAAGCCTGGTAAAAAATGTTGAAGGCAAGACACGGTTCTTTCGATTTTTCTGTGTTGAATCAGGGCTTACAGGTCTGAGAGATGTTTCTTCCCTCAGGCAACAGCAGGATGTTGTGATCCCGTTTCCTAATACCTTCCATATCTTCTTTTTCCTGTCTACCTCCCAAAGCACACAGCACTGCAATACATGATATTTGAAAGGTGATATGTGTGTGTATTTCTACCAGATAATAAATGAGATTATTTTAGGTTACAAGACCAATAAAGTGCAAACATATATTTTAAAGGTTCAGTAGAGGGGGAATGTAGGCTGGAAATACGTTGTGATAAGCTAAGATAGGTGGGTGGTCCCTCCCACCTCCTTTTTAAAATTCACTCTTACCAGGGAAATGGAGTAGGATTTTGTAACAAAAGGATCATCTTGGCCATGTCTGACACTCGAATTCAAAAGCCATGTTGAAACAACTAAGTTGCAATTTTTATGATTTCACTAGAAACCTCCTCACTGAAAGTCACTTCTAGCCCCATTGGCTGAGAACTTTAAAAAAAATAAGTAATCCCAGCTCAGTTCTGCTACCTTTGAATGATGTTGGTACAAAAGTACACTTCAGTGAGTTGTATAAGAATCTGGACCTAAAGCATGAGCTTTGATAAGTATTAATTTTATTACTGTCAGGCTTGTATAACTGCAGAGTTGTGTGAAGTTTTTGTAGCAAATTTTCAGATACAGGTCATGATAGAACCACTTATGTAAGCAGTGAAGTGTATAAGGGAGTTAGAGTTTCTTTAACTTTAGTAGTAGTATCAAAATTTCTTGCTTATGCATAACTTGATGTTCTTATAGGTTAATCCTGGAGATGTGGGGAATATTCCTCTCTTTGTAAATTAAGTTCTTTTCTCTAGTTTTGGGGAACAATCTGTGCTGAAGTGGTTGTAGGGTATCCTTTCTTGGAAATAAAGCCTGGTTTAAGTTTTTCATCTGGATCTCCCCAGATGCAAATACAAATTTATATCTCTCTCACTTTCTTATGCTTTCTTTTAGAAAATACTGCACTTTTAAGTACCATAACTTTTGTAGCAGTGTTGCTGCACTGTTTTGTCAGATGTAATCACTTTGGAAATGCTTTCAAAAGTAATACAGAATGCTGTGGAGAAATCTCATATGCTTTTAGAAATAACACTGGAACTGGACTGCAAGGAAAAGTAATTTTGTTTAAGTGTTTGTGATTGACACTGAGATAATATTCAAAGCGGAGCTGTAACATATGTAACACATGCTTTGATGTTTGAAGTGTCCTCTCTCAAAGCAGCAGCATAACTGGTGGTTATTAGTGATTATTAAAGATGTGGGTATGTTACTAATCGGGCTAATAAGTTGCCAAGCCAAATTCTAAATCTCTAGTTATATTTGGCCTCCTTAAATCCAGGAGGCATGTTTGTACTATTTCTGTCTAAAACCACTGTATCTGATAAAACCAATTAATTAATTAATTAATTGTTTTTTCCATTTTCTTTTTCTGTGGCCCAGGACAGAAAAGATAGCTGAATGCTTACTTTCTGACAACTTTGTAATGGAAATGAAACAATTCTTTCTCTTCCTTTTGAAAATTTCACCTTCTAAGTTTTCAGGACGCTTTAGATTTGAAGTTGCTTTATTTTGTCACTTCAAGTCATGTCATGTTGCCAGTAAAAACTAGCTTTGTGTGCATCTCTGCTGTGTTAGTTTGCTTACAGCTCCAATATTTCTGTGGTTTTGCTGCAGCCAGTAATGGATTACTACTGACAGGAGTTGTTTGTTTGTTTATTTGAGTGACTATTTAAGTGACAAGCATGTGTTGTTTTGTCTCTGTTTTTAAATGACTAGATTTCTCTCACACTGAAGCTAACAGGTAGATATCCATAGTAAAGTTTCTTTAGCAAGTAGTGAAAACCACTAATGTTTGTCTGTGCCCATTACTGTTCTGGAGTTTTTTGATTTTAGATCAAAAACATTGTGGAGTCGTGCTGATAAAATACTTGTTTAGCTCTTGATGTCTCTTGAAACTTGCCGAAAAAAAAAGCCTCTGTCATTTTTGATTGGTCAAAGCATGAACAACCACATTCTGGAAAGATGTATAATGTTAGCATCTTCTCCTTGCTACCATCATGAACCAAATTTAGATGATCCTCTGGAGGTAAAATGTTTCACTTTCCCTTTGATCTCAGTTGCTGTAGCCATACTGGTACAGGGACGTATAACAGTAACCACAATAATGAACCTAGACCTGAGTGAAGCCAGTGACTGCAGATAGAGTTAATTTAACAAGATTAATAAGATTTTACAAGAAGATTTTGTAAGAGCAGTGCAAAAGGAGCTGAGGGTGCTGAGGAGCTGGATTCCAGTGGATGTGTATTTGTCATTGGTTGCCAAATGTGCCATGGGCTGAGTGGTGTGGACATCAACATCACAAAGTAGTCTCTGTCAGTGGCAACATTGAAACTGCAACCATATTGCAAGTCTACAACTGTAGATCAGTTCACTTCAATGGTCATGATAAGGAAACATTTGTTCCACATGGAAGAAAAATGTGTTCCTGTTTATTCATAAACAATGAAGTCTGGAAATAATATTTTATCATAAATTTTAGTGATGAAAAAACCAAAAGATTAAAAGCAAGGCTGACTTGTTGGAAACTAAATTTCCATTAATCCCTTTTGTTTCTTTAGAACAAAGCCATAAGGAGACTTATTTATGATGGAAGAAAGAGCTTAGGCAGCACTTTTGATTATGATCGAATTAACAGATATTTCATGGGGAGTCTGTTGATTGTACCATGTCTCTTCTGCCCTCTGATGCAAGTCTCTAGTAGCATCACTGTTAATTTCCCAGTGCTTTCCTAGATGGTTTTGGATTGACTGAGGATTTATATCACCTGAAGAGTGTACTATGGTTTTGGGGGTTAGACTGTCAAAAAGACTTTACAACTCTCCTTTTCCTGTTGTTTCAGCGTTACTTGACTCTGTGACCAACATATAATTTTCTGCACCAGAAGACAAGAAAGAAACAGCAGTTGTTAACAAGTATGTTCATATATTACACCAAAACAAATGTAGTACTTTTTCACATTCATACTTTCCTAATCTCAGTTTGTCAGGTAGTTAAGCTTTCTGTTGCTGCAAGATAGAATCATGTTCAGATTTATGAGAATCATTCATAGGAGACTCTCTGTCTTAAAAAGTAATTTCTTATATGACAGTGAAAGAAGACTAAAAGAATGCCAGGAAACACTGGAATGACTTCATAACCCCCAGCACCTGTTTCAGAGTTCCATTCAAAACATGGAAGATGGCATTACTTATCTACCAGTCAATGCCTTAAGCTTTTACCTCTCTTAAAATGAACAAACAATTAAAAGAAAAAATTTAACCAATCAAAAAACATGCAGATCCTCTTCCCACATCCACTTGGAAATACAGCCTTAGCCCAAAGATTCCTGAAAACAGCAGAATTAGAACTTCAGAAAGCTAATTGTACATATATTAAATAGAATTGGAGCTATTGCACAACAAAGATGTATTTTGTGAATGGATTAAAACTGGCATTTAAACTTGAGAGTTTAGATTGTCCTCTGAGCAATCTAGTTGAGGTAGGAGCATTCAGAAGTCAGTAATTTCAGTGAATCCGCCATAACTTTTACCTTCTTTTCATATGGTGTATTGTTCATTCTAGTCTCTGTTTAAATAACAGATGAAGAGGAATTTCATTTGAATTTTGTTATCCCTAGATAAGCCATGCCTGTTGCAGCTGATGTAACTGTGGGGGACCTGCCTGTGAGACGTGCAGGTCTAATTCCAGCTGGAATTGAAGCATTACAAGGTTTGTACCAGCTGCTATTTATTACAGCCACAGACTTTGATCAGTGGCTTCTTTAGTTTCTTTCTAAAAATGTTTCTGATGTTGCCACTCACAAAATTAAGTTCAAATACCATTCAAAATCTGGGTTAAATTGTGAAAGGTGCTGTGACCCATTCTATGTTCAAGTTACTTGTTATAAGAGAGGAGTTGCTGTGAGATGCTAAAAACTGGAAATGTCATTCAGCTGTAACATTCATCCTTCCAGAGGAAAAGAGGACTTTTTTGCTGAATTGAGGACAAGGCCAGATCCATTTCACAGAATGGGAACCAAAAGTATTATGCAATTCTCCTGTGTTACTTGGCTGCTATTAGAATGGAGCAACTGGGCTTAGTCTTGCATCTGAGTAAATTTACAGAATTAAGAGTTAATATTTTCAAGCTTCAAGATAATGTGTTAACTTTGGAACGGGTTAGAAAGAATCCCTTTGGTAATGCTTATTTTTAGATAGTATCTTTGGCAGAACCTGGTTACTTGGTAAACTGCTACCTTTATGTTATCTAGTATATAAACAGGTTGCTGTATAACTTTAATTGCTTTTTTTCTTAATCTGTAAGAAGCAGGAAAAACGAACTGATTAAAATGACAATAAATCCAAAAAAATTAACTCAGATAAGACTCAGATAAGTGTAAAATATAAAATTACTTGAAAAGTTTGGGGAGGGATTCAGTATTTCAAAATGAGTTTTGACTTTGAACTACGTGTTGTTGAATGTATTGACAGTAATTTAAAGTTGTCTTGGTTTTGGTAGACTCATCAACTGCACAGAATATAAAAGCTCAACAAGGTGGGTAACAAACCAGTCAAGAAGAGCTGGAGGACAGATTTCTTCATGTACATGATGATCACGTCTTACTCAAGCAGCATGCAAATAAGCAAGAGGAGAAAACTAAAAGGTATGGGGGTTCATACTTTTATTTTCGCTTACAGTAATATTTTTGCCATTTAAAACATCAACAAATTAAAAATGCTGATTTCTCTCAGGGCACTTTTAAAGCAGTAACAAAAATCCCTCTTTGGAATTAATTATTTTTAATTTCTGGTTATGTCAGTGTATGTATGTCTTTGTGGTGGGCTGTACTAGATCTCCATGTCCAGAGCTGCAGCGCTGTCTGTGACTTTGGAGCTAGTGCCTTGAGTTCAGAGCTATGCTGTCAGAGTGTTCTGGGAACTGTAGAAGAGGCTGTAGAAGCCTAATGATTCATCAGGAATTTCATTCTAGAATCAAAATTGTCTATATCGTGATATTTCACCCCTGTTAAACTTAGTGCTGTGCTGGCAAACCAGTGTGGGCTCAGCAGAACTGTTCATGGTCTTACTGCATTGCAGGAGGGCAAATTAATCCAAAAGCACTGTGACTCTGCTCACATTGTTCTGTACTCAATAAAGTCACAGTGCATCCAAGCAAGGTGTGGTCAGAAGCTAACAGATTCACAAAAGGGCAGCTGAAAATATTGCTTCTATAGATGGGACTAGTTCATAATTTTTTTAAAAAAATCCAAAGCATTCTTTCCTTTTGACTCAGTATTCAGTGAGTCAGGAACAATTTGACCAGCATGACATAACTTCCATCTTTTCTGTCAGGCTGTTGTCAAATCCAAGATGGTGGAACCAGTGAGTTGTTTGTTTGTTCCAAAGGGCATTTCCTGTATTTCTGTTAGATGCCTTACCAAATGCACTCATCATCCACTTAGGATGTCAAAATTGGAATACCTGAGTTAATACTTTATGGCACAGAATATAAAAAGTAGTGTTTGCCAGAGAAAAAACTTAACTCCTCAAGTTAAATTTCTTTTCCATCATTCCTTGCCAAAACCCTTTAAAATAGAAGTTTGGAATGAATTTGCAGTAGAAGATCATTGAAAAAACACCACGTAAACAAAAAACCTGCTTACAGGCAAGTAACATTCTGTGACATGCTGAAGTTATTAGGGATTTTTTTGTTGTTGTTTCACTTTTGTTCTTTTAAGTAGAAGCTTCTGTCCACAAGTATACAAAAAATAAAACAAATGAAGTGTGTCCTTATTTTCAGTTTTCTTTCTTGGCCTTCAAAAATAGATTTCCTGTAAACTAGATACAGGTTTTGAAGATGTGCAACTGACTTTGTAAAGTCCTGAACTTGTCTCTCTCATCAAAGCCACCTTTTCTTTCTTTATATGCCAAGTTTTCTGCATTCACTTCTGGGTATGTTTTCTGTTTGTGCGTGTTACATCACCCCCATGTACCCTCTCTGCCTTTTGTTATAGCTTACCAATGTTTATCAGAACTAAAGGAAATCAAAGGTACAACACTTGAGATACCAAAACCAAAATTTGGATCCTTCTAAAGGCAGATGACAACCATACATTCTATATCTAATTATATTTTGCAGCTAACTGTTCCTTCTCCGAAACGGACTGGGAATATTTGTCAAATATTAAATTAAGTGTAGTAATGAGAACTGTTAAGTCTCTTTTTCCACAGTACCTTCTTAAATACGTCCGCCTGTATATTTTAGTCACTTTAGATGTTTAATATATATTTAAATCCCAAAATACTAGAAATTGTATATAATTGGAATGTTGCATATTATTAGCATTCTTTCAATAGTTGAATGTTTCATGGAATTGTAGTTTTCATAGTTTGCCTCACCACATCCCAAATCTGTAACTTTACTTAGTTAACAGCATGCAGAGGTTCTTATATAAGGTCATGCGTTAAAAATTACATTTAAGCACCATATGGAGTAAATATGTGTCCTCCTTTTACTAACCTTAAATGATAAGCCTTAGGAAACTGTTATTTGTCAGTGCTATAAAGCAGATTGCTGCACAGTGGTTTCAATTATCTTCAAAGAGTTCTTCACAGGCAGTAATAGTTATATCAAAACCTGAAATTTATTATTCAGGTTCTATGCTGAAGTCTTCGTGGTGATTATGTTCCTTTCAACAGAGTGCTTTTTATGCTGACTTTTCACATTCTTTTTCATCTTTCTTATTATTTTCCCCAGAATGACCACCAAGTTAATACAGCTTGTTAATGATAAAAAAAGTCTGAACAGGTTGGTGGCGGCCCCAAGTGGCTGGGTCAGGCCTGGAGCTGGAAGGAAGGATGGAGCATTGAGGAGAAAAAGTTCATGAGCTTGAGAAACAAAATGAGAGCCTGCCCAGCAAACTCCTTTCAGCTGACCAGCAGCTCCAGAGTCCAGGCCACAGACCTTGTCCATACAGCTGTGTTCAATCTTTTGTTAGCAGTGGTCTCAGAAAAGTGAGCGAGGCTGCTGGTGTGCCAGAGTACACAAGGAAAGGTGAAATTCACCTTTATTAAAAAAAATAGCTTATATCAGTATCCCTAATAATTGCTTCACTGTAGCAAGCCCATACTCTTTTTTGTTCATCAGTGGGCAATAATAGTACCCGTAGGCAGAAAAGTTGTGCTTTCCCCTTGTTCTGGTATTTACTTATAGCAGTCATGAAAACCTGCTTGCCTTTGAATTCCTTATAATGAGAATCCACAGTAGCTGGGGTTAAACAAACGTACAGATTTGAGAAGACAGTAGCTATCAGGCAAGTTTTCTAATAGTTAAAATCATTGGACTTCCTTAGTATAACTTCTCTACATGTTAAAGGGTTATAAAAGTAGTATATGAAAAAGTTTAGTGTTTTCATGTTATAACAGAGTTTCACATCTGCAGTTTGTTTGCACATGTTTTTCGTTTTTTAATTTCAAGGTTTGTTCTAGTCTCTTGATACATGTGTGCACAGTACTTGAAAAATCTATCACACGTGTGGACTTTGAAAAGCAAATACTACAATGCAGCCATCTATAATGGTGCTTTTTACTGTCGAGACTTACTGCTTAAGGCAGTCTCCCTTTCAGTCCTTTACTTACTGTACTTTCATCTGGAAATCACACTTTAAAACTTTCATATTTCCATAGGAACATTTGTAGTAGTTGTTGTACTCAGTTAACCTATACACTGGACTGATCATATGTTTAAAAAGACCCCAACAGCTACAACCCTGATTCAAACCTGAGTCACCAGAATTATCTCCTTAACTTCCAGAAGTTATGGATGAGGATGGTGACCAGTCACACCCTCACACTAGCCTTCATTTTTATTGCATTGATTCAGGTATAAGAGAACAGCAACAATTCTCATGTGTTTAGACAGATAAAAAAAGTCTGTTTCTACCAATTTGCCTCTCTGATTTATATGTAATACAAGTTTTGACCATGTTCACACACCTGTATTTTTATGCTTTGTATCATTAATTGGGCAGTTTTATTCCCAAAATCAGTTTCTTTGGTTTTTATCTTAACAATGCAAAAATAGGGTGGAAGTATAATAAATTTATTTAGGCCCAGTGCTACCGGATAGAAGAGCACAATTTGGTTCTGGGAATACAGATCAAATGTTGGTATGACAGAGTGGGAAGACTTAATTTTGGTATAAAAACAGATCCAGATCTAAGATATCCTGTGCAGAACTAGGATTGGAACCATATTGATTAAAGCAGAGGTTCTTAAACTGAAGCAAACATGAGTAATTTTAAAAAGAAACCAAAGAAAGGAAAAGTTGTCCACAGAACATCCACCTCAGATAACAATGTTCAGGAATTTTGCAGATGTTCTAGTGTGTCTGTCTCTTTTTATGAGGCCTTGTCCAAACCAAAGGGGATTCTGGTAATTTGAGTGCTCTGAATATGCAATTTCTTGAACACGTTTTCCTAAGGTGAAGACTTACCAGAAATCTAGTAACCAATACTCAAAACTTGAACACAGTAGTATTGTCTTCAATAAGGTCAGAGAATACTTTCTATAATATTCATCAAGCATAGACTATTTCATGTTTTTGTCTTGCATATTCCTTTCTGATCAATGATGATAAACCCAGCAGACTGGTGTTGGGTATGTGCCGTCTTGTTTTAAAGAACTAAACTCTTAGATTGCTCAGTCAAACCTTGAATCTGGATCTCAAATCACTTTTAGTGCAGGTCAGAAAACATGTGGGACACTTATCCAAAAATAAAATGCCTGGAAATTCAGGAGAGCTTGGCTGTCTCTAGGGTATGAAGAGACAAAAAAAAATCCACAAAGAATTAAATATACCTTACTGTATCTGCTTTGTGTTTGGCTGCTTTAAAAACACCATAGCCAGTTGATGCAAAAGATCTTCAATCTAATTCTTGCAAAATTTTAGGTATAAGTTCATAGCAAGCAATTTAATGTTCATTACCACACATGAATAATTTGGCATCTAGAAACAGTAGAAAATGATTGGCCTTGTATAAGAGTTGAGTAGCAAATTAGGTGTAGCTGTGCAGTGCAGCAGTCAGGCAAACATGCGTGCGGAATGTGTTCATAATAAAGCCTCTATTAGTTAAATCTTTTTTTCTTTCTTTCTCTTTTTTGCTTTTGCAAAACAAATACATGCAAAATTCTACAGCTTTGCATGTATTTTCCCCTTTTTGACTGTTTCAGATTCAGACTGCTACCTTCAGTTTTATTAAGGATCTAGTATGACATGATCCTGAAGCCCTTACTCGTTTGATTTCAATGGAAGTTCTCTTTGGATGAGAAATACGTCGTCAGTTCTTTAACTGCCTTTCAAGGGAAGGACCCCCTTATTATGTGTGAGCATTCTTTTGTGCATCAGTGGTGCTACATAAATAATACATCATAATGTTTGCTATTAAATTATTCACAGAGTCATAAGTCTCCCCTATTCAGAATTTCCTTTATATACTTTAAATAGGTTAAAGAAGTTGTTATCATAAATAATTTCTCAGTCTGTGCCTACAGTGAATTTAGAAAATATTTAAAATTTTTTTTTCGTTATTTGAAAATAATCTGTTTTGAAGAACTGTGCTTCATTTTTGTATAAACACTCTTTTTCAAGTACAGTGGACAGACAACAGCCAAGTTCGATGTCAACTACCATATTTATGTGAAAACTTTGATGGAGTTTGAAAGTTAAGATGCGCTTCAAATTCAGCTTAAAAAATCTTTAAATAAAGCCAGGCTCTAAAAAACAGTACAGATCCTTATTTATGTTTATCAAATTACTTGTATCCAAACCATGATACTTGACCTAAGTCACTATCTATGAGTTAAGTTCTGAAAGTATTTCCTTTATTTCTAGTTTGAAACCTGATAGAAGATACGTTAGTATTTGAGAGTTGCTGTGTTTGGCTGAAAATACTAGGAAATAAATTGAAAAATGTCCACCAGTACATATGTAGAATAGTGTGTGTTCTATACACACCAGAATACTTTATGGAAGACTCTTAATCCTCATATTTTCCAAGTCATGTATTTTTTATGCTGAATGAACAGAGCCAAAACTTAAAGAGATACATGAACATTATATTTAGAAGACTTTCATTAGCTTGCTTTCTTGGAAGTCTTAAAACTGCTATCTAGAACAATCTGTATGCATTTTTTATTGCACAAATAATCTTACAGGTTCAGTATAATTTGTATTTTTAATCTTTCTATCAGCAGAGAAGAAACTGTCAATATTGGAATACTGGGGAAAAACATTTGGGTGACCAGTAAGGTTATCTTAGTTCATCTTTGAATTTCGATATTTTTAGCAGCTTTTTCTTGTGTTTTCTAGGAAAATGTGGCTATCATCCTGCTATGTAACCACTTTAAGACAGTGTTGAAATTCTTTAGGAACTGTGTGGTTCGAAAAGGACTGGGGCTCCCCCCAGTCTCTTTGCTGTAGCACCATTTGAGGTCAGCCTGCTGTTAGATTACTGCCAACCTTTAGGGAAACATCCTTTATTTTGCTACATGTTTAAGAAGTCCTTGTGATTGAAATCACTGTAGTTACCAAATAGTGAAGCAGCCACAGTTAATCATTAGTCCATCATCAATAAGGAAGGCAAGTACTGGTTATCCTGAGTCTTATTTCCAAAAAAAAATCCAGTAATATTTTAAAGCTGCCTTTGCAGCTTCACTGCAGTTTCTGTCTAACATAAGAGCTACGTAACAGAGCTGAGTTCACATGCAGCACTCCTTGAGATGATTATTGTGATGTAGCTGCAGTCAATGTTTTTTTTCCATATTTAATTGGAGTTTGTTTGGGGATTCTTTCAGGAATGTATAAACCTGCCCTAAGGGACAAACTTGGCCTATGGAGTATTAGACTAAACACATTTTAAGTACAAAATTTATCTACAATTAGCTTGACTGTTCATAATTAGATGGCCAAAACCACAGTCTTGTGATTTGATGTCTATGGTACACAGTGTGCAAGGTAAAATATTAATTCTAAATAAGATCATTTTGCAAGCAGGTATCTTCAAATTAATAACTCATGGTATTTTCCAAAAATATTTTAAAGCCATCCCAGACTGCATTTATAAACAGGTATTTGTTGTTTCTGGTTTTTTTGTGTGTGTTTTGTTTAGTTGATTTTTTTAAATGAAAAAAGCTTATTTGCGTGTCAGTTTTTAATTCTTTTGGCATTTTTTGCTGCATTGTGACTCTGGATTTAAATCTATTAGCTGTGTTATTTAATTCAATTAGATGTATGTAGATCTGTTAAATAGTACTACACATTCACGCTCTCTTCTCTGCTTGGGACTCTGTGTCTTGGCCATTGGTGTATTTGTGTTTGACAATTAACTGAAAAGCCTTTTGCTTATTTTGCCAGAGAGAGGGCAAGTGACCCTGAGAAGTTTGGTGGTGATATGTATTTTACTTGCTTAGTTTTCCAGTTTTGAATATGAGTGGATAAAGTTTTTGAGCCACTAATCCAGTTAATACAATAGTCAGGACTCCTTAAGAGTGGTCTCAGTATTGCATCCATGTCCTGCTCATATGGAAGCAAAGACAAGATGCAAGGGATGTGGTTTAATTAGACCTCAATTTTATTAGCTTAGCCATCTGGGATTTACTGGCATAAATTTGTACAGTGGAGGTCAAGATCCTTTCTTTAATCATTTCCTTCTGGTGTAAGTTGCTGTCAGTGCCCCATTCCCACACAGCTGGTCCCCAGCCTGTTATTGGGACTCCACTCTATATGCTTTTAATCCAAATGATAAGAGGTCTGGAAAAGAGATTGTCTCTTTGGTGTACTTCAGACATTAACCCCAAAGATAATTCTTAGCTTTTTTAAGATTCACTTTCTCCTAACTTGGTTTTCCATTTCAGACTTTTAAAGCCATCATGAAGATGAGTTTTAAAGGAAGGATGGAGTTCATGTTCCTTATTTCTGCAGTTGTGGTAGAAGGCATAGAGCTCAATCAGTTTGCCCATTAAATCATATTATTGCCTCAAAAGGGATATTAGTTCCTTTTCTTTTTCTGACTTCTGTGGCAATTTTATTTTTTTTAACTTTTTGAGCACTAAACAAAATATTGCTAAATACTAGTTAATTTCTATTAAATCTGTATATAACCCCTATTTTTAGGTAATATCAGAATACCTAGGCAGATGCTTAGGGAGCAGAATATACCTGCTTGGGAGGGAGAAGCCTGTGTAGGTCTTCATTTTCTGTTCTACTGGTTTGTGACTTCATTTTTAGAAAAAATGATCCTTCCCAGAGTCTTCCTCAATTAACTGTGCCTTGCCCATGAAACCTGAAAAGATCTCATTGTTCAACAGCAAGCTCTTTTTCATATACCTGGATGCAATGGACATTTCTTAGGCATATTTTAATTAAATAAATAAAAAAATGGTGATCAACGTAATGCAGTAATAAGTAAATAATTGCACATGCTTTCTTCAGCTCTTAAAATTGCAAGAATTGAAATAATCCAAATAGAAAGTAATTTTTCACTTCCAAATTTGAATAATTTGCTCCATAATATTAGTATCTAAAACCTGTTTAAATCAAATGCTGTTTCACTCACTGTTGAAAAAATAGTTAATGTTGACTGTCAGAAGCTATGGAGTTTACATCTGTACATCATAAATTTCACTATCATCTGCTCCTTTTTCTACTTAAAAAGAAAAAAAAAGCTCCTGCTTAAAAAATAAAGGAAAAGAAAGGGCCTTTGAAGGCATCAGAGCCTTTTGTTTGATGTGTGGAACAAGATTAATAAAAACGTGCCACTACATTAGCTTTTAAATAGCTAGCATGAGACAGTGCTGCTGTCTATATTCACCACAAGTTTAGTTTATGTAGATAACATGTTTTAGACACATGATAGTTTTAGCATTGAGTGAGGCCTGTTTCTTGGGGAAGATTTCAGATTTGTGACTGTGTATATCTTTTGTATAAAGACAATTAACTGGGCAATGCCAAAACACACTAGCATTTGAAATTTTGAAGAATGAAAGGAAAATATTTCACGTACTCAGCTGGTTTACAGATGTGTAAACTTTGTAGTCCATTCTCTTGCTCCAGCGTGGCATTGTGACAGTATGTCCAATACATCTAAAATTGATAAGTATTGGAAGATAAAATACCTTTTGAAATGTTTGTTTTTCTTCCTATGTTGTATGTTAAAACAGAAGAGAACTTCAGGTAAAAAATTAAAGCTAAGAAATGGGAAAGAAAAAATGAGTTCACTTGCACAGTTGGAAGGGTTAAAGACTTTAAGGATTGTGATTTTGATAGGAAAGAAAATAAAGTATGGAGAGATATGAAGAATGTAAAAAAAATATTTCTAAGGTGTAATTCATTGAAACTTATTGCAATAGAGTTCATAGGGACAGGACAGAGCAAGAAGAGCACTGAAGAAAGATTGTTGATGAACAGTACACTTTATTAACTCTGTGAAATAAGACTAATCGCTAATACTGTTTATTCTCCATTATGTTTTCTTACTCGGAAGTGAGATATGAAAGGCTGAAGATCAAGGTGGTGATTGGTATTCAATGGGGTTTTGTTTGTTTCTTCTATATTCAGATACAAGTGAACCTAAGCAATTTGTACAGATTTCAGACTCAGCCTCTCTATTCAACTACTTTGTAGGAAATAGTATATTGAAAGAACCGAAGCTAACTTTATTCTGTCTGCAATCATTAAGCACTATCTATACACACATGTATTTAGCATAAATTTTCATACACTCATTTTATTAAACAGAAAATTGGCTTCTGTGCTCCGTTGTTTCAAGTCATGCTTTGAATATGATTTACATTGAAATTCTTAATGAATGAAGCTTTGTTAAAGCATTTGTGGAATGCAGCCACTGTAGTCTTAACTAATATTCTGAAAATAAAGGTTTGATTGGCATTCTTCATTTAATATTGAAACTGGTTAAATGTGCCTTAATGTCATCCATTGAAATAAATGCAATTGTCAAAGGAATCAGAAGTCCCTTTTTAAAGTACTACTAGTAGGAAAACAGAACTGAGTGTATTAGGATTATGAAACAATTATATGTCTACAATTAAGGGTTAACAGAGCTGTGGCAAGCTCTGTGATTACCATAACTGTGGTCAACATTCATTTTTGCTTGCTGCTGCAGTGTTTTTTGGTCAGCATGTCTAACCACCATAACCACAGCAAAATCTTTTAATTGCTGAACAGATGTATTTCTTGGTTGTTTTCATCATGACTGAACTGAGGGTTTAATGTTCATGGGAGCACGAATAGTGCCACCTTCCCTCAGCCATGCATTCAGTTACTTGGATCAAGAGTGTCTCCTGTTGACCACATTGAGAATATATACACTAAACACTGCCAAGGGAGACCACTGTTGGAATATGCTGTGTTGTAACATTCTACAGGGTGTGATTTATTTTATTTTTTTCTGGATATTCCTTCCTTTTCATAGACCCTAAAGAACTTAAAGACCAATCATGATGCTTCATTAGCAAAAGGTGATGAACTGAATGAATTGCTTAAAGAGGGGCAGTTTAAATGGTTCCATCTTCCAAACAAATTCAATGAGTAACTATTTCAAACAGAAAGACAGAGGAGGTGAGGTTGTGGACAAGGGCTAGAATATTTTACTTTAGGTAGTGCATACAGATAAGGGAAAAAGAAGTATTGGGATACCTTTCAATAGAGGAGATGTGAATAGACCTTTCAAACATACTTAGAAGACTGACCTGGTACTATATACATTTTTATCCTATTTAAAGGGAAAACTTCTGACTGAAATGCTGTTTATATTTCATAGAGTTGTGAACCACACCTGGTCCCTGTGCCACGTTGTCCAAACACTGGTGTTTGGACAATATTTGAAGTTAAAGCATAAGATATCATGTCAGTTCTGATACTAAATGAGTGGTTTATTAGTAAAAAAAAAAATCATAATACTTGGTTTATTGATCATGTATTGCTAGTTTTTAATATTCTTGGAACCCGATTTAATTATAATATAGTGATACATCTTACTCAGCGGTTCGAATCAGTTACTTCTGCTTCTTTGTCTAGTGACTCTGAGAGTCTTCTGTCATCACTAACAAGTTGTCCAGATTCAGGGCTAAACGTCAAATCTTTTCTTCCCCATTTTCTTCAATGTATGAGGAATAAGAGCATGAAAACTTAATTGATTTTTCTTGCATTTTGTAGCAATTTATATTTAGTTTTACCACCTGTTTTACCTAATCTAAATGTTTTTTACATGAACCAAGTTCACCTCATAGATGTTTTCGCCAAATCTTTAAGGTGCTGTAATGCATGGAGAGTAGATAGTCTTGGTTTAAGTATCTCATGTCTTTAAACCATACCCTGCTATAGTGAGTGTTTTGAAAGCAAGGGTGTGTTGTTTCTGTAATGTCAATAAAAATATTTTCTATGCAAAAGCCATGCCCTAGCTAATACTGATATTCACTTACTAAAAGGAAATTCAGAAATATAATGCTCCAGGTTTTTATATATTTTTGCATAAGACAGAATGTGATTAGATACTGTTGATCAACAGCATCATGCTACTCTCAGCTTCATCTAAACAGCTTGAAAAAAGACTTTGAGCTTAAAGTAAATCCATGTGGATTTATCTTCTTATGAAGCTTCTCAGAGACAGTTTTATTAAAAGAACAAATAATAGCCTGACACTACCTAAAAATTACTTGCTATTTCTGTTCACACATTCATTGTAATTTCCTTTTGTGCTGTGCATTACTTGAAACTTCTTGCTTCATTTTAATTGCAGGAAGGAGTAAATAATCCAGAAAAGGAGAATAAACTCTTGGAGAAAAACTATGATAAGCTGCATAAGGTAAGTTAGGTTTTCTGGATACAGAAAATTTGATTCTGGTCGTTTTTTAGTAGATCTTAATGTACTGTGTCCTGTAATATGTGTGCACATATTCAGTGCTTTTGCACATATGTAACTATGCTCCATGTGTATATGGAAACTCTCAAATGCTCTGCTGGATTTCATCTGTTGGAACAATCTAGCTCTATTGGAACAAACTAGCTTCCATGTTTGTGCTAATTCTCATGAAATAATAGCTTACTTTAAAAATGTAATTAAAAGTAGATAGGAGTCATGTATGGAGATATTGGTCACTTGTCTCGCATTTGAGTTAATTACTGGAAGATCCAAACTTTGATCATGTAATAAATATTTCTGATGATGTTTTGTTTATTCTCAATCATTTATTCAGAGAAATAATTCTTACTAATAAATCAACTTAACAATCTTGACTTGAAATTTTCTGTTCTACTTAAAAACATAGTGGGATAACTTAAAAAGATGTTTAACAAGAGAAATTGAAAATAAGCTTCCATTATAGCACAGTAATCTATACTATGGTGTACCTTTTACTAAAATGATCTGTTTTTTCATATACTCTCATTTAAACATTGATTTATCTTTCAGCATTGCATGTTACTGTATAGGTATCAATAAATTAGAAAGAGAAGGATTATGTAACCACCCTTTAATGGCCAGTGTTTTTGGTTGCCTGTTTGAACAGTGCAACTTTACTAGAGCTTACCTGTGCCAGCAGTAGATAGGCCAGTGTCTACAGGTGCCACTTATTTAATAATATTTTTTTTTCCTTTTTTTAAATGGAGGCAAAGGGGCATAAACCTTGCTAAAGTTATTTTTGGGAAATGTATTTGACGTTGATGGGAATTTTGCCACAGCCAAGACTGCAGAACTGGATTTGAAAATTGTGCAAAGAACAAGTATGAATTTGTCAGTTGACTCTTATTATTTAGTCAGTATCCAAGAAAACAATTCATTTGTATAAAAGATTTGGAGGAATTGTTTTCATATGACCTTGTAATGCAAATCTAGCAATTCTTAAACTCCCTCCAAAGGAAATGGTGCCAGATGTGGTTGACCATTATAGTTACACAGATGGCTCCAACTCCAGTGAAATACAATAAATATGAAAGAAATTCCACATGAATTCAAGTAAATGTAATCTTAAAATTCAAAAGAAGAAAGCAACACATGTGGACTCAATTCAAACTGACATAAACATTAGCATTATATGGGTTCAGATAAAACTTGTCTTCTAAAATGTTCTTCATTTAAACATCTAACTTCTTAATGACCATCATAATAATGCTTAATGATTTTTCTGCCAGCACAGTCTTCTAAAAAACTGAACTAATACCTGGCTGTATCCTTATGTGAAGTAATTGTATCTAAAGCTGATGAACCTACATGTAACAGGGTGTTGTGGTTGTTCAAGCTTGAAAACATTTTCAGAAGTGTGAAAACTGACAGTATTTCTTTTGTTTTGAAGAGAGTTATGCCTTCCTTATGGAAGCCAATCAAACTCTAAGCAATTAGAGAACACACTATCTCTTCTGTGCCTTTGCAATTATGTGGAATGGTTGCGGGTTCAGTGCGTTATATTGCCTGCATATTACCTTCAAAACTGTAGGAGAGTGATGCATGTGTTACTGCAGGACTTAGAAGCTTTGCTTAAGTTCATGCATGCTGTGAAAACAGTCACCCTATAAAATGATCTATGCCTAGAGAACTGTGTACATAGGTTAGATATAGTATGAGAAAAACCAAATACAGGGATATACAACTTTTTAATGAAAAATATGTATCGGGAATTTGAACCCTATGTACTTTAGGGTTTACAATTCATGTTCTAATATTTTATTTCTTTGATCTTAAAGTCATTCTTCAAATATATGAAATATAAATGCATCCACAGGTACTCAGAACTCTCAGTCAGCATGTAGAGTCTGTTAACCTGTCTGGGCTGTCCCTTCTGCAGCATTTCTTTCTCCTTTTGTGATCAAGACATGTTACATAGATCTCTTGAAGAGATAGATGGATAAATGTATAGATATCAGAAGACTTTTAATATGTGGATATAGGTAAAATACAAAGTTTTTTCGCTGATGAGCTTCACCAAAGAGTTGAGGTACCGATGTTTTTTGTTGACAAAACCCTACAATTACTGATTTTTCACTGAGTACAAAAGTGAATAATCTGGTTTGTGTTTGGTGAAGATCAACATTTTTCCAGTAAATAAAAATGCAAATATAGTAATATGAAGACTATACCACTCACTGTCTAATGTATATGAAAATTCATTTCATAGCTTTGTCTTTTTGCCTACTGAGAATTACACTGTAAATTATGTAATGTACTTAATTTAGTTTTAATCTGAGTAACACTTTTTGTTGTGGTTTCAGCAGTTCTGGTTTTGTGCCCATGCAATCCTTATTGCACATAGATTGGTAGTTTACAAGTAAATAATGTGTTACAGGCAAAAAAGTTATTCTAATTTCTTGGCCCACCTCTGGTTTTTATTTCTTAAAGAAGGAGAAAGATTACTTTAAATGTGCTTCTTAATCAGTATCAGAATTGTTGTTTTACAGTATGAGAAAACTGTTGTCACTTTGTGGTCAACATTTTCCTTTGAACAGGCAACTGACTTTATGCTCTGCATGTTTCACAGATTTAAAAGAAATCAGGTGGATGATCCTAGTTCTCTACATTAAGAGGTTTTGTATGCGGAAAGAATGGTTTTGTTAGTTGTCAGTTGCTGAGGTTTGGAGTTGTGGATTACTCTGGGATATGCATCTGAATTCCTTTTCTAGTCCCACAAATGTTGCATGCTGCCAACTTTTTGACTTTGGAGCTCTAAATTAAGGCCAGTTCCTTTGCTCATCCCACAAACTCTTTCATGTTTTTTAACCGCAGCCTGAGAAAGGCGCCTTGGTTTCAACAGCAGCAGACCAGCATGTGTTTACTTAATTCCTAAGACATGATGACAGTGGTCTCTGTGCCACTAAAAGCTTTTTTCTTTATTATTTTCTGTTGAAGCTGATTTCTAAAAGTTTTTCACATGCCATATGTTTTATTACAGTGTCTTCTGTATGACCCATGAACAGCAATGGAAATCAAAGGAACAGCAAATGAAACTGCAAATTGCTAAACTAGAGATGGCTATCAAATCTGATTTAGCAGACAAAAATGCAATCCTTGACAAGATCAAAGTAGAAAGAGGTATTTTTCTGAAAAAAAATCTAATATTTTCTCAAGATGTGAGGTCATACCTATGTTGAAGTTCAGGAATATTGCCCAGGAAAGTATAGTTTCTATTGCTGGTTATTTCAAAGCTGCCTTTTAAGTGAACATTTGTACAATATGCTAAGGTTATGACTAGCTATTAAGTACAAAAATTGACCAAATACAGATTATAGACTGAATGAGGCTCATATTTTTTCAGCTGCATTTATTCTTCTTCTGTTTGGTTAATACTTATTCTTTATTCAGTGTTTCTGCTCTCCTCTACACTGAAAGCTCGTATGGAAAAGAGGCCCATCTGACAGTCTCCCTCAAATTGTAAGCTAGTATTCTGTTTACTGTGCAAAGTTACATAAAGCCTATACGAGCCCTTGGCCATGTTTAATTTTCCTTCAACTTCATTAATACAGATTTTTTAAATGTTTTCATTATGTACTGATTTTTATTTACAGCTGTGTACATTTACAATAATACTTTTTTCTTCTAATCTACTGAAGAGATTATTTCATATGTGTTTTTCCCATGCTGTAGGCACAACCTCTCAGTGAGTATTAAAGACTTTGCAATCTCTTTTTGTATCTCAACACTGTTATATACTGTGGCAATATATAGAGTTTACAAAAGAAGAGCACAGGCAGGAAACAACCTGAGTTGGAAGGCACCCACAAGGATCATGACAGTCCAGCTTCTGGCCCTGCACATTTTGCTCTTGTTTGGATGGAGTTTGTTTTGCCTTCCTTCTAAAAATTACCAATATATAGCAGAGAGAAATAATGGATAAATGGAGTGACTTTGGCATATAGCTAAATAGTTATTGTGAACAAGTGGTTTGGCCACTTAAAGAAACACTATCAAAGGTTTTGGCAAAAGCAGGGTTTCTTTCGTATGAATTTGTGAAAACGTGACTACAGAATTTGTTTGCAAGGCTCACTTACTACAGATACTACAGCATACAAGGGAAGATCAAATCAGAAGCACTTTGGAATTATTTATACTGAAGTCAGGAATGCAAAGGGGGATAAGTGTGCCAAGATATGGATGCAAAGATAAGGATGCAAAAGAGTTCAGCAGCACTTAATCACTGAGTATTTTAACATTTACCAAGCAATTCCATAGAGTTCACTACAATTATAACAATGACTGGGCTGTGGATATGAGATAGTAACATTCACACCATAATCAATTCCCGTACACAGGTAAAGTGATATGTGCACATATTTCTGTTTGTGCACAGGTGCCTATCAGCCTAAGAGATACCTGCTGTGGGTTCAATGAATAACTCAGGTCAAATCCCTTTGGATTTCCCAACAATCAGCATTTAGACCTGGAAGATTCTGGAAATGTGTGGGTGGAGATCAGCCCAGGCCTTGCTGTCTGCAGTGCTCCTTGGAGTGTGGCAGATTTGAGGGTGTGTGAGCCCTGGGGTGCCCCATGCAGGGGGAGGTGCTGGCATGGCTGCAGTGTTCCAGGAGAGCACAAAGGGCCTCGCTTCTGTAGGGTTTAACAGGATTGACTTCACTAAATCCTCACCCAGTTTCCATCCTGGACATAACCCTGCAATGTATCCATTGTGGAGGTGTTATTGTATGTGATTGAACTCAAAGGGAACCAAAGGAGTAAGATTACCTCAGAGTAAGTTATGTACTAAAGATATTTGTACTGTGTGACAAGGCTGATTCTTCTTTATATGATATTGGTTTGCTTTTGAAACAGAAAATATTGTATAATTTAGTTGTAAAATTGCTAACTGAATAAGATAGTACTGGAATGGTGGGGTTTTTTTGTTTATTTTTTTAACTAAGTCTTGTAGAACTGAAAGAGCTGAAATATAAATGAATCTGGAAATCTAAGAGTCTGTATATATGTTGACAGGTACCAAATGATTATAATAGTTATGTTTTCACAAATATACATCGTTAGAGAATTTCTTTTTACTGAATCAATTATTTGTTACTGCAGTTGACAACTTCTCATTGTTTCCTGTGCTGCATGAGCAGTACCATTGTTTAAAGGCTTTGCATAATGAATATGGGCCATAACTCTTCAAGTTTTGAACTTTAGTAAGTTTTACTATTCAAAGGGTGTTATAAGGACTGTAAGTTTATCTTTTTATATAGCATATGGCACATGAGGTTAAACAATAAAGGCTAGCAGATGGTAAGGTGGAGATAGCTGTAGAAATTTAACAGGAGACAGAAAAGCTCTCACATGTGTCAGAGGAGCAGTTAGCTGACCAAACATCAATTACTTCTGGAACTAAGAGAGAAATAACTGAAGAATTGGAACCAGAAGGTAGAATTCGTTTTTATGAATAAGTAACTGTATTTTGTTAATAAATTTGTGTCTCTTTCCATTTTCTTAAGCATTTCTTCCAAGCAGTGGGAGCTGCCTCATTATGAGAAGCTCCATGACAGAAGTTTTATTCTGGTGTACTTTATAGCTGAAGCTGGGTAGTGGATATGGTGGTGTTATTTTCTTCCCAAATGGAAACTCTATTGTAATTGAATGCAAAAATCTGGTATCTGACCTAGATTCATAAAATATTAAAGGAACCTGGCTTCTATTTTAAATGTCTTCATATTCTTCCTTAGAACTATGCTGTTCTAAAGACTATTTCAATGAATATGCTCCTTTTGTCTGCAGATAACAGCCAATGCTGCTATTGGCAATCCTTTCAGACAGAGAGAGGGGTAGTATGTTTTATCATCTTCATGCCTTAAAGTTGTTAGAGGCAGATTTATTTAAAGATTATAAAAGGCGGATCATCCTGTTCCACCTCTGAGCTTAAACTGTTTTTCATTGAAATAACCCAAGTCCATGATACCAAGTCTACAGTAAAAGCACAAACAGAATGCTAAAATTTCATGTTCATTTGTTTGCAGCTTCTGTATAAGAGTACATTAGAAAAATTGGGAAAACATGATGTTGAATCCCTGTTGTGTTTATAAGTAATTTGCTTCAGAGAAAAAAAAAAAACAAACAACCCAGAATGCTCTGAAATAATCCACCTGCATACAGAACTATTTATTTATTTTGGAAAAGGATACGTTATTCTTTATGTGTGCATGGTGTTAAACAGTGTCAGAGGAAATCCACAAATTCAGGCCATATTCCTGTATAAAACTAACCTGAGTTCATTACAGGATTTGCATCATTCCAGTCCTCAACTTTCATCTGGGAAACACTACTTTTTTTTTTTGCAAACAAAAAAAAAAATTTCGATGATTCTAAAGGTCATTGATTTGCAGGGTTAATCTTCTGCAAGGAAGAGATTTGCCTGGCATTTACTCTTCATTTGTTAGTAAAACACCTATATTGCTATCAGGTTCCTCAGCAAAATTCAGATGGGGTATAGTAATGGGGTTTAACCACATTGATATTTTGAATGTTTTTCAGATCAAGGTGATGATGCTCTTGAAGCAATAAAAACTGACAGCAATGACTGTATTATTTCTAGTCCATTATCCACAATTATTAAACAGCTGAGTCAGAATGTTGATGGCAATAATTTGGCCAGACTAAAAAAAAAAAACTTTAAACCTAATGCCATCTAAGAGTAGCTTTGCTGTATCTAACATCAGTTTTCAGTAAAGTTATATATGTGCAGTATCAAATCACTTCAGTGTACTTCTTTTTCTATTATTATTTGTGGGCATGTGCACTAATCAGATTCTCTTGACTTATTCTTAAAACCAGGAATTAATTACAATGAAGACATATGAAAAATAAGACTACATTAATCCCAATTTGGAAAATTTACTTTGAACAGTATTTCAGTAGGATAGTTCTGTAAAAAAAAATCATATGTTTTGATCTAACCTTGACTTAACAATGTTAAAAATATAAAACTAGTACTTAAAATGGATGACAGTACTTCTAACAGTTAATACTTTTCTGATCTGTCTTAGCTTTCCTTTAAAGGATCAGGGCTGTACTGGTAGATCCTATCAGACTTCATGGTTTTTAATGTTCTGCAATGTGATATCCTAGAGGTAGATTGATTGTTTTTTAAATGCTCTTTTCAAAGCTGTGAAACATCCTACAAAGCAGCTAGCAACAATAAGCAATTTTTGTATGAGAAATATAGCTGCTGTTTTTTTAAGCTGTAGAAGAGGTTTAAAACTGCTATCACTCATATATTCTTCAGAAAGATGCAGAAGATACTTTGGAAGATGGAATTGCATTGTTTATATGTGTAATGTTAAAAAATTTTCACCTGTAATTCTGAGAACTAAAATTACTGTTACTCATCTCTATTAAGTCAAAATATCATACTTGTTCTGTAATTTTCTAGCCATCATATATTTTATTTTATCACAATTATTTAAGAGCGCTTCTGCAAGAACTTTGGGTGTAGATTCATTTCAGGTTCATCAATTTCTACCTTTCTCCATTGATCTGTTCCTATGGTAACAAAGATGCATGTTCATGAAGGGTAGATAAAACAATAAAACCTCCAAACTATTAACACAACAGTCTATTTGATACAAATTGGATTTTAAAAATATGCATTGGTTGATAAAAATTCTTGGGTTGATTATAGAATACAGCATGTCAAAATTGTTACTGAAGTTGTATTTTTTTAAGATTAAAAATCACTGTCTTTTATCTTTTGAGATAAATATCCTGCTGGTAATCAAACACTGTAAATAAAACTTGTGATTTTTAGAGATCGTTATGCTAATTATCCCCTAAATCTGAGTTGTATGCCAAACTGTTTAAGCCATTTAAGATCATACTGAGGTTTTTTTGCATGTTGCAAATTAGACAGTTCATGGTTATTTCTTAGATATGTTGATCATAAAGGGTATCTAACAGATTTTCCAGTACTTAACTGTACCATTTGCTTCTTTCTCTTTTCTTCTTGTCTATGATGTATGATTAATCATAGATTACTTCATTTTGTTTCATTTCATTTACAACATTTATGAGCTTCACTTTGTCGGTATGAAATGCTTGTCCCCTTCTTTCCTTTCCAAAGTGGCATAATTAGTGTTAGCATCTTTTTTAACAGGCTACATAAAGTTTAGTGGCTGGATTAAATCAAGTCATTAACATAATGTGCTATACAATTTGCCCCTATCTCTTTTCGTTTCCAGTACATCAAAGTGCCACAGAGTGCCAGTGTAATTGGGCCTTGCTAGCTTGTCAGGTTCAGTCAGGCTGATGGCTGCTGCTTTTACTAAAAAGCTTCCAGGCATGATAATTAATAGAGAAAAGAAGTCTGAGAAATGTAAAAGTTTGGACAGTTCTCTATGAATATTTCATACATTTGAATAATCAGAAGTTAACATTATCAATTTGATGTATAATACATTGATTAAAAGCCTTGTTTCAGATCCTCAAAATAGACATCAAAACTGGGAATTTGCATTTTCTTTGGCATGGTCTTTATATTAAAAAAAAATAAAAAAATTAAGAAAGTCTTCTCGCTTCCATCCCCTCCTCCTTTGCACTCCCATGTCTACACCAGATCCTTACAGGAAATTATATAGCATTCAGTTTTCACAATAAAATTTACTGCTGTTGACTTCCAAGTTGTCTTAAAATGTGCCATGAGACAATTACTGGCAAACCAAATTTGTTTGGTAGTGGTTCCATTTTTTTCTCTTTTTTTTCTTGCAGATACCATAAGTGCATTGTCTTGCTCTAATAACAGTTTACTGATAGCAGCCATTACCTGTACCTGTAAGTTAAGATCCCGAGTTGTAACTAATTTTGATGTGAAAATCCTTCTTAAACAGCAAAAAAGCAGTGCCAATTGCTCATGGTTCTCCTGGTGAAGAGCACACGCTTGTGCTAAGGTGAGAACTTGTAAAGCTTCAAGCTTATGTATAGCAAAGCAATAAAAACTATTCCTTTTATTATGGGTTTTTTTGGTACAATTACTTGAATAGTGTATTTCCACCTATGTGCTAGCTGTATTCATTAAAAAAAGGAAATTATTTGGATATTGTATTGCAGCTTTAAATTTTGGCTGGTATGATTTCTGTTTACACTTATTTTGTGCAGGACTTGAATGTCTTTGGTGTACTTCAGGGACATTTTTGAGTGTTCAGGTTTTTTTTCTCAACCTGGCTTGTTTTGTGAGTATCAAATCTGATTTTAGAGAATTAAATTTTAGGGTTTTAGTATTACCCTGTGCTACTGAGTTGGCTCAATTCTACTGTGCCAGCAGTACTAATCCTTTGTATTCTCCTAGTCCTGTCTAGAACTAACCTTTGTTGCTTTGTGCTTTTCTTCTGTAAGAAACTGAGGAGGTAAAAGTGCTGCACCAATGTATTTAATAAAACAAGGAATAAAATCTATGGAACAGAACCATCTTATCAGAGTATGATAACAGTAACTTGTTATACTTTGTAGTCAGTACTTTCAAAGACTACTGATTAGTCTAAGATTAAAAAGAATCATTTGCCATTCTCCATCTTCAAGGTGGTTGTTTGCTGTGGGGTTCACAATAATCCAGAAAACAAAGTGAAAGAAAGTTTAAAGAATCCAGGAAATACCTAAGCTGTGTTTTGCAACTGATAAAGTGTGAGATGACAGAAGTTTGAGTAGACACTATGCTGAAAAGATGGATTTACAACTTCTATCTACCCCTTATCAAATATACTTTGAAGCTGTAATTGAAAGCATGTACTGCGAGTCATTCTTTGTGATAGAAGAAATGAAAGAAGAGGGACAAATAATACCAAATAATATAGCAGCTTTGAAAATTGTTAAAAGCTACAGAATCTTAAGTAATTACCCGTTATTTTTTAGGTAACAAAACTAATTAATCAAAATATGAAATTAAGTAGAAGGCCAAATTTAAGGCTGAATGTGTAAGCCTACAGGAAAGGCATCAGCAGGAGTCATTCTTAACCTAGCTGGGAATTTTTTTTTTTTTGAGGTTATGAATAGAAAGCTCCTCAGTTGCTCACTGGAGAGACTATCAGAGTTTATAGACATGGAAGTAAGTTATGGTGACTTTACAAATAGAATGTATTCTTCTAACTAAAGACCTAAAAAGCAAAGGATGGGATTTTTAACTGAGTTTGAGTTTGATTAGTTGTGATAAATATTATCAAGCATAATTTTTTCACAATATGCATATTATAAGAATCAAGTTTTGTTAATCTTTGAAGGTCTGTATTGTTCTCACACAATTCTGAAATGACAAGGGGAGGACACACTATCAAATACTAATTATTAAAACTCTAAATAAAATGCAACCATGTTAAAAATGTGCAATTTGATGCAGTTTATCACTACAGATACACTCCTAATGAATGAAGATGCTATACTGATACTTCTGCTTTCTTCCCATACTGAGGTACTTTTCTTCTAAATGGACTAACTTTTAAATAGAAAAGTTTGATATTTAATTTATTTCTTAAATCAAGACAGAATTCTGTGATCTACATAAATAAAAATACATGCATAGCTGTATATACAAAGGCAGAAATCCTATCATATTTGTCTTGGACTAGATTTTTACATAATACTTATTTCATCTTATTTCTGTAATTTCAATGTACAAAAAATGTACAGATATCTTCCCTTTGAAATGAAAGGTTGTAAGTTTATACAACCTTGAATTTCTTAATTGTGTGACAGGTTAGTAGTTGTGTAGCCAACTGGCTTTGAGATTTGATAGAGTTGGTGTTTCGTTTTTATTTTTTCTGATGGGTCAATCAAAGATGAGTGGTTAAACATTAAAAAAGTGAATTTGTCTCCTTGAGACAGTCTGCAGGATTAGGTATACTTTCATTCAGGACAGGAGCAATATTGCTTATGTAGTATTCTTGGCTTCTTGGGAAGAAAATAAAATTCAAACTTATGCAAATTTGTATCTCATCAATCAAACAGATCCAGGTATATTTATATTTTTTTGTATTTATTCATCCCTAAAAGCAGTTTATCTTTAAAATCTGTTAGTTTAGGCAGTTTAGGCAAGATGCAAACCCAGATCTTTAAAACCAATTCCACTTGGGGAGAAACATTGAACAATTTTATGCTTTTTCTTCAGAAGGGGTATGAGGCAAGCTGAAAGAGAAAGCAAGCATTATGCAAGCGATTAAAAGTCCTATTACGAGCAAAGTGCAAATATGACTTCATGATCAGATGTATAGTTGTCATGGTTGTGGTGAGAAAGCTACACTTCCCTCAAGAACCTTCTATTTTCTAAAATGTTTGGTACCCTATACTGAATTAGAAATTTTCATTTGGGAAAGAAAAAGAGTGCATGGCTGGTACATTAGAGATTTGCATAGAGAGCCAGTACCTAATCATTGAATTGACTCAAGCTGTTGCAAGTCATTCATGCCTTTGAGAATATTAAAGATGAATTTCCACTGGTCTGAAAAATGATGCATTTGGACTCTGCACTAGATGAAATGGCAGCAACCAGAGTTCCCTTCATTGTCACAAATAGATCTTTTTGTTCAGCGTGTTCTTAACTCTAGTCAGAGCTGAAGGGGTTGCATCAAACCTTGTCATGGTGCTAATCTCGAGTCATTACATTCTTCTGGCACATGGCAAAACAGTGATGCTGGGGGAAGATCATATATGCCTTTCCCTCCTTCAGAAGGGATCCAGGTCCACAAGAGCCATTCAGCAAGGAGAGATCTCTGCCCCTCGTCCTAGGAAGAGTCTAAGGTGTATGCACTTAATGAAGTCCCATGCATGTGGAGAAGGAACAGGGAGCATTTCCAAATCCCTCTCCCTGTTCTCACATCTGCACCAGTGTGGGGAAAAGGTAAAAATAGAAGATGTTATTCCTCACATGAAAAGTCACTGCATACAAAACTGGAATAATTTTTGCAATATTCACATGTATATGAGTCTGTGTTGCCCTGTTAATCATAATTACTTAATGAGTAATGTTTGTGTCTCTGTACACTTGAATTACATTGACGTTCCTGTAATATCATTTTTGTGGCTCTGTTCTGACATTGTTAATAATATGATCACAGGAATTCAGCACCTGCTAGAGAAAGAGAATTATTTCTCATTCAGTCATATTTGTTAATCAATATTCATAGTGATTGAAATACTGATAGCAAATGGATAATTACTTGTGATTATTGGAGAATAGCTTATAGTTTATCTTACATGCTCTTTGCTTGAAATAGAAATGAATAAGTGGACTGTGGAGTAAATATATAAGAAGCAAAGGAGTAAAGCATGCATATTTTTGAACACTGGTAGATACAGGATTCAAGTTGATCTTAGAGTCTAGAAGTTCCCTTTATTTTCACTTTTTCGAGGCAATATATTAGTCAAAACTGTGGAGGTAAAATACCGGAACATTGGTCCTATAAGCAAGGTATTTTCAACTCAGCTGTTCTGTGCAGAAAGCACAAACTTATTTTTTAAAGCACTTAGTTTTGTGAGATCTTGTTGTTGAGCATTTGAGACAGTTGGAATTCTATTTTTCATATCAAAATGTTAGCCTTGTATTGTGACAAAAAAGGAAATCAAAATATGGAATATACAGCTGCTTGAAGATGGCAGTCAAGACTAATTCCAGATTAAACCAAGGGGGTTTTATCTCAGAAAGGTGAGAAAAGTTGAGATTTCAGATTCAGATGTAATGTCCAATGCATTTAGTGCTTCCCTAATACTAAAGTTCTGTGAAGGAGTTCAGGGATTCCTCCAAATCTCTGGGTAGCATTAATTACAAAGAGTCAGTATTAAATGGTAGAGAAAGCATTTGGACCTATGTTTTGTTTTCCTCACCTGAAGTGAAAGCACTGAACCAGTTTCTCTGAGACATGTTTGTTTCTCTAATTCATGTTTGAATTTAATATTCTTCAATATCTGCCCATTTTTTGTGTTAGGTGAAATTTTGTATTATATTTTGTTTTAAATACTAAATGTAAAGACTAATTTTATGCTCATTAAACGCAGTTGTTTGTGGCCAGTAATTGACAAATTATCCATTGTTCACTTAAACAGTACCTAATAAATAAGATAAGAATAAACCAGCTTAGGAATAGGTTTAAATAACATACTTTACTCTGCATCATAGAAATATAAATGGTTATTTAAAAATTAATTCCTATAATGTATTGGATGGCTACATATATTTTCAGTGTGGGTACATGATGTGAGTGATTTTGTATTAGTGGTGAAATACGACATGATAGCTAATGTTCTTAAGCAGTTCTGTATATTTTATTTGTAAATATCTTTCTTAATCAGCTTGTGTTCTGATTTGTATATGTTGTATTTACATTTAATGTCAATAAAACTGGGACTCAAAATAGTCTTGACTGTTAAGCTCTAAGATAATTTTTTTTCTTATAATTTTGTAATACTATGATTCAGTTATTTGCTTCAGTTCGAGTTAGAAAGCAGAATACCTGGATTTACCCCACTAGCCTTGAAAAAGTGTAATATTCTTTGCCTACTGTATGCAATTACAAGTGTTAAATATGTCAAACAAATTTTAAGATATGTAAAAGGAACACTTTATAATACAGGATATTGTATTTGGGCTTGATTCATAAGCTACTGTCTGTGTACAAACTAGTCTGACATAGCTGCTAAATACTTTGGGGCGAACAAAACCACTCAGCATATCCCTTTAAATACAGATGCTAATACATCTGTTCAGTGCAAGAAGAAAAGAGTTGTTTCTGAAGTAAAATTAGACAATAGAGCCAATTTCATTTTTTATGCATGTGAATGTAGAGTGCTTGAGGTTATTAGTTGAAACTGAGTAACCTTTCCAGGCTTTCATCTCTTTCTTTTCAAATTTGAATATGAAAAGCATATTCAAGTCAGAGACCATCACTTTAATGACATTTGGCAGTCATTTGATTTATTAGATTTTAGAAAAAAAATTCCTTTTAAATATTTCATCATTCTATGCTAATCCCAGTAATATTGCCAGCTGAAGCCATGTACCTGTATTAGTGGAGACAGAATGGTGTGGAATTTTTTCTGTCATCCTAGTAAAATTTCCATGAATCTACTGAATAATAAAACGACCTTATTGAAATATTCAGATTTGGGTTTTTAGTTAAAGTGTCTTAGGATACATAATAAAAGGAAATGTCTTTTGAAAGGAGGGGGTAAAATTACTTCATCAAATATTGAAAGGACTTGACAGCAATGGAAATTGTTCTATATGATGGATATTTTTACAATAGGATACACCTGCTTTTCAGTTTGATTAATCATATAATTTGCTTGGGGAAATGTAAGCTATCTCCATAATAAATTAGAATATTGACTTGCAGTTCGAACACTGAATCTAGAAAGCTAATCTTCTGCATATGATTAATACTTCAAGTGATTTAAGTTTAAAATCAAAAATTGTCAAAATATTTCCACATAGGGGAAATATTTTTAATAAAGATATGAACTTGAAAGAAACGAAAGAAGTAAAAAGAATTTTTTTGACATTTCTGCAGCATGTTGTGTTTGCTCTTTGAAGAATGTTGTCTTTGAATGCTCACCTACATACTCCACTTTAGAAACTAGAGTGGCTTTTCTTTCTTCAAATTACCTAGGGAAGTACTTGTGACTTTCTGTTGAGTGTGACATTCACACTTAAATACCGAAACCTTATTACAGTGTATCTGTACACAATACCATAGGTCTTGCTGAATAGTGTGAGGTGATTTTACAAGGAAAAGAAAAATGTAATTTTATTGAAAAGAGAATAAGAAAAGGTCTGATGAAGAACAACTGTGTTTAATTTTATGATATTATTTTTACCTCTTAAAGGTATGTTTGATTTTATCTAGTCAGGTTCAGTATATGACGTTGAATTCCCAATCAATGCAGCTGTACTTTACATGCGTAACAACTTTGTGACTTGGTGGATTTTTACTGAATGTGGTATATATTAAAATTCCATCACTTGGTTTTTACTAAATCATGAATTACATCAGATGAAACAGTGCAGCAGCTGAGTGTAGGATGCAGATGAAACAATTTAGAGGATACCACTATCACATCCAAACCCAACAGGTGGTCAGTGAGTGACTGTAACTACAATGGTGAGTGGGACCTATCTCTAAGCAGGTGTGTTCCCTCCCTAAAATTCCGTCTTATGGAAATGTCTGCAACAAAGCCTATTTCCTATAGATTATATTTACATTTACCTCTGTAGTGGTTCTATTTGTCATTCTTCCAGCTATTTTGGGAAGTGCTAATGATGGTTTTTAAGAACTGAGATAAGGATGCAATTATTAAGTATAAACTGAAATACAAAAGTAGGCTTGTGTAAGAAATTGAAACCATAACATATTTAAATGTGCTGGTAGTGCATACATTTTAAAATTAGGCTTTACATAATAAAATTATTTCTTGACAGAGCACAGCAAACTCATTTTTCTATTGATGCATGATACAGCAAAAGGAAAATGTTCTATCCAACCATGTACAACTGAAATTCATTTAGAGAAAATATGTAATGGCCTTGATCATCACTTGTGAATACTCTGTGTACCTTTAATAAGAATTTTTTTAAATGAGAAATTACTCAATGTTATTTAACACTAATGAATTGCTATTGCTTCAGAATACTCAATCCTGCATGTTGCATGTGCTGGACACTAATAAATGAACATCTAAAAGTAGTTGGTCTCTATCCACCATGCAATTGTTAACTTTTGTGACTCCAAGAAGGACATTGATCTTTGTAAGGCCTTGGGAAAGAAAAAGAAACCCACCAAAAACCAGTAGTTCTGCAAAGTCCTGAATTCACTGAGGCTTCCTTCCATTCAGACAAATGGGATTTCTGGCATCATATGCTAAATAAGACATTACATAAATAAGAACTCTTTTTATGAGCTGGACAATTTTATCTTGTTAGCTTCTGTAGGCACTTGTCCAGCTGTTCTAGTTAGGCAGACATAAATGAAATATCTTTTTCAAAACCTGTTGAAATAATACCATAAGCCAATAAAAACTTCTTAAGGCTTTTCATTTCTCTTCCTTTTTGAATTCTCATAGCTTTGAATATAACAAGCATTCAGAAGGTATAAAAGTCTTACATAATATTCTGATTCCTGGGTATACTAGTTATGGTCTAAGCATAGTTGTATTTTAGGTATTTGCTCTACAAAGTTTAACTAAAAATGCAGGAAAGATAGGGTGAATACAGAATAAAATTTCAGAGTTTTAAGGTAGTTATGAAACTTCAATGCATTTCACGCTGTGATATATGAAAACAGCACCATGCTTTGGAGAGCTTGTAATTCATAAGGCTTTCCAATGTAGTAGAATTTTAGAAACAATTTTGTTATTTCTGTTTATCATGACCTGGCTGTGCAACTTTGATTTTTCTATTTAGTGCTTGGGTATGGATTATAAAACTGTTTGAACTTCAAAATGTCACAACAAATCAATAGCAAAAGGTGGGGTTTGGTCTTATTTGCTTCAGAACTGTATTCTGCAGCGTTACACTAATGTTGTTATTTGTAGAGGTTTGCTTAGATAATTGGGTGTCTGATTTCTACTCAAGATTAGCTTTGCACATAGGGGGAGAAACATAATGAGTCCGCTTTTTGATAATACCAGTTGAGAAGCCAGTAAGATAATAGTAATGAAATCTGCATGTGTGTTTACTATAGCTTTGCTGCATCTCTTATTCATGTCTAATTAGATTTGAGTATGCTGAATATTTGAGGTTAATTGAGTATTTTCTTTAATAAAAATGAGATTTGCATGGGTAGAAAGAAATTTACTTTGAGCTTAGATGGAAACTAATAGTCTTTTAGACTTTTGCATGGAGAAAATCGGAGTAAGTCCATAAGTAATCTAAAAAAATCACTAATTCTTAAAATAAATAAAGCATTTTATGTTATTTATAACTGGAACAGATTGACTGTTTTAAAAACATCTTAACTACAACAGAAGGCTTCATGAGATTCATTTCTTAAAAAACATTTGAAGATTTTCCCATACCTTTTGCACATTCTTCACTGTCACTGTTTGGCATGTGAGATACTGAAGATTAACAGAACCTTGTTGAAAAACAATATAGTAGAGTTGCAGTGATCTGAACATGCATGATCCCAAGAATTTCCATTTTCACAGGTGGTTCAAGCATGTAACTTGGCATTAATTGGGCTTTTTCAACTACGACTTTTTCACTAAGAATGGTTAGAAGATCGTTTTCTTACTTCCAGTTGGAATAGAAACTTGGATGTGGAAGTTTCGATAGTGCAGGATTATGGTGCAAATCTCTTGATTGCCCATGACATTGTGTTGTACCTCCTGATGACCATAGTGACTGAGAGGAGCTGTTGTGTTTGTTACCACTGAAAAGAGTTATTAGAATATCTCAGAATGCTTCCAAACACTACAGGCCCATACATTCAAAGAACAGTGAAACTTGCCAAATTATACAGTGCTTCTAGAGAACAGACAGAAGAAATAGCAGAAAGATTTATGTAAGGTGGCAAAGGTTTTATATGCAATTTAATTGGGAAGCTTTATTTTTTCAAAAACCTTTCTCTCTTCGGTGAGCATGTACCTATTTGAACAGCTTGAAGTACAAGTGGAAGTAGAGAGGAGAGGTATGGGAAAGATGGGATGTACTTATTAAAAATAAACCTCTGAAGATCTCTATTCTAAAAGTGGATTCCTCAAATGTTAAGGCTTTGCATCAGGAAACACTGTTATATTTCTGTGTGTTTATTACTTTTCTACAGTAAGTTCAAGACTGTGGAGCGTTTGTTTCTTCATTTGGTGAAAATCTGCTTCATCGTGGAGTTGTTTGGTTTTATTAGAATGTGAACTATGAAAAAACTGAACTATAGCAGAACAGCAATATTTGGAATTGCAGAGATTTCTAACAAGGTTCCAGGGCCATTGTAATCTTCAGCTTTTGATACTTCTTTAGAACTGTCATTATAATTTTAGAGGCAAACTGCCACAAGTTAATATTGAATTATTTTTGCAATTAATTGGATAGAAATATGAGATGTTCCATGCCTTGCAGCAATGTTAATGCTTCTAAGTTCAGGCAGTACTAAGGGGTGCTATGAAAGCATGTTATTCATCAGGATCTAAAAATATTTTTTCATTCTGGTTAATCATTTTCCCCAGACTTGAATGAAGTTCTTGTGCCAAATGTTTTACTTACTAGTCTGAATTTTTCCATTGAGTGAAATGGATTTGAACTCTTCAGGTTTGTTAATAATTTGCATTTAAAATTGTTTTAGATACAGTATTAATAAACTTAGGAAATTCCATTTGGGATGCTTATGGGAAAGGGAAGAATCTGTTGATGTGGCATTTCCTTTGAAGTTCTCTGGCTGTCCATCTGTCTCCCTGCTGCCTCCCCATCACTTCCTGTGGTGGCCTCAGGAGCACTTGGTCATGAGAGTAGCATATGTGGAAAGTCATCCACATGTCCAAAAGAACAGCAGATGACAATAACAGCTTCTTTTAACCTAAGAAAGTAAAGAATTGTGAGTGCAAACTAAGGATTCAAAGACACAATGCCAGTGCCTTGTTTTCTGTTGGTAGAGAAAAAGGCAGCAAATTGCAGATTGCTTTGATTGAACATCTCAGCAACTGGACTGGCTGTTTTGTGGTAGTGACCCTTTCCTAACGGCAGTTCTCATGGCCATGTAAGAGCTGGGGAACAGCTTTGGAGAAAACTGAAAAATCAATAGCTTTGGGAAATGAGCTTCCTAGAACTAATAGAGATACATCCTTCAATAAATCCCTCTACAAGGAATTTAGGCCTTTTTATCTGCTCATATTGCTGTATTCCCATGCTCTACACTCCACAGCAGAGTTCTGTTTATACAAATAAGTTTATTTTGGGTAGCAGAGGACAGTATGAGGTATGTTAAAGATTTCTGTCTGCACAGGGGAAAAGGAAACCTTACTGTGATGTGGAGAGTCAAAAAGAATTGTAGTGAGTATAGTGACAGAGTAACTAGGAGAAAGTGAATTATAAAAATGTTGGAGTTTACTGACAGACAAATTTCTAACTCCACCTTCTCCCCTCAAAAACAAACGAAAATTCTTCTGAAGAGCTATGTTTGATTCTTAAGGGGCTATATTCATTCTAGTTCTGTCCTAGCAAAACCTTTTCCGTTTCATGTCTTTATTTAATTTTTAAAAAATTCCTTTAACACTTCTTCAATTTTTAAAATCTTTCACAGTAGCTTGCTGATATTTGCAGACTGATACCATTTGCAGCAAGCAGCTACTTTCTCTAATATAAAGTGCCCAAAAACTTTTTAAAGAATTTCTTAAAACTCTGCTTCTCATTCTTCTAGTACGTTTTCCAAACCAAGGCTGACTTTCACTCTAGGTCATATTAACAGTACAAAAATTAAAAGCTGATCCTTGTGTTTGTATTTTAAATTAAAACAATGGAAAGCTTTCAGAGCACTCACTCACACTCCCCAGGATGTGGATTTTCTCCAGTCCATTGGTCTAGAGGTTTCTCTTCTTGAAATATTGTGGCAGGAAAGGAGGATTAAATTACTGAGGCTGTCAAAAAGGACAAGCACTCTGCCATACATTATCATTATCACTGGCTTCCTCAGTGGAAGAAAATGCAGTAAATCACTTCAAATACAAAGCAATAAAGACCACTGGCTTTTAAAATCATGAGTGCTATTGCCATTAACAGAAAGTGACAGCTATGTGGCATGCTTAGATGCTGCTTGTATCTTTTTTGACAGTGTGCACATAAACCTGCCAGTGACACACCATTCGGTCACATGGCCTTTCAAATTTGATTCTAGCATTGTTGCTTTTCCTTAGGAAAAAAGAAAGAAAGGTTTATTTTTCTTTGTTCTTTTCCTCACGCTCTTCTAAAAGGTGAAAAACAATTGATACTAATAGTAATTCTGATTTGCTTTGCAATGATAAATGTGGGTAAGGCAGATAATTGTGCAGGAAGAGGTCTCAGGTCTGTTCTAAAGCCACTGACAGGTACATTCTAGTACTGGAAAACTCTGTTGTAGATCTTAGTAAATAATGCTTGTGGTTCACAGTGTTGTCTCTTTTGAGGAGGTTTGACTGAGGAGTTAATACCTAACTAACTAACTAGAAAAAAATTTGTTTCAGCTAGGAATGATAACTTCATTCTGATGGGACAATTGCTCTTGTTTCTTCCCAGTGTAGGTTCCTGAGGCATGGAATATTGCAGCCTCACCTAATGCTGGTTTAGTGCTGTGGTTTGGGGTTTGGTTTGGGAGGTTGGTTGGTTGGTTGGTTTGTTTTTGACAAATTTGTTCCGCAAAACAGAGAATCTGTCACCACTATTCTGTCACTAAGGAATCTGAAAAGCACGTATCTGCCCAGTAGTACATTTGTTGCTTTCTGAATTCAGAATGCTACTAAGAGTTTAAGATCTGTAGAAATAGTTTCTTGGCCCTAGAATTTCCAGATAGATAGACAGATAGATAGATTGGCAGCTATTATGTGAATACATATGAGAAAGAATATAAATTATTCTTGTCCAATTTCATAATAATAATAAATTTGGGTTTATTCAATTTTTTTGATTGTGATAGTATGTACATTACTTATACAGAATGAATGATGTTCCTTTGATGATATTTTCTCTGAAGGTCAATCATTAAAATGGAAAAATCACTAATTTAAAGATTCATTTGATTTGTGGAAGAGTAGGATACCTGCTGATTGTATTTGAAATATTGAAGTTATTTCTAAATCTTTTAAACATGTATTTATTCACAAATCACTGATTCACTCCACAGTAAGGAGGAGTGATCTGTCTTCATTTCATTTCTAGATCTGAGTTTCATGTCTTGGCCAGAAAACAGGTTTTACTGGAATGGAGCAGGGAACACCATGAAATGATTACTTGTTGGGATGGAAATACCATACCCAAACAATTCTTAGGTTTGGAGATTTAAAAAAAAACCTTGAAAAATACTTCACTTAATAAGCAAGCAGAGCTAGACTTATTCTACCATCTAGAATAGGAAAGTGGACAGTGTTCTACTGAAATTTGACAATGCTGAGGATAAATTACTCCTTTTTTTCCCTTTTTTTTCCCCTGACAGATAAATTAGCAAAGGAAGATAACTAGTTGGTGTGCTGCGATTTCTCCTCTAAATACTTGGATATTTTTAATAATTATTTTACAAGCCTAAGGTGAAAGTAAGGTAAGATTACAGCAGTGAGCTTTTTCTCTGAACAGATGCATTCATCAAAACAGAAGCTTCTATCATGGTACTGTTCTCTGTGTTTTTAGGTGGGTTGTTTCCTGCAATATGTCTGGCTTGGCTCATGTTGAAATTTTAGTCCTGCATTGACTAAATAGGAAGACAGGAAGTTCATCAGTAGTCCAGTTCCCCACTTGATCCTTGCAAGAGGACCACCAAGAAACAAAATTTATGGAAAGATTGTGCCCATATACCGAAAGTTTCCAACTCTGTGCATTTTAAACCTGGCCTGGTTATGTCTTCAACACATGTTTTCTATCACAAGCCTTACAAACTGGTATCAGAGCTTTTTCAGCTGAAACAGGAACTGAACTAAACTAATGCTTTAAAGCTCAGGAAACCAAATTATCAAGGATATAAATATCATTGAAAATTGCCTACAGATGGCTTAGCCTGACACTTTATTGGTGTTTGTGCTAGGCCAAATTATAGCAGCATAGGCAGTGTATTATGTGTATTAAATAGTGTATTAATTTTTTTTTTCTGTCACAATGAATGTTGCTGGAAATGATACTGATAATGATTGGATCCATATTAGAACATAAATACATGGATAAATCACATGCTATTTTTGTCTTCTAAAAGAAGAATCACTTCAATGACTAGCTCTTGAAAAAGATACACTATTATAATATATAAAATTATTGCTAAGTGAAAGTTGCAACTATTGGCTGATTCTGTAGTTGAAATTGAACCAATTTGGCCCTGAAAAATGCATTTCACAGCTTTATACCCATTTAGTTTATGCTATAAAAATAAATAAATGTTAGTTGGCATGGAATTCATGTGGAAAATACATATGTTTTAGAGTAATATTTAGGTTGGAGAAGAACTTTCAGGTCATCAAGTTCAACTGTTAATCCAGCACTGCACTTTTAAATATCCCCAGGGATACTGACTCTAACAGTTCCATGAGCAGCCTGTTCCAGGGCTTGACAACTCTTTCAGTGGATAATTTTTTTTAATATCCAGTCTGTAATTTGTTTGGAGTAGAATTCACTGTTCATGAATATAAAATTTCAAAATAAAGTTAATTTTTCTCTTCTTTCAATTTCATTTCTTGATATGGAATAATTTTAAAAGTTTACTGGAAATGTTTATTTTGGTTCCACATTTGAATTTATGGCTTTTGTTGCAGAAAATGCAAAAATAATCAGTATACAAATATTTTTTTAAAAATGCTATTAAATAGAATGATATAAAATGTAAAATACATGAGCATGAGTAGGAGACTAGGAAGACAGAAACCCTTTTTAGATTATAAATTGTTGCAAACCACAAAGATTATTCTCTTTTGACAAGCATATTTTCTTTATGTTTTCAGACTGTCATTGTCTGTCATTAATATGGAGATTTTGTCAGAATTATTGCTTTTCTTATACCTGTATTGTGTGACATGGGTAACCTTTTTGTTTTGTTTCTTTTTCTGTATAATGGGGATTGAAATTCCTTATTAGTTTTAGGAAGATCCACTTGCTAATATTTGTGAAACTTTGGAATAAAACCACAATACAGGATTATTATTTCAGCGTCTGAACCCCATCATTATTTACTTCATGTTCAAGTCTCTAAGTCAGCTAACAGGACACATTTCTGGCCATCCATTTAATTTTTTGTAACTGTGCTATAGGTTTTGTTGGTTTTTTTTTAATTCTTCCACTGTTTCCTTTCAGCATTTTAAGAGTGTAGGAATTTCAGTTGTGCAGGGAAAGTTCCCTGATTCCTCATGCCAGACTGCAGTTGAAGTGTTGAGACCTGGAGGTAGAGTGTGTGCTCTTCTGACAACTGTCAGGAGAGACATGTGTGAAGAATGGAGGAATCCATTCTTGTAACAGTCTCCCTGCTGTGAGAACAAGAGTGAACAGCTTTATGCAAGAGGTTTCCAGGCTGATCCTGACAGGTGCATCATTTCTTGGTGGGAAATGATTGTTATTCCAAGGAGCAGACTGTATGAAGTCATAGTTTCCCAAAGTAAAATCTGTGCCTCCATGTTATAGAGTAGAGCATGCATACAGTGTAAGCTTCACATTGAGATACTGAATTCATGCACTAAGTTTTCTACTTCGTGCATAAAAACTCTGATCTCTGGAATAAAAAAAATGGATCAGATTTGCCTGTGTAAGAGTTTGTGTCCAGTTGCTCTAAATTACCTGCTGGTGATAATGCCTTTGAGTGTTCTAAAAAATAATCATTCAGGCTTTCATTGTAAAACATGTTTTAAGCTTAAAGCACATACTGTTTTTTCACTTTTCGTTTGACAAACAAGTTTCATTTAGTTCTCTATTATTTCCTGCACTGCTTAGCAATTACCTTTTCATGGTGCTTTTTAACAGGACGTTAAAATTTCTTCCAATTCAGTAGGTTTGGAATTCCTGCAAGGAAGTGTGTATACGTGGTATTACAGAAAAGAAATGTGGGAATCAGCTAGAGAGAGTCTGGGATCCCAGAGAGAAATATAGGAGAGTAATGCTATCCATAGCTTAATTCATGTATTTATATTTTGTGTAAAATATCCTCTCCTGTAGCCTTAGATGTAACCTAACTTGATGTTACCCATTTGAAATTATGCCTATTGTAACATTTTTAGGTTGTAAAGCTCACAAACATTCACAGTTTGACCAATGTTGCCAAGACATACCGAATGCTAGCTCTAAATTCCTGTCATTTTGTCAGTCTTGGTGTTTTTGGCCCCAGCACAAGCCACTAACTCAAGCCAGCTCCAACACAATATTGGAATTATGTGTTTGAAAGGAAAGCCATACTTGGAGGCAATGGGTGTAATTCAAGTTCACAGAAGAAAAGCATATATTTTGTGTAGTTGTTTGTGTAGCAAACATATAAACAAGAATTGTACCATGGGGTGGTGGGAGGGGGAACAAAAATGAAACATTTCTGTAAGCCTGTGGATCTATGGCTACAACTTCTCTGTCCTTCTAGTATAGCTAAATAATACTAAAAGAGAAGGGAAGATTTAAGAGAGGGTCTTGGACTATTCTTGTCATGGAAAATGTTTGATTGATAAGGAGTTCTTGTTTATGCAGTGGAAGAATAAAAAACAGAATGCAATTTTGCCTTCTTTCCATTTTTTGAGTTGATTTTTAATACTTTTTGAATGCAATTATTTTTTGTGTGTTTACTCTAAAATTTATAGTGCTCATTGATACCCCAGAAGATGAGCAGGAACTTGAATGTGAAGATACTGATTTTGCTGAATGTTTGAAAAAGATATTCCACAAGCAAAGAAATGCCATTGAACAAGACATTGATGGTGAGTTTTAGAGACCACTTTCTTGTAAATTTTTATAGTTTAAAAGTGATTTGTTGAATTTCTACTTTCCTCTGCAAGATTTATTGTGAAAGTAATTGTTTGACATTGCGTCAAGAAGAAATTCTTTAATATTAACTAAAGGCTTCCACATTTGTTTGCAAAAGTCTGGAGAAACTATTACTGTCATTTCTTAAAATATGTTTTAAAAAACCAAAATCAAACAGCATACCCAGCTCGTAGCAATTAGTTTATAAAACCTAAGAACTTTAAGGACATGTCTGCTTCCTGTACTTCTCTATTGTTTACAACATACTTCATTGTAATAAGACTATAAATATATATATATTTAAATTAAAATTTATGTTAGTAATTTTGTATTGCTGATGTCTGTATCTTATTTAAAGTTATACTATAACCCCCAGAGTAGCTTCAGCTTTTCCATACAAAAGTGTATCTGGAACAGTGTGAAATACTGGGGGGCTTGGTTAGGGGTCAGTTTAGTGTGACCACCCCTCTGAAAAAGCCTGTGACCAGCCCTTCACTGTGACTCACCAAAGCAAGGTGAGGTGAGTAGGAGCTGTGGAATCTTCCCTTTCCTGGGCCATTGGAGGGTGTTTTTATAGTGCTCATAAGAAGACTTGAGAAGGTTACTCAGTCCTCTCACAGACAGTGAAGGAAAATACTCTCCTTGCTTAGTTTCCTGTTGCCTGTGGTAGCAGGGTCATGGTGACCAGTGGTGCATTTTTCTCGTCCCTCTTCATTTCCTATTGAGGTGAAGCTCAGGGAAGAAGCTGAGAGTATCTTTGTGATAAAGCAGGCCCTCTGTGGGTGCATGAACCAGCTCCAAGCCTGGACACAGTGCACACAAGGTGGATTTTCCATAGCAGGAATTCCAGTTAGCCCTGCTGGAATGCCAGGCCAGTTTGCTACTTCTACTTTTGGGGGTAATTACCATACCTTGAGCTATGGGGAGCTGAGTATTGAGGGAAAGAAACAGGCTTTCTTACCATTCTTATCATGCATTATTTGCATCCATGCAGTAGCTAAAATACTGAAAGAAGTGTATAAATACTCAAAAGTTCCAGGAACATGATAAGGAAAATGCAAAGAATCAAATCTCCATAGCCTGGAAAAATAATACACAGATTTGATGCACTTCGTAATGTGGCTGAACACTTAAGCTTTTCTGCACTCGTAATTTTTCTCCAAGTAGTTGTACAAAAGCACATCTCCAAAAAGTTGTTTTGTAGTCTCTTACTGGAAAATTATTTTTGTTCTGTATTTTGAGGCCCAAGTTCCCATTGTCATAATTCCTATTTGCTAAGACTTATTAGTGATATAAATATAATTTTTTACCTTGAAAGTCACACTTCACAAAACTCTTAAATATCCTAATCATCATCTGAGAGAATTATTATGATAGGAAGGACTGGTTTTTGTTACTACTCATTGTTCTGTCAAAAGCTAATGATTATTATACAGTGACAACTATTGAGGAGCATTTCTTCCCCTAATCATAAGAGATTTGAACTAATTTTTCCTTTATGTGCATTAGATCTATTAAAGTGATAGTAATAGATAAAAATACTTTTTTTTCCTTATCCACGCTTCTGCACTTGCCTACAGATGCAATGCAGTTATGTTTTTCTGTTGCATCCATAATATATAACACTGCATATTTTCTGAAAATTTGGAAATTTCAGAGAATTGAAATGAATTTTGCCTTAATATATGTTAGATCATGGCAGAAGAGCACATAACTGTATTTTCTTTGACAAATTTATTGGAAAAAGATCTGCTCTCAAGATCAGGACATCAACTCCAATTAAATATAGTGGCACGATAAGTAGAATTCCTGAGTAATACACACACACTCTCTGAGATGGATATTGGTTTGAGGGAAGAAGAATAAACTTAGACACAGAAAAATTCCTAGGACACTACCATATGAAGATGAAGTCATTCTCAGATACCATGAGCTTCATTCACTCTATTTGAGGACTGCAAGCAGGGATCTTTTTCGTATCTTGTTCCTTTCATTGCTGGTTGTGTGGAAGTGGCCTCCCTGAAATTTGAAGCAACTAAGTGCATGACTAAGCAAGAAGATGGATGAAAAAGAGACTATATAGTCAAGACATCTAACAATAAGTCTCAGAGATGTGACAGTATGAAAACTGATAAAATAATGTTCTGATATCATTAATTATAATTATCCTGCTGTTCTTACAGTAAAAACAATACTGTCCTCTGAAGCTGACATTTCATTGACTGATTCATTCAAGAATATACAAAATGCTTTGGATCTCTAAGAATAACATCCAGTCTTTCCTGTAACAGATCTTTCAACAGGGTAAGTGATGGAAGGTTTATCCCGTGTTTTCCCTTCTCTAAACCTCTTCTGAGCTGTCCCAGCAGCCTAGAAGTTGCAACTTGAAGCACCATTGCATGTCCCAGAGTACTTACCCTAATTAATAGAGTAAATACATAACCTTGCTATTTGTCAGCTCTGTGATTTGCTTTGAAAAGATATTCTGTCAAGATTATTTGTTTTTATTCAAATCCCTTCTAGAGTCGTGTTAGGCAGCCTCACTGCTTTTTGCGCAGAACTGGGAAAAAGCCTCATTTTTGACTTAGCAGCATGTTTTAATCACAGCAGTAGAGATCCTGGCCCTCTGGGCTTACTTAGATATTATAAAAGAGTGCAATTTTAAATCATGTCAGCTAATTTCTGTAACATAAGAATTTTAAATACTACTTTAAAACCCACATACACAAAAATGAAGGTAGTTACTTTAGTCTAGGGAAATTATCATCTTTGCTCATACTTCATTATTTTACAACACACAGAAGCTTGGAATTTAAATAATTTTGCATTGCACAAACTGGAAAGAACAGCTTGCTATTTAAATAATATAATTTAATAATTATCCAGGCTGACTTGGACCCATCATACACACAGTATAGAAAATGCATTAATTGGTATATTTTTAACTTAAAATTATTTCTGACTATGCATATATGTTTTCAACAGAGATTGGAACACCTTTATTTACAGATTGTGAAAACTATTAATTTATATAAGCAATTCTTATACTAATAGTTTATTTCAGAGTTAATTCCAGCCCTGATACTTTCATTGATGTACATTCTAGTTCTCAGAGTGCTCAGCTTCCAGCAGGCTGAGTACCTGAAAAGTAAGATTTCTTTATAATTTATTTACCACTACTTTTTTTTCTTTTCTTTTAAACATATACTAGGAGCCTTTTAATCTGTCCAAATGCTAAGGAAGATTATCAGAACCAAAGTGAAACCTTAAATGAAATTGCTAATGCTGTTTTGTAATGTTTCCTTTCTAGTTTTTGATTCACAAGACGCTGGTGCAGTAATTGGAAAGCTCAAAGGAGCAGTGGAAGCCCTCCACATGCTGCCCTCAGTCGAGAGGGGAATGCAAAGATGACACTGAGGCATGAAAGGAAGCTTGCCTACAGAAGATCCTTCTCCCAGTGTAAATACATGCTTGATAGTGCATCAAAGATGAGATCTTTGTAATTCCTACAGTATATTTAATGTATAATTTATATGAAAAGGATGCTTGATTTGCAGTTGTAAAGTTTTGTATACTTTTCAGTCTGTTTGTTTTTATATTTCCCCCCTAAGGCTAAGAATATCTCCACAATGGACAACGTCTTGTAAATAATTAATACCTACATGATTGAACGATGTGCTTTATTTGCATTTTTAAGATTTTTTTCCTACATAAAACAGTAATAAAAATGCAAGTCAAAATTTTAATTTTTAATAAAAAAACCATAAGCCTTAGAAAACTGATTAAAAATACTTTTATGTTATCCCTAATCACCCCGCTAAATGGAATGCCTGTGATTAGCCTCATTAAGAATTTTATACTGTGAAGATTTTATTAAAAGCAATATATGAAAATTACTTGGATTAATGTGTTAATCTGCCTCTTTAAAATGCTAATATCCATTTTATGCACATTAAATCTCAGTATGTGTTTTCTTTGATGCATGCAGTTCCTATCAATTAAATATAAAAAATTAGGCTAGTTGCAGGACTTATTAAATTACTGCAACCTTTTTTTTAAATAACTTTTACCCTTCTACTAACATAATCAGCTGTTTATGGTTACCATAATTTGAAGTAGGGGGAGGGCAGGCACAATCACTTTCGGTACAGTAGATGATTTACTTGCAGCCAACATCTGTCAAAGCACAAAAAGAAGCCATAGAGTATCAGATTTTGCTTCACCTATTTTGGGCTTTAGGGATGGGCAACTGTTTTCATTTGGGTTTTGTCACTTTTAGAACTTACATCAAATGTATACAATAAATTGTTGTATCTGAATAGCTACTGTTTAGTGTGGAAAGTTAATTTTACAGCTTTTAGCCAATCTCAGTGAAGGATTTAATTGATATTTTTAATGGAGCTGTGAATCAATGCTGCAAAAGGATTGTCTCTTGAGGACGAGGATATAATACATTTCATTTTTTAATTTACTTTTTTATTTGTCATTTTCTTCAAAGGATTTTATAGACTCTGGATTTCCACTGTTTGCAAACAGGCTATGTTTCTTCATAAGCATATGTAAAGTATTCAGAGAGATAAGTAATTTATTAAAATCTACCTAATTTGCCGTGATATATTAAATCTCTGCTTCAGTGATCACAGACCATTTCATTTAGAGAATTAGGCATTCCCTCTTTGTGTGATTAAAGCTCTGGAAAATGAGTTCTTTGCTCCTATTTGTGAACATTCAAAGCCTGCTAATGGCAAGAAGATGGAATAGATTATGAGACAATTCATTACAGTTCAACAGAAAAAAAACCCCTGCTATAATGCAGAAATGCAAGTATGAATATCTGCATATAGTTTGAACCATCTGTGCTCTAATGGCTTCAGTAATGGCTCTTCGTCTTCAGTAGGCTTTGAAATGACATCCATACAATATTAATTTGTTGATGTACATTATGAGGCCAATGGAATGAGTATATTCTGACCACAGAAATCTCTGAATTCCAACATGGTCTGCTGGTTGACTCCATTTTAGGACCTACCATCTTCAGTAGTACTTCTCATCCAGACTTTGCCAATCCTCACAGCGTTTCATTCCTCTGGAACTTTAGGAGACCACAGACAGCTGCATTCCTAAACCCCTCCATTCTTTAGTTAATGGCCATATGTTTGTTGTCATTTGGGCTGGCACTTAGTTCATCATTTTGGCCACTATTTCTAGCTTTTTTTGGCTCCGTGCATCTATATTGTCAATAAGACTGTTATTATACATTACAATAATTTGAAACAGCCAGATTCAACACTGAGATTAACTGAGTGGCTTTTTAGAAATTTAGTTGTGGTATTCTGTCAGGAGGTTCTTATTATTCTTCTAATACTTTGCAAACCAAACTAAATACCCTGCACATAAACAAAGAAGCGAATTGTATTGAGTTTTTGTGTGTGACTGTTTACTGACTTGCAGGAGAACTATGTTAACTGGTGCTTGTTTTCTTCTGAAATAAACGATGTGGTAAAATTAGAAAATCAGTGATGTTCATCTCACTTAAACATTTACAATAACACCCTTAACACTTAATCTTCGCCATCTGAAGTTGGAAACTTAGAAACCGAGCGTTCATATATTCATTAAACACAGATTTCTCCAGTAAGTTACTGCAAAGTATTCCAGTTAACATTTGGTTACATTGTGTTAACTGTTCTCAGTGACTCCAACATTAACATGTATAATTTGCCTCAGGTTCCTAGACATATTTCTTCATAAGGCTCACTGTTACTCAGTTTCGGATTTTAAAAAGATAATCCTGATTTCTATTCATGTTTATTGCTAAAACAGATATAATATTCAGCAAGGATTTTCCCAACAGATGGATTGTATTATCTTATGCAACATAAACATGTGATCATACCAGAAAGTTTTGTTCTTGCATTAAGTAGTCTGTATTTTCAAAATGCTCTTAAATCTTAATTCTAAATGCTACATTGTGCAGGGAAAATGGAAAATGTAACCTAGTACTATTTTGTCTAGGTTTTAGCAATGAATAGCTTGAAAAAAACTTGCATTTATGTAATCTCTAGGCTAATGTACAAAGGAGCCATATTAAAGCTGGGTACTGCTGTGCTTTAAAATGTTACTCAATTAACATTCATTTTGTGGAATAGATTAATTTTTACTATGGCGTAACTTGGTCACCACAGTGGTTCTGCATAGGATGAAATGACAGTGTCAAATGATCAGTTTTGTTGTTTTATCTTTTCCCATTTATTGTTACAGCCTATGGCTTTATTATGATATCTTCTGCTTGATAACTGCTGTTCTCCAGATTCCCAGGAATGTTGACCAAGATGGAAATTTTTTTAGCCCAAATAAACTTTATCTGTTTTAAATGTTGCTTTTAACCTTTTATAACCTTAACCTAGGAACGGAAGTTATAAAAGTAAATATATCGTGAACCAGGTAAGAGCTCTGTGAAGTCAACTTACTCTTGCTGTAGAGTAAGTCAAAGCTTATCTCATTATATAAGAGCAGATATAGCATGACATGTTTCATAAATCAATGTTAAAGTTAATAGTAATTTTGTTTTAAAATGCTTTTTAATATTTCAAGGCATAGTGAGACACTATCATAGTTCAAGAAGTCTCCAAACATATCAAGACTAAATATTTGCTGCTAAATTTAATTTTGTTTTGTGTTGTAACTGAGAAATAAATTAAAATACAGCTTTAAAATTGTGCTACAAACCATAACTCATATTTCAGAGCCAGAGAAGTATTACATGTTTTAATTACAGACTGGTCTTTTTGCAAGTGATAACAGACTTATCCATCAGTCTTTTGAGATATTCCAAAAGATAATAAATATTTTTATATTAATTCACCTACAATACTGTTTATGTTATAGCTCTTAGCAATTGGACTAGATCTCAATCCTGCAACTGATACTGAATTGGAAGAAATGTATGAAATTAATTGCAGAATATAAGTTCAGGTTAGTATGCACATGATAAAAATTTGCTTTTGGCAAATGTAAGCCCCATGTGTACTGCTTTTTGCTTTTTGTTTCTTTTTGGTATTTATGACAAATTTTAATTCTTTTCCCATCTTTTAAAACGGGACAAGGCAACTTCTGAGGAACTTGAATCATGCCTTTGTGGGTTTTAGAAGCATTTTAAAAGGTTTTCTTTATTTTTAAGGTCCTTGCTGAATCATACTTCAGGCTCTCAGAATCTGGCAGCATCAAAGTCTAACTCAATCCTAGCAAAATTTCATCTCCAACAAGAGCTGCGTGTAAATGATCAGGTACCAGCTGAGGATATTGTGTCTGTGGGAATAAGCAATTACAGACTTTCAAACAGAAATGCTTATGGATATCAGTAGTTCTGTCACAATACTGTGTCAGGATAGGATCTTTCAGGTTAGGGGGACCTCAGGTGGTCTCTAGTACAGCCTCCTGCAGGGTTAGGGGTATCCAATCTGGGCTCAGGGAACAGTTTCTGGCTCTGTGCCCTTTTCGTGGGCTGGTTTCCTGGCCAGACTGGATACAGCCCTGAGCAATGGGGTCTGACATTAACAACTGACCATTATTGGTGTCAAAATACGTCTTACTTCATTATTCCAATATCTGCAACTGTGCAAGACAGGTCCTGAGCATGATCTAGCAATGATTTGTTTGTGGATTTGGAAAATAATCTATTTCCTAGTTAAACAAAATGTCATTCTTGTTGGATGCAAAATTATCTCCTACATATTCAAGCAGCAAGAACTGAAGTGTCCTTGAAAAACCATTGGAAAAAATAAGGTCTTTCTATTACTACAACAATAACCCCCAAAAAAATCAATAAAGTGAAGTTTCTTTTTCTTGAAGAACTGTTATTAACCAGTGATTATTTTGATTACCTACTCGTAAGTAAAAATAGCTACAGTAGCTGATAGTCCTTGACTTTAGTGACAGTGAAAAACAGAAGATGTTCTACCATATACAGGGCAATTTTTCCAGAGAAATGAAAGGAGGAGACACCAATCAGCATCTGATTCCAAACACAAAGTACACAAACAATAAAGAGAACGCAGCAAACTTAAGAAAACATCAGAAAATCTTTACAGAAAATCTTTCCACATTTTGAAAATATTCCTTAACCTTTCCTCTCCAATAAGAAGTTATTTTAGTATACCAAAATCAGACCTGTTTGGAAGCTTTCCAATTTGTATTGTCAGTGGTATAATTTACATCTTAGATGAAATGCACAAAAATGGATCTATTTATAAAACAGAACCAGTTGTGTATCAGCATGCAGTAGATATAACCTCAGCAACAATATGTATTGGCAGGCATATCTATAGTTAAGGCAAACAAGTCAGTGTAACTTGTCATTTATTTTAGAATGGAATTTACAGTGATTGACTCAAAGTCTGTAGTAACAGAGCTTTTTGCAGACGTTTGTGAAAGTTATGTGGGATTGTATTTCCACCCAGACAGACATGATAGGGGCCTGTAACAGAGACCCTGTCCAGCTGTTGATGGATCCTACAACAGCGTGTGTTGTGGGGAGCACTGAGTGCTGGAGCTTTGGTGAATCTCTCTTCTGTATCTACTCTTTTTGAGCTGGCCTGTTTAGGAGGAGCACAGAATTTGGCTGTTACAAAGCCTGCAGGTGTGAGATGGGCTGTTCCTGCATTTTCATCCTTCTCTGAAGGACAGTGTCCCTACAGCAGGAAAGTGGGAGGCAGATTTTCTACTGATGGTGAGTTTTGTTTTAAAATAAACAGAAGGGCTCTGGGGAAAGTTGACAAGAACTTCCTAGATGCTACAAATCAAAATACTTTTTGTGTTTCACTTGCACAGCAGTAAGTGGGAAGTCCAAATTCTCTCAGGCTGATAACCTTAATTCTGCTCTTGGTTCACTGTAAATTTTGGTGAACTTTGGCAAGATGCAGTAGTGACAGAAAAAAAACCATAGCACAGAAAGATGTAGGGGAAAGAGATTAAGCTTTAAGAATTAGTTTATAGTTAAGAAGGCAACAGATTGGCTTGACAATCCAACAGAATTGTTTCCTCCTAACAGAAACAATCCTTGAAAAGGTCCCAAATAAAAGCATCTGTGATGTTGCTGAGAGAAGGGCTTTTATTCAAATAAGAGTTGAAATTATTTAGGCATTTACTGGAAGCTTTTCTCCATCTTTATGCTTGCCATGTGAGAAACAAGGTTTTACAATTAATGAGGGAAGAAGCATAGCTACTTGTGACTGTTCTGCTGTATTTTAGCTAATTCCTGCACATCAGTGGGAGGAAGCAGAAAGGACTGGAAATCTTTTCGTAACGTTTCCCACTTGTGCTGGGGCACATGGAGGAAAATCCCTGGAATCACAGACCAGCAGGGTGCAGCCTGGCTGCTGCAGGAACACCTGGTGGAGGAGAAAGCAGAGGTGGAGATTTAAGAGCTATGTCTACCCAAGGGTAACTTGTAGCTGCAAAGGATTTGGTAATTTTTGGGTGCCTGCAAGGAATGTGGGCTCCTTCTTGGGGTTGCTGTATGTCAGTGGGGAAAGGGAGGGAAAAGGTGGGTCTGGGGGTGAGGAATTTATATGGGAAATATCCTGGGAGACAAGGAACAAGAAAATATGAGATGAGGAAATGAAAAGGAAAATGGAGAGAGAAGTTAACATTGTAAAGAAGTGGGTGTCCTATCCAAAGTGGACTTTCCCACTGAGCGTCTCCTCAGCATCTGTAACAGGCCTGGGTTTGGATGCAAAGGGGAGGGATGGCCCAGGTGGGGATCCTGGAGAAATGTGGGGGCATAGCGTGCATGTGGTGTTGTTTTTTCTCATTTGCCTCTTTTAGTATTGAGCCTGATTTTTTGAAGCTTTTACATTAGAGAAAAAGGAGGTTTTCATAAATGTCTGCAGGGCTTTTGCCTTGGAAGCATGCTTGCCAGGACTTTACTAGCAGGTCTGTCACACAGAGGTTATTTTGTACAAAGGGAAGATGCAGGACACAACTGAACTTCTCAGTGGGTTTGTTTGTCCCTCCAGGATGGCCTTCCTCAGCCACATCATCTACTGTCCATGTGAAATCAAACTCTGGATACAAGTGCATAGGCAAATAAACTGAAATTGAGTCCTGGCACACAGCTCATGAAAGGGCACACAGACAAAAACATTAAGGGGAGGCTAAGAGGGTGCTGGAAAACACCTGTTTGATTTCACCTGGAATTCAGTCCTGTCAAAACACATCAACAGGACAGCATGATGCTTCTCAGACTTAGTTAAAAGATAAAAAAACCCCCAAAAATACCAAAAACAACAACAACAAAAAAAAAAAGGCAGAAAGAATACCAAAGAAACAAACAAACAAAAAAACACAACAAAACCCAAAACCCCCCACCCAGTAATTTGTAAAACATCAGAAATTATTGGATCATGAGGTGATCTCTTGTGATAAAATGTCTGGTCTATTTTTTTTTACTATGCTTTTTATGATTAATTTTTCATGTAAAATACTACTGTTGATAGCAGTTACACACATGCTCTCTGAGTAGTAACATGAAAATGTAAGTTCATTTTGGGAACTGCTGGAGGGTGGATGCTATTCACATCCTTGTAATCCTTGTTTATGTTGTGCTCTGTCTATTAGGTAAAATAGTTTAAATGCACTAAGTGAAATGGGAGATTTATATTTTAAGGTGGGGTTATGTTTAGAGAAATAATTGTTAACTGCATCACTGAGAAAAGCAAATATATCATTCATTTTCTTTGGGTTTAAAGCCAGACAAGGCATTCATTATAAATTATTCTGACTCCCTAACAAAGGCTCGTGAATTTAGTTACCTGCCTGGATTACTGAGGGATCTCAGGCCACTTTAGGAGGAAGGTCTGCAGTCAGTTTCTCACTTTGTTACTGCATTTTGACATCCAGTGTGTTTTACTCTCAAGCTTGAAGCTTAAATGGAGCATGAGGGTTTGTCTGATTTGGTTCCCATTATTTGACACCCTTCACTTGAAATCATGGTTCTACCCAAATTTGCTAAAAACTCACCCGAGGTCTGAGCACTTCATTGTGTGAACCTCACACGAGACTAGTCTTAGTTTTGGGGGTTTATTGTTATTAAGTGTTATTGTTCTACTTGACAAAGGTTTACTATAAAAATATTTTCAATGCTACTCTACTTTTCTACTTTCACCAATCTGATAATTTAAAAAAAATAAACATAACTTTGAAAGGTAAATCAGTTAATTTCATATTAAATTATATAAATTATATAATATTTTAATTTAAAATTATGGTTGTATAATATAGTGAGGCACATTTGGAAAATGCTATTTTATGTTTGAATTTTTTTTTTCGTTTGTTAGCATGCCTCATTTTAGCATGTGCTGTCAGGGGAAATGTATGGCAAAACTTTCATTTTTCAGCTCATTCTGACTTAATACACAATATAGAACACCACTTCATTCTTAAATATGAATTCATTGTTAAACACAATCTCATTATGTATGCTAAAATCACGAGGAAATATTTTGCTGTTTATGTCAACTTCTATATTAATCCATGTTCTGAGTTTGGGGGTGTTAAATTATTGCTTTTAAAAATTGCTTATTCAGGGAAGAATTATTTATCAAAATGTAAGTGTGGAAAAATAATCTTTTTGAGATTGGTCTCTCAGAAATCCTTTGAAAGCAAACTAGAGGAGTATAATTGTCCTTGTCTTTCATTTCTCAACAGCTTTGAGACTGTAGTTTGTTATTTTGTCTTGCAGCATTTTTCTAGTATGTACACCAGATATTTCCTCAGCATACTGCCTGGAGAAAAAGAATTTAAAAATTAAAACTTCCATTTTAGATAATTGATATAGACCACACAGTAAACTTAGGTAAGTGCTGAAAGTGCTCACTTCGTGTGATGATATTATAGATCAGAATGAACAAAGTACCACTTGTGGATGAAAGTTGCCCCCTGCTGTCTGATGTGACATTTGCATACAGAATTGTTATTCACGACTTTTGAGGTTAATTTCTCTACCGTTTCTTTAAAGAACACGTTTTAATTCTAAATTTTAGAATTTCATATGGACATATGGTGCATAGAAGATCAGATGTTACCAGAAGAAAATAAGCTGAAAGACTGCTCTAGTAAAAGCCTGGTCCCAGCATTTTCTAACAAACATTTATTGAGATAATGATTGGTGTTTCATTTGTACTTTTGAGGGACTCTGTATCCTTGATAGTATTATGAACCTTTAAAGCAAATTGGTTTAAAATTTTAATTTTCAGCGTCTATTTAGTTGCTCCAGACTACCCCTTGGTGAGCTCTTATTTCAATTATACAGTAATTGCAGAGTATCCTTCCATAATGTACCAACCACACATGGTTAATCTGAGAAATATTTTCTGTTCAAGTAGTTGTAGATATTAAGAAACAAATATACAAGCTTTTAAGTTTTTTAAAATCTTTCCTGAATACTGTAAATATATAAGTATGTATACATAGTAGTAGTTAGTACAGTTTCACTATCTATGGAGACTTTCTGAAAATTTGTCAGCAGTGCAAATTAGCAGGTCAAAGTCCTTATATGCATAAACAATTTAAGGACTGAGAAGAAATTAATCACAATTGCCAAACCTCTTGGAAACCTGTAAAGCATTGTCTCAGTCACAATATAAATATGTGCCCCTACTTACACTGAAATGGTACTTGAAAACAGCTACAGTGGCAACAAAATTGCCAAAGTTTATGCTTTCAAATGATGTCTGGCAGAACAACTTGCATGTAAAGATCTTAAATGATTCAGTAATAAATGCCAAACATAACTTTGCAGCAGATGATGACTAGTATCACATTGATATTATTAACTTTTTTTACATTGTTATTAAGTTTTAGATATAATTTTTGTTGGATACTGAAATACAGTTTTTATCAAATACAATTTTTGGACTGCAATTTCCAAAAAGGAATCCTTAAAGCATTTTACAAACTTTGTAGCACACAGAAATTACTTTGAAAAGAGAAACAGAAAAAAACCCCTTCCTCGAGTCAGTTGGTGAGAGTTGAGGATCTGTCAATGGCAAAGTGGCAACACAACTGCTCAGGAACTGAGATTGAAGAGTTATTGATCTATTTTTGAAGGCACACGCTCTTTCCTCTCAGTCCCAGTACCTGTTGCTTCTGTTGGTTCTACTTAACTTCTATAGAAAACCCATTTCCCTTTTTGAGGATTTATTGGTGCTGTCAGGGAGATGTCAAGCAGGAGGCAGCTCCTCCTTGGATGTTGCACTAAATGTTAAGCTTTGTATGCCTACAGGGGACAACAGGAGAAGCTTAAGGAACAGAAATCCATGGAGGCTTACTAAATGCTTAGAAGTATTAGAAGGCACTTGTGGCTCAGAAATGCCCCGAGCTGAAAAAGGGTAGAGGGTGAGAGAATGTTAGGATGTGTTATACATTCTTTCCCTGCTGTTGCTATTTAGGCACTCCTAGTTACTTTACCATATCAGAACATGAAATTTAGCCTTGTCCTGGTTGTCAGGCTTCTTACTTCATTGCTCAAAAAAACTTTTCAATAGCATATACTGCATTCTGCATAGTCCTGCTTGGGACAGCAGTACAGCAGAGACTTTTAAACTGGAAAAAGAGCAAAAAGAAATTAGGAACTGACATTAGGAATGCTGAAGCATGGTACAGGTCATGTATTCTAAAAGCTCAGGTTCTTTGTTCTTGAATTCCTTGCAGTCCATAGGTCATGAACTGTACACAGTTTTCAGTTTGGGGTCACAGTGGGACTTAACTATTCTGTAACCCAGTAATCAAATTATCACTCAGTGGTTTGCAGACTTGCCACTCTCGCTGTTCTTTAGCCACTGTTATAATTTCAAGAATTTCATGTTTACTGCAGATGCTTTGAAGTTTTTATATGCAAAAAATACATACTTGAACAAGCAACCAGGGTGTTGCACAAGTTGGAACTTCCTCTCATCTAAACTGCTGTGGCACCAAAACGTTGAGTTTAGCAAGGTTTCACTGTATCCCAAGAGATTGTAAATTTATCTGTCAAATTTAAAAACAAAAAGAACACAACAATCATATTTATAAGGATCCACAAACAGGGTTAGACCACGTAACAGATCTGATTCAGTATTTCTAAAAGAATGTAGACTGATCAACCTAAAAAACAAGGCATCCTGCAGTAATGCAGATGAAAGAGAAAGAGAGAAAGAACTATAAAAATAAGTACTTTAATCCTAGAAACTTAAGGGAACGTTGACCAGATATTTGAAGAGGAGTTTTTTTCTAAATTTCCCAGAGTTTGCTTCTTGAGACTTTCCATTGTAGTTCACTTTCATCACATGTGCAAATATTGAGTCAGTCTTTCTTTGCATCAAGTGTTATTGAGTTCATTGCTCTCCTGGTGACACCAGCATGTTTTATCCTGTCTTTATCTACCACATTCCTGCTCATCAAGGTGACCAGGAGTGGAACCTTACCTTTGCTCTGTATATTTGGGACAATAAGCTGTATAAATTTAGAGGCATCTACTAATATGCAGTATAAATGTCAATGTGATATAGAATATTGACTTCTGTTTTTCTATCCTTAACATATATATATATATACCTTAGCTGCTATAGCACAGTAGCTGACTAAATTCTTCTATGGATGGTGCCTTAGATCAGAATAAAAGCAACAACAGAGAGAGATATTACACTGGACAATCTGAAGTATCTCAGAGAAAAGGCTGGTTTTTCTTTTCTTTTTCAAATGTATGGAAAGACAAAAATCCATCTGTCAGAGTGATAACAAGGTCCTGTTTAAAGCAACAAATTTCTAGTAGTGTCAATACATTTACTGTAATTTCCCATTAAACCTTGTTGCAATTTATTTTCTTCTTCACTAGATGCAACGTATTTAACTGAAAAGTAATTGCAATAATGTGAAGTTTTCTGGGAAGTCATGAATACCTTATGTGTGTGGAAATGTGTTCAGTTGCCTGTTGCTCCACAGCCATTAATCTGAGGAATAAAGAGTTTGCACATGGGTTCACTCAGAGAGTTAACATCTGATTTTACGTGGAAATATTTAAAAGAAAAAGTACAGCATAGCCTGAAGCCTGTTAGATTTTTAGAGATTTATTTAATGCAGTTTCTTGCTTTGGTTCCTATTGTCTACTTAGAAAAGAATGTTGTTTTGAAATTTAAAATGAAATAAGGGGAACAATTCAAATGGCATTTCTATGGGACAAAAAAAAAATCCTTTACTTCAAACACATACAAAAACTGTCAGTTTTCATTATTCATCTGTTTGTCTACTATTTCATTATCTTCTACATTAAATCAGACAATTCCCCACCTTTACACTGGTGCTTTGGAGATAAAATAAAGGGGCAGGAACTATCTTCATTTGTCAACCTGAAATAACATCAGCATTTGTACTGAGATAATATTTCTGCCAATAATTCATTTTTAGAACAAAGTGCAAATAGAATTAGTAGTTATTGTTTCTCTCTGTGGGGATAAATGCTTGATGTAGGAACTACTGGTCTTAAGTTATAGGGCAATACTGAATCTCATCTTGATCTAAAAGGGATTTGAGTTTCCTGGTGAATTCAGGAAAACTTCAAACATTATATGTGTCCTTGTTTGCTGCTTCTGTTATTGTTTTTGAACTCATTGACTCTGGGATGTTGTTAGTGTTACAATGTGAAATAGGTGAGGCATCTGTATTAATTAGCTGGATATGTTGAATGACCTGTTATTAATAAGGTTGTAAACACTTGGCCTCTAACAGCTTCCTCACTCTTTCCCTATTACAGTGCACTGAGAGTGGATGATTGGAATAATACTTGATTGGAATTTCCCCTGCTTCTTCCTATAAAGTTTTTAGTTACATTGAAGAGACTTAGGACTTGAAGCAATTCTCATGCAATCAAAAACTGCACTGCTTTGACAAAGAATATGTCATGTTGTGTTCATATTGTGTACTTCACTTTAAAAGCAAGGCCAGGTGTGCCACTTGAAAATACTTTTTGTATTTTCAAATTGCTTGTTTAAGATGCCCTTTGCCTTAATTTTTTAAAAATCTAGTTTTAGAATATTTTTGACCTGATTTGATAAATTGTCTAAGAGAAGTGTGTTTTGATACAAAAGACCACATGAAGTCATCTGTTCTATGTCCAGTGGTCTAAAATCTGATGCTTGCTCATTTCTGAGTGAATTCAATTCCTTAATGAAGTTGTACATAGAAGCTTTTTAGGTTGTTTGGGGATTTTTTTTTGTTGCTTTTGTTGCTGTTTTTTAGAGTTAAATCTGCCAACTCCTACCATTTTTCTAGTGCTCAGTAGCTGTGAGCTGCGCTCAGATGGCAGCTGGGTGTCCTTAGATTATAAAGGTAATATTCATATTCTGTGCTGGGCTCTGTCACACATGTGGGGTTGCCCTCAGAGACCAGCTGGCCCATGTGCAAGATAAGCCAAGCCTGTTTAGAGAGTTCATGACCAAATACAGAGACCTGAGGCAAGAAAATGAAAGTTTATTTCTTTACTTTTAGCTGCTCCAATACATAGCAAATACTGACTATGCACGAAAGTCTCAAATCTTTCAGACACCACTTGGAATGTTTGGCTGTGACTTGTCTTCTAAGGAGCTTCCATAGGAAGGCTTCCTTTTCTTGCCAAATCTTCCTGTATTGGAACAAAGCTTCTTTCAGAGCTTTGAATTTTGCCTTCATTTAGCTTGCTTATGAACTTTAGAAGATTACAAAAAGATACAGATACCTCCTGTGCAAAAAAGAGGCTTTGTTGGCCTGCTGAGGGATGAAAAATAAAGGCACAGATAGAGTAAGAGTGGAGAGTAAAATAAAATTGTGAGACAAAATATTTGTGGAGGAAAGGCCTTTACCACTAAACTGCAGCCACATATTATAGTGTAATCTTTTATAATATGATGTTTCCTAAAGCAAGTTATTCCAAATGGGCCATCCTTGAATTCAGATGAGATTACTCCTATTGCATTTCTTTACCTGGTGTCTGAGAGATATAACTATAGGTCCATATGCTCAGGATGTATTTTTTAAATGGAGTATTGACACCTTTCAGCTGCTTGAGAAAGGTTCTGCCCCCTTGATTGATAGGAAAATATGCTGTTCATAGGGTATATCCTGTTCTATTATGAAACTAAATTTACTTAAATTTAGCTTTCCAGAAGAAGTCAAATGCTCCTGAATAGATAAACCCAGTGTATTTAAGGAACATTTTGATGAAATAAATTATTTAACATATAAATGTATATTGTCCAGAACAATAGAGACTCTGGGGGTAATGCATGGATGTGTGTGGCAGATTCAAGGCCTGCATATGGATGTTAAAATCCACATCAAGGCTTGTATCAACTCAGCATGATACAGCAATTGAGAATGGCTGTTTGTAGAGCTCTGGTCAGCATTAGCAAAAAAAAAAAAAAAAAAAAAAAAAAAAAAGGCAGGGTTTGCATTCCACAGTGGTGTTGTAAGTCAGGCTCTGCAAACCCTCCTTCATGTGGGTGCACATCATTCTTCAGGCACATCCTTGGTGTAGACTGACTCTGACTCCCATCGGTGATGTGTTAATCTGACAGCTAATCTTGCTAAAAAAATGGATTAACTGCTATGTTCATGACAGAAAGTATCTATCAAAAGGCATGATTTTGCTTTTCAAATGCTCTGTTCCAGTGGGCTCCTCCTTTGTTCAAGGGGACTATGCTCATCAAAATGATTTATACTTGCTTCTGCTTCTTGAAGAAAGGTGTCTCCTTATTGCCATTTAACCTCAGAAAACTTTTTGAGGGTTTTTTTCCCATGATAATTTGTCTTGACATTTTCATATAATCAAAATTAACCATATTGCCCACAAAATAGTTGAGGATGCAAAACCATCTGTGAACTATGCCCTGTAGTTAAACACTTCCCAAATTAGGATTAACAGCCTCTGTCTTGTTTTCTTGTCTACTTTTTCCCCAATAAACAAAAATGTTTGTGTCCTTAAAGAGAGGATGGATTTCTGAATAACTGAAATTTGTTAGTTTTGTCTGTAATTAAATGTGAAAATAATTGAATCTTACTTTCAGAAGACAATAACTTCTGCAGTATATTCCTCCTAACGGGGTCTGAAGTAAAGTGTCGAGAGCCTCACAAAACACATTGTAAAATAGGAAAGGGGTAAAGGTCATTCCACCTGCTGTGGTAATACTAAAACTACCCTTATGGACCAAACTGAAATATATTAAAAAAAGGAGTTTAGGACAAAAAGTTGAAAACAGCGCTGAGGTATTCTCCTTTTATTCTTGAAGGCATCACTATGCAAACAGTGACCCAAAAGAATGAATAGAATTAAAAAGATTTAATTGACACCTGGAGATTTGTCTTCATGACCAGCATTCAAAATTGCTGTCTTCTAGAGCTACTAAAAAAAAAAAAAAAAAAAAAGTTCTCAAGGTGTTTCATATGGATAATTATAAAACTCAGAATCCATTATATGTAATACTGGAGGTAGCTATTGTTCTACTTTTATTTTATTGCAATTGCTTCTGTTAAAGTAATTTCTGAAGTGAAAATAAATCCCAATCATTTATTTTTTGTTATCATTCCCAGTACATACTGCAGTGCATTGGTTTGCATTTTGACTATCAGAAGCTTTCTTGCACAAGACTGTGCACACCCATGTGTTTGGAAATTTGCTGAAGTATTCACTGCCAAGCAGGGGTTTGTGTCTTCAAGAGTGATCAGATATTAGTTTGACTGTGTGTGGAAATGTGCAGTAAATCAGTGATGGATTTTTTCCATATGTCTTGCATAAAATCCAGAAGTGGTTATCTAATGTAAGCCAGAACACCAGAAAAAGAATTATACTGCCATATATTTAAAAAGGCCTTAGCAGAGTTATGAAATAAATTAATAGCATGTTGATTTTAATAAAATGAATTGCTATAACTGTTTTAGTTAGAAGATTCTTTTACTTGGCTAATGAATTTCTTGAAATAGGAGATCATCTTGTTACACCTAATTATGTACTGTATTTGCTGCAGGGTTTAAAGGCTGCGGTTAAATGATTGTCTGGGGGTCAACAGGTACCCAAAGATGCTGCAGGTAAATCCAGTTTCCTTGCTTCCCATATGTGATCTATGTAATGAAGCAGAAGCTCAAATAACTGCTCAGAAACACTGGAGCTCTAAGGGGAGTTCTCTGAACTATGTTGCGCTGGTTTAAATATATTGATTCTGTCACCATAGGACAGATCTAACCTATTTTCTTCACTTTCTCTCTGCTCATTTTTGTATTTATCTTTATCAAGAGTGAAAGTTAAATAGATCTCTTCATGTTAAACAGTACGTACTTCTATTAGACAGTATTGTATAAGTGATTACAGATTAGAATAATAAATAGCTCACACAGGAATTTACTGGGCATCTTTTGGACAGGTTAGCTTTTAAAAGCAACTTAATTTTATTTTAATCAAGTAGAATCTAAAAAATTGTATTTAAATAGAACACACAGACATCTTTGATATTTCATACAGTATAGCTTGGAGCACAGTTCAGCATCTGGCTAGACTAAATTTAATATCATTCATCCGTACAGGCTGCTTTTCCTTGAGTTGAAAAAATTATATGTAAAAATTACCAGATACCTCTGTCTTATGATTGAATAAAGATCTTAAAGAACCTGAGAAGTGTTACTATCAGTCATTTAGGCAAAAATTCTGAGTGATGAGAAAATAACTTTTAGCTCCTTTGTTCAAAAAGAAATCATCACCCCTTTATAAATGACTAAAAGGTAATTGGTTCCAAAATAAGGCACATTAACAAAATTAAGCTGAAAATCTGTATAGAACACTTAAGTAGTTAAGTACATTTGTTGTCCAAGTCCAACTGAAGCAATTTATAATTAATCAGATATATCATATTTATTGTCTGAGAATCCATTAGCATGCAATAAGCCTAGATATTCCCAAGAGCTTTTAGTATTAACATAACATGTTAATTGAATCAGCAAATAATTTTCAGTCTGAAAATCATCTTCATGGCAATTACTGATATTAAGTATACAATTTATATGAAATGCATAGCAAGTGTAATTGACCTAACTAAACACTAGTTTGAATTCTAGTTTATATTCAACTTTTGTGTCTATATTCAGTGTCTGTGTATTGAACCTGGAAGTACTGCCTGGTTCAAATTGAGATACCAGTTCATGTTTATCATTATGTAAGGTAACATGGGCTGATAATTGTACAACTTTACAACACAATTGGAAATTTACTTTCACGAACATGTACTAAAAAAACCTGTGATTCGATGATTCTGCATGTAAAATTGTGAGTTTCACACATGCTTACCAGAAGTTAACCTCAGTCTCAAAATAAACTCATGTATCTCTTGATTTCACGTAACTTTAGGCATATAAAATATTTGCAATCAATAGTTGTCTTTTAAATCACCGGTGGTTCACATGTGTTTGAGGGCTAGTCAGGCAGCTCTGCCATGTCAATATAGAAGGCAATGGGCCCACAATTATCTGTGAATAAATACTTCAAAACTCACTTAAACGGTGAACTTTAGAGGCAGTGAAGTGACCCAGTTCCATCCCACAGTGCAGCACAGGGTCCCCATGTTCTGCTCCTTCCTTTTTCTCTCTCAGACTCTCAGGGGGGACCTTTGGCCATGTGAACTGTGTGATGTGCAGCTTTTAGAACCGGTGAGATTTGCCAACCATGATATAAAATGAAGGTTTTTCACTAGCTTTTAAAAATAAAGTAATAATAAAGATGTAGGAGTGTTCTAAAACTGTTTGTGGTTGTTACAGCTCTCTGCTTTCAGTCCCAGATGCCAAATATCAATCCAATACCAACAGTCCTTGCATATCTGTTTAACATATTTAAATGTTTCAAAACATTTGTGATACCAATTGTTTCTTGAACTGTGAAACAGACAAAGTATCTTGAGAACCGTGAAAGAATATGTTGTTTTGATATTTCTGCTTATTTGTTTTGTGAAAGTTTTTGCTTGTTTTGCTGCAAGGAATCATGAAATATTTTGGTTTTTGAACAACTGAGTTATAGGAAGGAAAGGATTAATTATACTGGTGAACCCTGTATTGTTAGCCACAGTAATAACTGTAGACATATTTTACTCCTATAAATAGCTCCTCTTTTATCTAACATCTTTCACTCAGATGTTGCTGAGACCCCTCCTCCTTCACCAAGAAACTTACAGTCATATTTCAGCAGTCTGTTTATATGTAATACCATAAAATCCACAAAATGTGCTGTTGCCTTGCCTTTTGGTACAGTAGCACAAAATTATGAAAGGAATAATGGGTGCAGGGGATGAATAAGACTAGCCAGGTTTGGATTTCATTTTCTAAATGAATTCAGCTGGTCTGACAACCCTAGAGGTGCCCTTAAGCAGAGAAATTGTTAGAGAAGGTTAGATGAGGTGATAATTGCAGGACAGAATAAAAGTTGAACAACTGCTTTTCTTCTGTCCTGGGTTTTTGAGGAGAGCTAGATCAGTCTGGCATACTGCGAAACCAGAAAAACAGTGGGCCTCTCACATTGTTTGTTCTGAAAATTAAAATCTCAATAAGTAAAAATGCTGAAAAGCCTCAATATATTCTATGAAATTCCGAACTTGTATTGCCAAGAGAGTATTTACTTATGTTAGGGCTCCATCTACAGTCATGAGGAAGCAAATTTTATCAGGGATGGCAGCGATCTCAGCTTCTGGGGCACTGATTCACCATGTTTACCATAATAAACTCCCCTTTTCTTTGGGTCAGCATACTTCAGGCTGCTTTGCAGCCACAGTTAAAGTCTCTGATCTCTAATTGTTTCCATTAAAGCAGCAGGCAAGGTTACATTGACAATATATGCCAGTATTCTGGTAGGGTTGGCTTAAATTTCAAGTAATTTTATTATCAAAAGGTTAACGGGCACAGAGAATGTTATCATATAATCCCACTCACACACATTCCATTTTCAAAATACTTAGGATTTTTGCCTGCTCACTATTTCAGTTTGAGAGGCTCTTCAAGAACATCATTCCTCAGATGATGAGCACCATTCCAGTACTGACAGTCTAAGTGTATTTAAGGGACTTCTTGTATCCTTTTGATTTTAAGCCACTATTGACCTTGAGTTAAAATAGATTGGATGTAATCCTCAGCCTCGATTTCCAATAACATTTAGAAACAGTTATGACACTGTAACTAAATAACTGAAATGGTTCTCTCATATTTGGTACTTTTTGCTGTCAGCATATGAATTGGAATTTGACGTAGGTCTTCCATTTCTTTGAAACAGTCAAGCAGAATTGAAGACAGCCACTTGTGAGGAAGGTAGAAGCTGAGCAATATGTAAGTGCAAGCGTGTTTATTTTGTTATTATGTCTCTATGTTAATTTATTGAATGATTAATTTTATGTACATGAAAACAAGCAAACAAAAATACTCAAATTTTGTTCTTCACTTGTGTAACAAACAGAAGGAGGTAGTTTATCAGAGAAAATATTTAAATATCAAAAATAGCAATAAAAAGGGCTAAATATGGGACAATAAAAGCATTGACACAATTTACTGGAAGTCTCACACTTAAGCCAATATATACATGAAGTGAGTGGGACAAAGATTCGAGGTACGAAGATCACTCCTGCATTTTTTATATAAAATTACAGTGGTTTAGCTACCACTTCATTATAGTAGCTAAGAAAGGCATTTGCTTGAGCATATTTAAAAATCTAGGAGTGTTGTTAAGAAATGGGACTGTGTAGTAGTGAGGGTTAAAACTGAACTTTCCAATTAGAAAAGGAGGATTAAATAAATGAAATAATGGATAAACAAAAGATAATTTAGGCGTTTTTTCATTGGTTAATAACTTTTTTAAAAATAGCACAAAAGCAGTTCTCAGTTTTCTTCTAAAATAAAGCTCACACGAAGTGAATTCTTTCTCAACATCCCTTTGCAGCAGTTCTCTGAGCAGTTGCAAAAGTCTCAGCAATAGCTGGTGAGTGAGGGCAAATTTCAGTTCTTGCTGCCAGTACCTCAAGGGCAGTGAGGGGCACGACTTTCCCATTTACTGGAGGGCAGTGCCCAGCAGGAAAATGCCCAATGTCCATGTGGAGCAGGTGATGGAACCTGCTGGAACCTCTGTGTCAGAACTACTGTTTGCTAATTTGCTTGGGGATGTGGAGCCAGAGTGGGTGTATGTCTGTTTCCTGACTGCTTGTGAGAAGTAAGAAATGCAAAGGAAAGAAACAAGAACTGCAAAATGATAAGTAGCTCTAGCAGGTGCTGCAATGGGTGAGTGTTGTAAAGAAAGGAGTGATGGAGGTTGGCACAAAAATATTTCTCTAGACTAGTTTTACTGCAGTGCTCCCCCCTTAAATGAGGAACAGAAAACTTATCAAAGAAAGTATTCTGTTAAAAATCAGGACTAGTGCTCCAAATCAACAAGACCAAGCTAATGGCAGTTGAAAATAGGGGAGAAATGGTTGTTTCTCAGTTATTTCAGCATTTTCCAGTAGGAGGAAGGGAAATATCTGCAACTCAGTGAGGCATTAAAAGCACCACAGTTCAACTGAAGAAAAACCTTGCACTACTGGATGTTTGGTGAACCACAGGGTGTTCAGTAAAAATATTGAAGGGGTTTTCTGTTGGGTTTTGCTTGTTTGTTTGTTTTGGTTTTTTTTTTAACTCATGAGCAGATAATACCCTTAACACTGTGTCACCTTTCTCCTGCTCATCTGGAGTGGATTTATTAAAAAATGACAGCAAATAGGAGAAAGGGTGGAAGACAAGAAAGAGCCTGCTTACAGAGAAGGACTGGTCTCTGGTCATTTAAAGTGATGGCTTTTTGTTATTGCACTGTTGTGTCACCACATTTTACAGGCTTATAGAACATTTTTGAACTCTTCTTTTTCCCGCCTACCTAAAATGTATTTTGAAGCAGGGAAAATTTTGATGAGCAGAAACCAATACATTTATAAACACAGTAACCTTACAGTATGAATTTAAAATTCAATGTGAAGGAATGTGAATAGATTATAAAACAAATAAATTGTTTCGAGGGTACAAATAAATTGTTTCAAGGATACAAATAAATTGTTTCAAGTGAAGAGAAACTTTCACAAAGAAAGGGAAGCTGAGGCTGTTCAAAACTTGCCAACTCTTTGGATGCTCACATATGCTCAGAGTTTTTAGGCCTCCTATTACAAAAAGTTCATTTGTAGGTTGGCCAGAACAGCAAAACCACTACATAAGTTGGGTACAGAAAGGAAACCATTGCAGTGATCAGCAGTGTGTGATTTAGCATTCTGAGAGTCAAAGAGACTCTTGTGATTGTGTTTTAGGCTGTGCTTTTCAATCCCCCTTTCATATTGTGCACAGCTGCTAACACTTACAGTTTGGGGGTAGTGTTGACACAGGAACACAAAGGGTTGAGATATTGCTCACTTATTGCCAGGGTGGGAGGTCAGGGGGAGGACACACGGGGGCAGGAGTTCTCCAAAGCAAAATCATTGCAAAACTAACTCGTGACTATGGCTAAGAAATATTTTCTTCATTGCGAATTTATGATCAGGGTAGACCATGCCTCCCATTCAATGATTCTGTAGAGTCAGGTAATCTCAGGGAAACTTGCCAAGCAGTTGCAAATCTACCACATTTTACCACAAATTGGAGCACAAGCATGGCAATGCTACTTCTGCATTCATGTAGGATTTGTATTGCTAGTTGCAAGTATTTCCATAGACAAGAATGAGTGAACTTGATATCAACAAAAAAAGAACCTTTTCTATTTTAGACCCAGGGGCTGCTGAAACTGGAAGTATGATGCTCAAATTTGTGCTGCCTATGAAGAAGCAGTTGTTGAACAGTTTACTTGGAAAAATATCTTTTGAGCTATACAAATAAAAGCTTAATGTGAGATATAAAGTACTCTACAGGAGATGAAAACCATCTGCTGGTGACCAGGACAGGGCACTGTTGTGCAGAAGAGGAGGGTTGGAATACCAGATCACAGGAGACACAGAAACATGAACAGGATGTGGCCCCTCTGTGTGAGCTCACTTTAATTATGCTCGTTAGGCCTCTCCAGTGATGGGTACCTATAACATCAGACTGTGCTTAATTTGGAGGAGATAAAGAGATAACAGGATTTTTAAACTGCTGGACTGCAGGAACTTTGGCATTTTGCACATTACACTTGGACCTGGGAGAGGTTCTCACAGCCTTGCATCTCTGGACATTTTTTACCAAATAGCCCATAAGAAAGCAAGGTGAAGCTGGCTGCATTTGGGCTGAGGTGAATGACATTGTTTTAGTAAGTCTTCTGACTCTCTAGTCTGTCGAGACAGATAGGTTTGCAAAATTACTCAGATCAGGAATTTAACCAAACCCTGAAGGACCACACTTTCAGTGGCATCATTTGCTAGAGAGAGAAAATCTAGAGAGCTTAGACATAACCTTTGCAAATACCCTCAAGGGATTTCATGCAGTGTCTGGTAGTGACCTGAAAAAATACTATTCTTATGAATGAAGTTCCTAAAAAGGAAAGAGAAAAAATTGGTTTATGTATAAAACCTGCAGACAAAAATCGTATTTATTTCTGCAAGAATTAAAGCACTCCAGCAGATAAGGGCTCTTAGCTGTACTCTGTGTAAAGCTTCCAAGCATGACTTGACAATCCTAGGAGAAAGAAAAGCAGAACTCCTTTGAGGAGTCAAATAAAATGCTGATACACACATATAAGAAGTAATGGATGGGATACCTTGAGTTCCAAGACTTTATTAGTAGTAGTTCATAAGGAATAGATGATGTGATAACAAGGATTTCAGTAAAATTGCCTCAATATAATGATTGTATGATGTGCTGACTCAGAAAGACTTTGAAGCAAGAAGCAAAGAAACAATTTCCATCTGTTCATAACTGTTGAACATTCTTTATAAATACAGGATTAAAGGAGAAAAACACCTGATTTCAGCATCTGTTTCTTTTCAAATGGAAACAAATGGAGGTTAGTAAACTTTTCATTGTTGGAGTGGTTTTGGTGTTTTTGTTTTTTTTTTTGCCTGTATGTTTTTCAAAACTGAGGTAGAAAAAATCAGGGGGCAATAGTATGTCCAATAGTAACAACTTGGAATTGTGTGCATAGAGAAAGAATTTGAATTCCTATCCAAAACATGTGTTTTCCTATAAAAGTCAGAAGATGTGAAAAAACCCTCAAAACTTCGAAGCTAAAGAAATGTTGTACAAAATGAAGAAGTTGGTGTTCTTTACCTGGCAAACAGAGAGCTGCCTGTAACCTCCAGGTTGTTCTTACAGTGTGTGACAGTCACTGCATAGAGCTGCAGTTTCACCTCATCACTATGATACAGGTGAGACCTTCACAAATCCTTTCTCCTCCAGCTTTATTTCTTTGCAAATTCTATAGAGCATAAACTGTTGGTAATATTTAGCTTGTGGTAATTGTGATGTTAATGCTAGACTATGCCACTAAACTAATTAATTTTACTGCTTGCTGAAAATTGAGAGGCTGGAGCTGAAAAAGTAGGAAAACTTTTTTTACTTGAGGTATCTTGCTGATTCTGATCACCATCAGAATTCCCACTTTAACCAGCATGATTCAAAACAGCCTGCATTGTCACCATCAGAGTGCAAACTATCCATCTGAAGATGTTTAAAGGAAGATGTTTAAAGTGTGAAGTGTTTGATTGGACTTTCTCTCCATTCTGCAAAGTATCCAGGGAAATGCTGCTGTATAAATGGATTCATAAAAGTCTCGTGAGCAAGGCCTGTCCTTGGCTTTGTCTCTTCTTTCATTTCTTCTCATGACCTGTTGTCTTGAAGTGCTAACCTGTCAGGTTCAATTCAAGTTGTTTGCAGCTTAGATGTTTACTAGATAAGCTGTTATTTGCCCTTATTGGCTTTTGTCCTCTGCAAGGAAATAAAACAGAAACTGAGAGAGATGAGGAAACACACACAGCTTTAAAACATTGCAGGGCAAAAGTGTTATGATGTGGAGATGTCAACTAGAGTCAAAGTAGTTGCATGTTTGAGCTTGATATTGTTACTTTGAATTTATGTTGATGCCATAGTGGAAGCATAATTTCAGCATTCTTATATACTTCTCCCTCATTTCCAGTCAAGTGTATTACAGACAGAAGTTTGACTGTAATTGATCTTTTCTGGTTTAATGCATATACAGAAAATAAAGGAGACAAAGGTTTACAATGGCTGAAGCCACAAGCCATTTGTGTCCATGGCAGATACAGATACTGTGTAAAATGTACATTTTCAACCATGCTTATTAGCCAACAGAAGCAAGTTCTGATTTTATTAATACTGAGTGACAGAAAGAAGATCACGCTTATGAAAGACAAGAAACTTGGTAATGGTGAGATGAGTAAAGTTAACTTCACACATGGTGTTAGGGAGTCCCCACTGCTTCAGGGTTTTTAAATCTATCCCAAACATGACAGATGTTCTCAAGCATTATCTGGGACAGACAAGGCTGAACAATGAATGACAAAAGCTCCTACCACATCTCAGTACTTAATATCCACAGTATGACCTGTAATAATCAGTGATATTAACAATTTCTTAAATATCTCTGCTGTGATTCCAAAGAGTCTACTTTGTTGCTTTTTACATGGGACAAATCAACAGGAGTAGCTGTAACATTCCCTTAACTTTCTAGAGATTGATTTGTGTACTCAAAAAAAAAGTCAGTATTGAGTTTTAGGGCATGAACACAGGAAGAGATTCTGTTCTACACTAAGAAGGTGTGTGAATGGTCTTGGTTCTTGACAAATGGAGGAAATCAGACTGCAGAGCCCCACTGGGGCATAACTGGAGTCTGGGAACTACTCTTGTGTAAATTCATGCCAAGTTTACTAAGTGGTGGTTTTCTTGTGCAAGGATCTAGTTTTCATTGTTGTAGTCCATCTAAGCAGATGATTAGTTGTATCAAAGAGTTATTTTTGGAAAATGTTATTTTTTAACTTGAGATAACTTGATTTTGAAAAGCAAAAATTGTTTGCTTAGTAGTAAAATATTACAATTGTGCTTCAGGCATAGGGGTTTTTTTTATTACATCATTGCTATTAAGCACTTGTATTGCCATTGAGTGGAATGACAGCTTTAGAAGTGTTTGACTTTTTCTGTACTTTTACAATTGCATGTTTAATGAGGTCTGACATTATGTATCCAACAATTTTGCATCTTCATTTTGATAATCATTGTACAATTAATAAGGTCCCGTGATAAGCCCAGTGAAGTTGCACTGAAGCCGTACTAAGCTGTAATTGCCATTTTTCATGAGAAAGCTTAGCTATAAAATACAATATGACTTGCCTGAAGCCACACAGCAGCAAATCTTTAAGAAAGCCAGAGCGGGTTTGGATTTATTCTTTCTATCTTTTGTTTTAAATATAAGATATATTTCTTCTTCTAAATAAGGTAAGACATGCAGGGAGAAATTATCGTGGTTGTATAGCCGGAAAGAAATAGATTATGCACTAGTGTACATTAGCATATATGTTTGCACTTGCAAGTTAAGATCAGTCATCAGAAATTTCATCTTAAATGAAAATTTTAATAAGTATGTGCATTTGAACAACTATACAGCTTTATTATCTGAACTGTGGCTTTCTCTAAAAATGCATAAATATGCATCTACTTGAAGGATTTCTAATATTGCTATATTAAAATTCTTACTATCAATAAAAAAAATCTGTGCGGCAACGACTGATTTTTCCATATGCAAAAATCTTTAGAAATGTGTGGTCTGAAAATGAGACATTTCCAAATAAAATTGAGCTGTGCAGAAGAAATTGAGGGAAAAGTCCTTAAGGTGACTTTTAAATGAAAATGAAATGTCTTTTAGTAAGTTTCAGAGGTACAACATTACAGACTAGTAGAATTGTATCTCATTAATTTCAAACACAGATTTTATGTGAGGCTATTTGATTATAATTTGATTATCTGACCCTGTAATTAAAGTTTATTGCCAATTTCAAAGCTTATGTGTAAAATGAACTGGTTTTCTTCAAAGCAATATACAATCCATTGGACTCATTGACTTCTAGTTTTGCATTTAAATCGAAAAGTCTGTTATAACATGACAAACAGGTTCAGTTTTTGATCATTAATCCTGCTAAGCAATATTCATAAATTCAATTTTGAATCAGTTGGAATACTTTTCTTTTATTAGTTTCTGTGTTATTAAATGAGATTGTCTCTGACTAATATATTTCTGGACTCAAACTGTAGCTCCAAGCTGTTATTCAAATCAAATAACATGCCCCTTACTTGTGCCTAGCACTAATAAATGCCAACTTGTGATACATTTGCTGGAGACTGTCACGAATATTAAAGGAGGCAATAATGCCACTAATGTCTCATAAGTAAGCTTATTTTCCTAAAGGACTGAAATCAGTCATCCTACTGAGGGGGGCAAAGGGGGAAGAGCTTTTAAGACTTAAAGCCTAAAGCATTATTTTACTCAGCTAAACATTATTATTGAGGAGGTAAATGACCAAGAAATTACCACTGCAGAGGATGAAAAATACAACATGTAACTTCTGGTGCCACCCTGAGCAACAGAAATGCATCCACTGGCTAAGCATATGCTGGGCTTAGTAGACTTGCATGTTCATTGGTTTGGAGGCATGTTTCCCTCCTTCTGAGGGCTTGAATTAAAGGAAGAAAAAAAATCTAAGAGCCTTTTACTGTTATTGTCAACCACCTACTTCAGTTCTTTTGTGATATTACTGGCAGTAGTTAGGGGGTTTGGTACAGAACACGAATTTAATGTGTTGACATGGAATTATCTAAACAGGATTTCCTTGTCTGAGTTGTCATGCCACAAGCTGGGCAGTTTGTGAAGGAGTTTATTGGGTGGAGCAGGGAGTATGACTGTGACTGAGAGACATAACATGGATCCTACCTGTGTCCCAAATGGATACAGGGGCAATGCTGAGATTCACACACAATCATTTTGATTCCTCCTATCTCAGAATATTTCCCCCTCCCTTTTTTTTTTTTTTTTTTTTTCCCTTTTTTTTTTTTTTTTCCTTTTTTTTTTTCCTTTTTTTTTCCCCCTGGAGGTAGAATACTGGTAATGAGTGCCCAGTCTAGGACTCTATGTACTTTCTAATGAAACTATGAGTCACATATTTATCCCTTTGTTTCTCTAGTTTTTTTCCCAAATATTTCCAATTTAATTAAAAATGAGGCAGTTGTGGCTTCTACTTTGTGCAGTCGAGTTTTTAGCTTTTCTACTTTATCAAAACTTCTGTGTAATAACCTTGTATTTTCTTTTCAAAAATAATAATTTTAAAAAGCCTCATGCCTATTAAAGTTCAATAGTGTCAGTATCACAGAATGTACCAAAATAAATGATGGGTTCTAGGAGAGTAACTAATGTATTTGCTTATGGTTGAGAGGGTTTTCTTTAAATGAGGGTTCTTACATTATGGGTATTTATTTTAATTGGGATGGATGAAAGCGTTGAGAGACAATCTGATGTTTGATGATTGCCTTTAGTTCTGTGTTGTGCAGAGTGTGTTCCAGTTGGATTTGGTTTACAAATGGTCTGTGAACTCCTGACCCAGCACTTCCCTTTTCTTTCCAGTTTTTCATGGAAAACAGAAGCTAATCATGACTTATCAGCATTAGAGATATTACTGAACTCTCTGGAGCTGAGGCAGAGCCACAGTTCACAGAACAGATGAACACTACTTGCCTAAAGTGTAATTTAACTGGGTTTTGTTTAGTGTTTTTATTTTAAATCTAAATTGTTGCTTACTTTAACAAATACTGTGATCCTCCCCACAGAGGGATTCATGTCAGTGCCTCCTCTGTCTAATATCTCATTATTTCTGAAATGCAGTGGAAGATTTGGTTTGAATGTTATTTTTCTATGTTATTTTTTCAATGGCAATTTTTTTGTTATTATAGATATAATTCTTAGTTCTCACAATGAATACAGCAAGGTGACAGACTGTCATAATAATGCAGATTATGACTGATGGCATGTGATCCTAAGCTTGGATAGTATGATGCATAAATGCTTTGAAATGTATTTATATTTCCATCTTTTTGTGACCAAGATTAGTCCACAACTGTGAGTGAGAAGAGCCTCAGCCTGCATGGTAAGAAACACCATTCAAAAATGACTTTGGTATCTAATTATCTTATCTACATAACAGTGGCCAAGTTCTCCATCTTCTCTTAGAGCTCTGTCATATGCTGCCCTACTTGGATATTTCCAGAGAAGCTGAATTCAGGCCAGGATTTAGTGCCAGGTCAAGTTCAACATGTAGCTTTCTCTAACAACAATTTAGTACTTCTTTTCTCACTACACTTCCTTTCAGACTTTTTAATTAAAATTAGGTTGTTTTGGATGCAACCTAGCACAGTCAGTTTTATTAACAGCAGTATCAAAGGCCGGTAATAGTGCACTGACTGCTTGGGATTGCTCAAGAAGCTTGTAAGTATTCCAGAACAATGAAAATTTTTGCCTAAACAAAATATTAGGGATCTGGGGGCAGATACATTGGCAAGTTGTGGTTGGTTTTTTATGTGGTTGTGTGTTTACTGAGATGTGCAGGGATCTGGGCTTTTTAACTCTAGAGCCATTAATTAGATTATAGAAATGTACAGCCAATAACACTTTGGTTTAGCCCTCAATTGCTCACATCCTCCAGGTTTTCTGGAAGAGTAGTCATTTGAAATTGCACTTAGCATATGCCTACTCTTCACTATGTACATAAAGACTTCCCTAGCTAGTTGTGGGAATAATAAGTGTGAAAAATAACGCTAATGTTTTCTTAAAGTAAGTGTCTACTCATCATTACTTCTTGAGCAAATCAATTTAATTTTTCAGACAAAAAATGGATCATCCAAAGATGTGTTTGACATTTAATAAAAAGTTAATTAGGCTTGGTATGACTATTTAAACACTGCATAGGTTGCATTCTGGTTTGAAGTATTATTTTCGGGAAACATTATGATAGTGATTATTATAACATTTGGTTATCTGCCTCAAAGCATCCCTGAAAATAATTAAGAGGTAATACTTTTAGAAAATGAATGTAAAATGTTTTTCTTATTTATATTTCAGCATTGTAAATATTTCTTTTCCAATCCTGGAAATTTTTTGTTCCTGATAAATTCTGTGCTAAAATAGTACGATAGATGAGATTGTAATGATACAAAGCCAGGTCAGTGAACACTACTGGCTGCACACCTCAAGGACTTGAGTCTCTCAGATTATGGTCTAACTGCTTTTTTTCAAAAAAGTTTTAGGATTAAATGGTTTAGACTTTAATAAACCTATTTAGATACTGCTTTGTGGTAAAAAATGCTGCATATCAGGGATTTGGTTTTGAAGATGACCCAGATGTGATAACCAGAGTATTTACTTTTGTATTTAAAGACCAGAGTGCATCCAGCTGGATACTAATTTGAAGAATATCAGGCACTCTGAAATTGTTAGGTTGTAATATTTCTTAAACATATTTATCAAAAAGAAAAAAAAAGTCACAAATTACATTAAAAGTATTAAACCCATCCCACACCCAGAAATAACAATGTTAAAGCATAGGAAATTCTTACACTGACAGTTTGTTTTCCTGGTGTGTAAATAGTATTGTCTATCCTTTTTTACATTTTACTTCAAACCAGTGGAAATCCCCAACTGCATGAAATTTAATTCAAAATTTCATATGAACAAAAAAATTACTAAATAATTTCCAATAATTGGACTAGGTTGGTAGAGTAACTTGTTTTCTGAATACTTTAGCTCCTTTTTGCTGAAATATGGTCATCTGATGCTTTTAAACAATAAATTATGGCATTTGTTTAAGTACTTTTTTTAATATAACATGGCTTATACAACAAATTATAACAAATACTAGAGCAAATGGATTTGGTACTTAGGATTTTATTATACTTTTTTTTTTTTTTTTCTCAGTTCATACCTCTTGGAAGCTCACTAGAGTTGGAGGCCTCACATCCTGGAAAATGTAAGTAAGTTCTAGAGACTTTAAGTCTTGTTTTATCAGGCTTCAGTTATTCTGAGCATGTCAGCTCTTGAATGCTGAAGTTAACTTGCACAGTTAAAGCACAGCACAAGAATCAGCTCAGGCTATGCAGAGCCTTGCAAAGCTGATCTCTTTGAAATACGTCCAAATAGGTATTCAAATCACTATTACAACATAAATCAAAAATACTTTCCACATTTTACAGTGTACTTCATATGACAAGAACATTTCCTCTCAGTTATGATTCTTTTTCAGAGTGGAAATCTTCAGCTTGATGGTACTTGATGGCAAAAGAATGTTCACTGAAGAGTGGCATAACGCCATGGCTTGTTCACATTCAAATTTAAAGTAATAAATAATATGAAGGAGTGGAGGAAAGATATCTATTTATCACATGGTTTACACGCTAAAACAATTTCAACTTGTAAACCCAAATTTATTCATGATGTTGGTGCCATTGCAGCACAGGAGGTTTTATCCCTGCTGCTTTGCTTCCATGGGCGTTGCTGTCAAAGCTTCCCAGTCACCTTGGTTAATTCATTCCGTGTGCCAGAAGTAATTATCCAAAGTTCCACACTGCCTGAAATGATGAAACTTTGAGCAGTGTGCAGCTATGATGTCATAAGGCAATCATTAATGTGAGAGTGCCTTACCTGGAGGCCTGAAGGCCCATGCCAATGAATCACATTCCCCTATGAAAGGTATTGATTTAATCATTCTGATGGCAGGCCTGTCAGAAATGTAATTGTCCACTGGAAGTACAAACGTGTAAACGGACACTCCAGCAAAAGGCAGCAATCTTTCTAAGTAACATTTTACATTTATTCAGATCATTCCGCTTGTTTTCCTCCTCCCTGTGCCCCCAGCCCGAGTCTGTTATTGATATAAAGGTTGAAGCTCAGGCAGCTTAGCTGTTATGTGGAATGACCTTTACTTTTAATATTAATATATTATTGTAAAGTCTATGAGACTCATAAATGCAATTTTAGAATTCATATGAAATGCCATGTGCTGAACCTATTGCAACTTTTCCTCTAGTCCTGTGGCAGGTTGCAAACTATGCGAATTAATATGCATCATATTCTTTCCCCTTTATTTACTTAGAGAGGTTTGCAGAGCAACTTTATCAAGAGTAACATTATCAAGAGCTTTCCTGCAAGCTTCTTTATCATATTCACATCCGTGTCTGCTCGACACTTGTCACTGTCAATCAAATGGCAATAATACGCAGATGATTTGCTCATTTGGTTTAATAAAATCTCCCTGCTTATTTGCACTGCAGTCATTATGCCACATAATTGCTCCGCCGCCGAGGTGAAAGGCAGCCAGTTGCCTGGGGGATAAGAAGAGACTATTGCTATATGAAGGATTTGTTTCTTTGCCTCTGTCTCTCCCTAGTCACTCATATCCCTAAAATTAATATTGTATTTGAATCCAGTCCTGCTATTCTTATGCAGGCTAACATTGTTATTACTTATTATTTGGATGTGAAGTCATTTATTTTTAGTTTTGATGTCCAGGCTGTCAAGCTAAATTTCATTGTGTACTGCCACATACGATTTTTAACTGCCATTTAAACTTGATTCAAAATCCAAATTATGAAGAAAACACGTTCAAAGGAATGGTCTGACAGGAAGTATAGCTACAATTTTTATTTCCCAGGAAATCAAAGTATAGATCTTGTTATTGTTCTGTGGTGGAGATATGTGCGGCTTTCATACCTCATAATCTTTTTTGTATTGGCTGGACACTGTGATTCAGAAACAGAAAAAAAGGGGGGCTATTTATGCATATGAGCAGCCCTTAGGGTGCAAAACAAAGGCATTCACTTCCAGAAATTATATAGCACAGAACTAGCTCAAGTGACTGTTGTAAATTCCTGAATGATTTGTACTCCATTTTCCAGTAGATTCTACTATGACAGATGGAAGTAAAAATGAGGAATCTATCCCTGTAACACAAACCTTGGCTCCTTCACTGCACAGTTAATAAATCAGTCACTGCCATGTGATAATAATTACCATCCCATACTTTTGGGGTGATTCCACCTCAGTGGCATACTCATTAGGAGCCTAAAATAATTCATATTTAAATGTATTCCAAATAGCATGTGCTAGGGTTTCTTTTAAAGAAAATTAAAAACTAGGCTAAAATTCCATATGAGAGACTATGTCTACATTCAGCTTTCCTATTTTTATTCAAAGACCTGCATTGAGCTTAACTGGGACTCTGTTGGTAGGCCAGAGGAAGTGCTAATGCTTTAAAGCTGTTGAACTTGAGCATACATTGTTATTTGTATAAACTCAATCTAATAGTATTCAGATATAGAAAGACAGAGTGATGAGCTGTAATATTAACACAAGGACAGTTAATAGGGACTCCATTAATTCACAGAAATCCCAAAAAGGGGTTATAAGTCACCTCCAGCCTTTCTGGCAGGCCATTACAGTTCATCCAGTCAATGTGATGCTGAACCCAGTAGCAAGATTAAAAAAAGTATTATACTGTGAGATTTTCAAGCTCACTTTGTAGAAATCAAGAGATATAACTCCATTCAGTAGCTAAAGTGGTTAATCACTCTCACTATTAAAATATTTACTGAATGTCTTATTCGAAATTGGTTCTTGTTATGGCTTTCCACACTAGATTAAAGATATTTATCTCCCAGAATTTTTGCTCTTTTATTGTCTTGTAATTGAGTTCTTTCTCAGTAGTGTTTAGCAAAATTAATAGATCCCTTAACATATCCCTGGTCTCTCCACCAGCTTTCTATGGGTGCAGGGTTCTTTGCTTTTCTCACAGGTAAGTAATGACATCAGTTATCTAAGCAGTGTTTTGCATAAAGTTAACCTCTTTTCCAGGGGACAAGGAGGCATAGCTGCTCTAATGAGCAGCTAATATTGGGCTTTTGTAGTTCCGTTTTGGTTGGGGTTTTTTTAATTATAAGAAAGGATTGCTTTTTTTTTTTTAATTTAGTATTTAGTTTGGATTTTTTGAGCATGTCTGCGAAGCAGTTGTGATCATCCTTTAGCTACATATCTTGATTATTATTTACCACTGTGAATGGATTAAACACTTCTATTACCCAAGTATGCTTGTAAATGATTTCTTAGGGAAAAATGTATTCAGTCTGTTACCAACCCATGATATAAAGCATTCTAGATGTGCCAGTGTGTGCAGTGGAGTTCAGCTGGGCTGTGTGTTCAGATCCAGCCATGCCATGTGGGCTGTGGGATCAGAAGCACACTCCAGCTAGGTGCCACAACATGGCTTGCCCAGGCTGCTTCTGCTTCATGAATGGTCTTGCATGCTCCCCTTGTGCATTCCATGTAGCAGTACAGATTTATCCTAGCTCAGGACTCTGATTATCCTTCCTGAATAACAAAATGTTCAGCAAAGGAAACTGGTAAAAGCACCTACATATCCTTCAGGTAGTTAAACACCCATAGCTGGAGATCAAGTGAGCAGGAAAGAGAGATGAGAGTTTTTTCTCCTAAGTTTGAGTCAACTAAAGATCTTTCCAGCAGTCTGCATAGCTGTTACAATTTACACAATTTTTTTTTTCTGTAGAAAACAGTCTCCTATCCTGTCCTCTTCCATAATTTACCTTTGATTTCATATTGTGCTCTGCCCAAGCAGCTGCTCACTGCAGACCTGCTGCTGCTGCTAATACGCAGTGGCCTTTGTAGACAGACAGGTCATGACGCTCGAAGTCTTGTGAAAGGGATCAAGTAGTGAACAGGCTGTTCTGAAAGGTTTTAGCATCTCTCCATCTTTGGAGGTATTGAAAGCACAGCTGGATGTGCTCCTCAGCAGCCTGCTCCAGATGGTCCTGCTATTCAGCAAGGGGCTTGGACCAGACAACCTCCAGAGCTCCATTCCAAACTCATCCTTTCTGTAATTCAAGGATGCAGAAGTGCCACATGACTAGCAAAAGCTTTTCATAGAAAGGGTATGAACATATAAAATTATGTATTGTTATTGTCTGAGAGAAAATAATTTTACACTGAGATCAAATTATTAATCTGCATTACCATTTGTAAAGAACTTTATTTTGCCTTATCTCACTGAGTGTCTGTGGAGGGAGTTGTTTATTCATTTGTTTCTGGGGTCGGGGGATTTTTTTGTTTGTGGAGTTTTTTGGGTTTGTTTTTGTTGTTTTGTGTTGTGAATTTTTGGTTCTCTCTCTCTCTCTCTCTTTTTTTTTTTTTTTTTTTTTTTTTTTTTTTTTTTTTTTTTTTTTTTTGGATTGAGGAAGGTAAAAAAATGTACATCTACTTAGGTAACTGTAGGCCATACTATAGCCACAGAAAACTTCAAGAACATGCGCTAAAGATTACCTTGAAAAAAATCCTTATTTCAGATTAATCACAAAAACACTCACAGAGGGAGGAAGGACAGTTTAATTTTCCTGTCTTTATGGTGGGTTTTGCTTCTTTCTAATCTCTAATATTAAAAATATCTTAATTTTAAATATGTTTATTTTGTCATGGTGACTGATTTGGCTCTTCAAATGTAATGGGTGTTAGGAAGAAATGCTGACTATTGTGTGGGTGATGGTTTTCCCACATGGAAGTGTGTGGGAAAAATTGCTTTTGCTATTGTCTGGATGTTGGCTCATGTTTCCCTTTCTGTACACAACCCATTGCCTGTTCCTTTCCAAGAGCATCCTTCTGCAAGTTACAACAGGAAGTAGCAACAGTTTTAAAACAAAAATGTTGCCTGTATTTTTTGTAGAGGTATCTTAGTTTTAGACAAACTAGCATACTGAATTACGTATTTCAGTAGGAGAAATAATATTAGTTTTATTAGAATACAGTGCTGGGTTTGGTGTGCAGCTGCCGTAATTACTTAAGAAAGGTATTGATGTGTTTGAATTAGCACTCTGTGCATTTACATACACAGACTTGTGCATCCATACACATACACACTGAGGCTGTCATAAATTAAAGAAAATGGGAAATTTCTGTCCAGCTCAAATACTCAAACCACATGCCTGTGTTTGGTGAGCAGGATTTCAGAAGGCCTGAAAATAAAAATCAATTTATAATTACACAGTCTATAATTAAATAATCAAAATTAATTAAATTGTGACAGTAGTTCTTTGCTTGACTATTGAATAAGTTACTTGACATTTTTCAGCAATATTCTTGGCTTTAAATTTGAACCAATATATAAAGTAACACAGAAAATACTACACTAGGGAACATTCTAACCAGGATTTTCATAAAAGAGAGAAATCTAATATTATACCCTAGTATTAATTAACATTAGATTTACTATCTGAAAGAAGGTATTTATAATTCTACAAAATGAGACGTTTATCTTTTTATAGTCTCTTTCTCATAATCTTCATTTTCCAAAGGCATTAAGGGACCTTATGTTTGCAAAGTGGAAATTATTAAGGATAATTAAGATGAAAGTTTTATTTGACAGAAGAATTCTCATGATGTTTGGGAAGACTCAGTTTAAATCTAATCTCAGTTCACACTGTTGCTTTTTAGAATGAAATGCTGTGTAATAAAACCACAAACAGCCAAGCCAGATTCCAGAACTGCAGAGACATTACTGGTGTCCCTTAAAAAGGAAGAAAAATTAGACCTTCCAGCCTCTTGTGGATTTAGTAATTGACAAATGTACAGAAGGTAAGACTGAATTAAATTATTACTTTGAGGAAACAGTTAGAACTGAATAGGAGATATGAAATTACATTAACTTACAAAGGAAAGGTTGCAGATGGCATAGAAAAGATACCAAAACTCAGGTAAAAAATAAACCACTTGAAACAGATGAGGATATAGATGTACTATTGAAGATTTTTTTTGGTCAACCTTAGTTCTTATTCATAGATGAAATATCTCAACCGAAATCTTGTTGACGTTAAAGGAATTTTGTTGATTTTTAAAACTGGCCTGTAATATCCCTAAAACATTAATTTGTGACTAGTCAAACTTGTTGTGAATAGTCCAAATTGGGAGGAAGACTGAGGTTCCCATATCCTGGCTATGATGCAATAAAAGCCAACAGTAACCTCATTTGATTTGAAATTGCTTCCTACTGAGCAAATATTTGATTTTCCATCTAGCAGTGTTCATTTTTCTAAGGTTCTTCAGCTATAACTGGATATCCAGGTCCTGAGTCCAATTGCATTTCCAAGATAGTGAGTTATCTGAGTCAGTGTTTTGCTCCTTTCCTGCTCATTGAAGGGATCCATTTGCAGTGGAACCCAAATGTTACTCTGTTTTCCTGCACTACCCACCTTGTGTTCAGCTTGTGTTGCCTAAAAATTTGAGAACCAATCTGAGACATAACCAGCTCTTATCTGCCTGTTTCCAGTGAAAGAATGACCCTACCCCATTGACATTTGCCCCGGGTGTGCAGCCTGTGGGAAGATGCTGAGCTGCTGGTCTTTAATTTTTTCCTGTGTGTTCAGCCTAGCTCTAGAAAGACCTAATGCAGTAAATGTTTTCTTTATATGCAATCTTTTAAACATATACTATCTACTACACTGTTTAGTTTGAGCCAGAAATGTATACACAGAATATAGAACTGGAAAAAAAATTGTGTGTGAGACAGAAGAGAGTTTCTGAGTTTTCATTCAGCTCTGTAGGTTTGCCAACATAACTTCTCTGCTCCCAGTTATAAACTCTGAGTCAGTAGCATCAGCTACAGATTCTATTTGGAGAGATGGAGGGAAGAGAGAGTGTCTTTCTCACAAGGTTTTCTTTTTTTGGAATACTGAGGTCACCAAGGTCAGGCTGTGTGGCAGGGCAGCTGGAAATGGGCCCAGGATGTGATGGCAGGGGTTGGAAGTGTAGACTGTAAGGTGCTGCTCAGTGGGTTTTACTTAAGCCCAACATCATGTCTGCTTGGAACTTTATTAACTGAGCTACAACCCTTGGTAGCTGTTTGTAGCTGTTCCCCACCGAATGTGAAAGCTTCCTTTGCATATTCACCCTCTCTCTCTCTCCCCAGTCTTTATTCTTCATATTCAGTTCTTTGATCACTCATCCACTAAGTTTTTTTAAAATATTCAGCTTTTTAAAATTACCAGCCACTTACACACCTGCTTAATATGTCACTTTACCAGGAAAGTAATAAGAAGATGAAAGGAGGAAAGTGACTTTTGTGTAGAAATATGGCTCAAGGTGTGAGTGGAGAAAAGAATAATCCTACTTTATTATGTCTTATCATCTCTGAAATTATGTAGTTATTTTTCAGTCAACAAATTAACTGTGATTTTCCATCTGAAAATTATGAATTGGTTTTTGTCTGCCTTTCACTCATCATATCATACCATTACAGCAAACACTGGAGTTCATAATAATATTGTGGAAACTGCTGATCAAAGCTTGTTTACATGGACTGTGTTCACTGATTTGCCAAAGTTGTCTCATACAGATGCACTTTAATAACTATTCTCTGCAAAACTGATTTTTCTAAAAGATTCTTCATTCTGATTACTCTGTAATCTTAGTTGGCCTCGAGAGTGTGGGGTTATATGCATATTTGTTTAAAAGTTTGTTCTACATTATTATGATTCAAAATGTTCCATGAAAGGAAGATACTGAGAAAAATCCAAACCTTATTCATAAGGAATATTAATTACAGCTGTAAGTCTAGTTAGTCTGATTAACAACTTATAAAAAGCTCTCAATGAATGGCTGTGAAAATTCTAAAAGGCAGAATTTGAATTCATCAGTAGACATTCAAAGGCAGGAATTAAATATACAGGCTTTTATCCTGACAATGTCTCTCTTACAAATACGTTGTATGGATATGTAGTTTTAAGATTAATTTTACATTTTAGCATTTACAAACAGGATTTGTATGATTTTGATAGCTAAGGAACATATTTTCAAAATGTGTGACTAGCAAATTGACTAACAAAATTCTCATCCACCTATCTTTCCTGGGATGTTTTACCTAGAAGCAAATATTCCCATAAATAGAAAACCAGTGCAATTGGGATCTAAGTCTTCCTTTGGGATTTATTCTAACATTATAAGCCTCTAGTCAGATTCAAGTGTTCAACTTCTTAAAAAAATAGTGATAAAACAGTCCTTTCTCTCCTCATAATAGGAAATTACTTTCAAAATCATACTGTGCAGAACCAAAATTCATCTTAGAACTGTAATTCTCACTGTTCAAATAAGAGCTATAAGTAAAGCAAATACAAAGGAATAAAAGAGTACAGTAAGTCAGTTTTACAAGTTTCATGGTTCTGAATTCTGCACAGTTGGACTGAGGTTTCTAGTTCATAAATTAAGGAATCTGAAATACATTTAGATTTAAATGTTTAATTCATTTTTTTCCTCAGTGTGAGAGATGTTGAAGAAAGTGTAGTTTGAAGTCTATGATCTGATCTTTAATTAGTCGTTGATAGGATCTTCTGCTGTTCAGGAACCATTAATACAGTCAATCTCTCATGTTGTGAAACACTCTGACAGCCACACAAATGCAAAAGTGTCTGAATATTATACACAAATGTATTCTTTTTATATTAAGTGAGTCTAGGAAGACAGGAGGCTTTCTATGGGGAATAGATAAATTTAATATTTTGTCCTTGTTATAATAGTTTGCTGCTGACTGAGCAGAGACCAACAGTAGGTCCTGTGATTCTATCCTAAGAACTAAATGACAAATTTTGATGATGCAGTTAGTGCTGTTCCATCTCACCTCCTCCTCAGGGAAAATAGATACACAGTCAAAAGCATTTTTATATTGGTGCAGCTATAGCTGCATCCATTCTAGCAATTTCATTGTAATGAAAAAAATATGAAAAAGAAGTACATCATCTTAAATCAACACTACTAGTAGAAAAAGTTTCCATCTTTATGCTTGTTTTTAAGAAAACAGAAAAATGCCACACTGTTAGGTGTAAACTAGTAGAGGGGTTTCTGTTTGATTTGCTGTTAGTTTCCAATAGCATTCCTAAAAAAAAAAAAAAAACTGAGCTTCTAATTAATGTTTTCTTTCTTGCACTTTGTTAAATTAATTTCAAATCCAAACAGAGCAATGTGCCAAACCAACTGAAATCTCTACAAATCCATTTCCCACACCTCAGCACAGTCAGCAGGAATCTGGGCACATTGAAGGCCTGTCTAGGAATTCACATTTGAGACAAAGAGTTTCAGGAAGGCCTTCCCAAAGCAGATGCCTCTCTGGCCTGTACCTGGCCTTGCCATTGAAGGGTCAGAGCCCTGCAAGAGCTCCAGCCTTACCAGCAGGTATCTATTCCAGTTTGTTTAATTATTGTTTGTACTATTGTCCTTCAGAATGAGGGGAGAACTGTGACCTGATGTCTTCCTCCTGATGGATAACTTGCACTGCTGTGCACTGTGAATCACCTCCTTCCATCCTTCATAGATACATTTAAATTGAAAACACCAATTTTCAAATACTTTTTGTATTTCAACCTATTTTAGAGATCTGATAATTTCTCTCTCCTTGTTTGCTGAAAGGATATGTCTTGTTATTAGCAATTATGCAAATAGAGACCAGTATGGAGAAATTTAAAACAATCTCTTTATGAAACAACACACAATTTTCAGCAAGGTAAAAAAGGAAATTAAAATCTAAACTGTTTACTTGGATGCTTTTACTTAGATTGCTTTATAAAGTGCTCACAGTATGTTCTTGTAGTATACAAATCACAAAGGAATTGAACTTGAAAGTACAAAATAAACAGATGTTCAGGGTTTTAATAATGTTTGTAATTCTGCTTTTTAGCTTTGAACAAAAAAAAAAGAAAATGCCACCTTTCACCTTTGCATTGTAGGAAGAAAAATTCATGTTAATATCAGTAATTATCAAGTAAGGTTTGTAGGTTTGTGTGGTTATTAAAATCCTTTTATCAGCCTCCCTATAGAACCACTGGGGACTCCAGCGGGAAGTGAGCAGGAGCACTGAGCCTGATCATTTGTCTGTCCTGCAACACACGTCGTGCTCCTGCCAAGGAGGGGTTTCTGTCCCTTTACCTGCCCAAGGATTGCCATGTGTGACTAGAGCAGCTGCAGGACACCATCTAGTGGTGCCGAGCCTGAGCTAATTACAGATTTAGTTTATCTTTCCTCGTCTCTCTGTAGCTCGGATTTCTTCTCAAAACCACAGCCGCCACAAGGAGAAATTCTGCTCCGTTCTGAACTGTCCAGCGTCTTCCCACACTGAACCACTGAGCATCACATTGACCATGCTTTAAAAGATACAGCCATAGCACCCTTCCTTCTTCCACAAAGGCACAGGAAAGTGCTCAGCAATTTTGAGGTTTGCATTATGACGATGTATGGTTCTGGGGTATAACATAGGTATTGTGGAAAAATTCATCACAGTATTTAGAATTCTGGGTGAAACAGATACCAAGTATCTAAAAGTAGGAAAAAGGATATCTAAAGGGTATTTAGGCATGCACTAATCATACAATGTTTGCTACAGATAACACCCATAGTGAAAGAAATCTTTCATGAGATAAATAATATACAAAAAGCATTCTGGGCCTGATTAATCTCTCATACTGGTCAAAATATAAAGATTCGTTAAGTAGAATTATTTCACATTTGGTATGACTAGGAAGGGAATCTAAAAAGCATTCAAGAAAATTTATCAGACAAAAGCTTTTTTTCTTGTCAGAACATTATTCCTCTAGTTAGCAAAATATGAAACTCCATACTGTAGTGGGGTTTGGAGAATTAACAATGTTCTGGGGACACAGTCTTCAAAGGAGATTTGGTGGGAAGAGATGTAGAGCAGGAAAAAGAAAATAGATAGCAGGAAAGAGTTTAAGAAAAAAGGAGGTAACAAGTAACTACTACTACTGCATGTAGCATTGGAAGGCAGATAATAATTTAGGATATGAGCCTAAAGGGAGGTTGTGCAGCACTTCAGTGGTGCGGGCAAAGAGCTTGCATTTGAAACACTGAAGAACAGGAAATTGCCAAAGGGTTTTAGAAACTTGAGACAGTGGTTTAGCCAGAATAATAACGTTATTAGCTGACTGAAGAGTTTAAAGTGGCATTTTGAGGACAGGGGGATAGGAGAAGGTTACAATAATTGAGACAAAGTGGTAACCTTAGCATGGTATTTTTACTCATAGCTTAGGAACAAAAATAAATCCACCCTACATGAATTGATTTTTAAAATTCTCTGTAATTTTTATACTTGAAATAGCATGGATTTTGTTTTCACCTTCCAAACCTTGACAAATCACTTCAGTTTTGGTATAGCACTTTTGTAATTGTTCTATTGGTCTCAGAAAAAGTCTAATTACAAATAAAAACTAATTCCTGGGGTTCATTCTTTTTTCCTCCTTTTCTTCAGCAAATTTTAGAGGCATATTTTATATGTATATCTGTGTGCATGTATGGTAATACAAATTAACACTGTATGTGTACCTGCTCAGCAATAGTATTAGAAGCCGGTATTATTAATTTAAGAAAGGAGGTTTAAAATGTGCCAGCAAGTGTACTCTTGTGGCCAATAAGGGCAGTGCGATGCTGAGGTGCATTAGGAAGAGCATTGCCAGCAGGTGATCCTGCCCCTCTGCTCAGCCCTGCTGAGGCACATCTGGACTGCTGTGGCCGGTTCTGGGCTCCTCAGCACGAGTCATGGAGCTCCCGGAGCGGGTCCATCCAACAAAGATGATCAAGGGACTGGAGCATCTCTTACAAGGAAAGGCTGAGGGGGCTGGAGCTGTTCACCCTTGAGAGGAGATGGCTGTGAGGGACCCTCAGCCCTGTCTGTCCCTGTCTGCAGCGAGGGCTCCCAGCAGGGACCAGGCTCTGCTCCTGGTGCCCAGCAACGGGACAGGAGGAAGGGACAGGGGCTGATGCCCAGGAAGTTCCACCTGGTCATGAGCAAGGACTCCTTTGCTGTGCAGTGCCTGAGCACTGAACAGACTGCCCAGAGGCTGTGGAGTCTCCCTCACTGGGGATATTCCAGACCTGGATGGACACAATCCTGTGCCCTGTGCTCTGGGTAACTCTCCTTGAGCAGGGAGGTTGGACCAGATGACGCACTATGGTCCCTTCTAACCTGACCTATCCTGTAATTCTGTGAGAAAAAAAAAATCGAGCTGAAAATGTTTTTTAAATGTCCAGTTTTACCAGTCTTCGAGAAGGGGTGACGAAAGTCCATGACTGACTGCGTCACCTCGAGTAGGAGGTTGGAGTTCTTGGCATACAGGCAGCGTTAGCTGCAAAATTTTGGAGAGGCTGAGTGGATTCCTCGGGGCACACGCACACGCACACGCACACGGTGTTCTGTTCCGCTGCCCTTCGCTGTCCGTTGCGGGAACGTGTCCGCGGGCCGTCACGCTGGCACCGCCACAGCTCCGCCTTTCCTGCCCTTCCCCGGGCTCTCCCCGGGTAGCCCGTCCACCGCTATCCCACGCCCTCAACCCGACCCTCCTCCCTCAGCGGGCCCGCCGGGCTGCGCTCGGACACGAGCGGTGCCGGACGGTCCCTAGGCCCCGCCCCAGGCGGCCTCTCGGGCTCACCGACCAATGGTGTACGTCCCCGCGCGCCCCGCTGGCCAATGAGAGCTGATCATTTATCTAAGCTCCACCCCCGACGCGTTCAGCCAGCTGAGAGAGTGACAGGTGCACCCGCGCGATCCCACTGGTCTTGCCCGCCATGAGACGGACAAGCCGTGGAACCAATCGTCGTGAGAGGGGCGGGGCCCACAGC
>VZSR01000393.1:8252621-8286437 GCA_013398615.1 Brachypodius melanocephalos | reverse complement strand
GGTGTCTGTGCCCGCGGGGCCGTCACCTGCCGCCGGGAGGAGCCGGGCGGGCGCGGCCCGTTGGAGCTGTTGGCGCTGCCCCGCGCGGGCTGCGAGGGCACCGCGGGCTCGGGCAGCGTCGGGCGGCTGCCAGCGGGGCCCGGCCCGGCAGCTTCCAGCCTTCTGTCCGTTGCTCCCCGCCCTGAGAACGGCTTCGCGCTGCGGCACGGCCGCGGTCTCGGCGGGGCCCGCTCGGGCTTCGCAGGACTGCTCCTTACCTCCCGTGACCCCCGGCTGACAGGTTCCTCCGGGGCGCCCTGTGCTGGGGGGATTCGGCCGGCCAATTCCCCATTTCCCGTAAGCTGTTGTGTCTAAGAGCAGGTCTCGCTGATGTAGATTGCAGTTTCCTAGAGGACTGAAGTCGTAGCAGCAGGTGTTAGTATGGAACGTGTAACCCGCCTGTGGAAGAAGAGTTGGCGAACAGGCTCGACTGGTCAGTGTTCCTGTTCACTGCCACCAGCGGCTCCCCTGTTGTCCGGCAGATTAAGGTGTGGGTGAACGAGGGCCTTGGGTCCAAAGGCGGTCAAGAGTGGCTGTGCTGGGGAGAAATAAGTTCCAGTGTAGACTGACAGCTACGTTTGCTGGACAGGCACGTAGTACTGTGTCTTAACATGCACTGTTCTCTGGTGCTCTGCTGAAGTAGCTCAGTTTGCTCTCAGATGTAGGAGTGGTTCTCTTTGATTTGTTGGTGTTGCCAGAAAATGTTTAGAAGAGTGCTCTGTTCCAGGCAGATAAAGTTTTCTTCACGTTGCTTTAGTGTTGTGTTTGATCAAATAAGTGTTGGTGAGAAGAGAAAAATATGACACATACTGTGACAGTGGGTAAAATGAGACTTTTTTTTTGATGAGAATATCTAATGAAGAGAAGGAAAAGGTGCAAAAGCAGAGAAGTGTTACGGCTTTGCTAGTGATAACTTTAGGTTTTTGAAGTCTTTTAAAGTGCTGATGAAGTATCAGGTGACTTTACACTTGCTCTGAGTGCTGGCATGTATTGCCTACCTGAGAATGTGGACATGAAGTTACACCTGGCAGCAGGTGGCTTTTGGTCCCGATGTGGTGCTGTGGATAAGTTAAAAGGCCTTTCCAAAAAGCAATATTTGAAGTAGTGTTTCTTCAGAAGTTTGGGTTCTGTCTTTGTTTAGTTGCTGCTTTACTAAAAGGAAGGCACTAGCCGTGGGAGGAGGACAGCCCAGGAGGGTTGCTGATACTTGCTATTCTTAAAGCAGGAGGAATCAGTAGAATGTACTACTGAGTGGCACACTACTGAGCCTCGTCTGGGTGAGGTACTGTGAATGTTGACAGTGTGAAAGGAGAGAGGGAGATGGTTTTGAATGTTTTTATTCCCTTTCCATAAAATGAGGAGAGAGTATTGGGTTATTTTGGGAAGCTGATGGTTTTAGTAGTTACAGCACTGGAAGATACCATAATGGTGGGTGCCTTGGGGTGGACACTGAGCCCTGTGTAGGAGTGAATGCCTAAACTGCCTAGAAATTCCATTTGGTATCAGGACTTGGCTCTCCCTTGTCTGCTGCAGACATAGTGAGAAATAGGATAGGCAATCTAATGTAAATTTGCTGTTACTTGGTTGTTGTGTTCAATACTGATTTTAATCGTTTCTGTGATTAGTGATGGATAGTAAATTGCAAGGTGAAGGTACTAGAGAACATAAGCAGTTAGGGATAAGTTTCCTTTAGAGCTACCGTTTTCCACTTCCATGCTGCTTAGGAATGAATGTGATTAGAAATAAACTCTTAAAACACCTTGAAAGGCCTCTTAAATGGCCCTCCTCTGGGAAACCTGTACTCTGAGGTTCTGAATTCTTCACTGTAAACAGTATTTTAACAGATGTATGAGACTGGAGGCAGTTTGGCAATAAATTTAGGATGATACTATGTATGCTTTAGGATGTATTTAGGATGATACTGTGTATGGCACGCAACTGGATAAAAGACATCTGTGCAAGACAATCTGTGGAAGTTATTATTTAGCTTAACTAGAGCTAAAATAACATTTTATTTGCTCTTAATAGCATGTATATAAGTAGGCAAAGCTGGAAATGTACTGAGATACATGACTGATTTCTGAAAGGTGGATCTGGTGACTGAATTACATCTAGCATCAATTACTGAGAAGTACCATTACTTTTCTAAAAGTTCCCTGTTTCCCTGGGAATAGGTTGAGCTGGTTTTTACCTACATGTGTCAGTCTTTGTCGTGCTGACTCCTTTTCTCCTATCTCTGGTTCCGGGGTAATGCGTCTTGAATTACCTAGTCGTAAAAAACACCAGCCCAAAACAAACTAACTAATCCCGCCCCAACCCCATAATCACTCCAGATTCCAGCTAATTCCAGCTAACCTGTATCTCAGCTTCCAGCACCTTTCCCTCTGTCAGAGCTGGAGCACTCAGGTGCTCTCTGTGCGTCAGTTCCTCCACCCTCTGGTTACACCGGAGTTTCCCGAGGAAATGTCTCGTACCTTCCTGGCCCCGTGTCTTCCTGCCTTACTGAGTCTGGCTGGTTTGATGGAAAAGCCTCTGGCACAGCCCTCTGGCATGACTCTGCTTTCCAGACAAGAGATAGGGAAAAGTGAAAGCATCTCCCTGCTCTCACAGGGCAGTAGCTGTGCTTTGACTTTCTCTCTTCAGTGGCTCACAATGATGGGAAACTCTGGCTGCTGAAGAGGAAACAATACCTGGAGGACCTATTGTTTATTGGAATGTCTGCAATGATTTTGGGTGGGGAAATTAATTATTTTCATCACTTTTCTGAAAGGTACTTGCATTTTTTTGAATGCTTGCCTGCTGCATAGTCTAGAAGGCTATGATTTGATATTGATGTTTCTTTTAAATATTTAGAATTCCTAGACTTTCTTCGGATAAATTGTCTGGAGTGGGTTTTTTATTTTTCTTTCAATAAGACTGGCATTTATTTTAATTTTAGGAAGATTTTGGTCATAATGTTTCCATTTTCTCTATAAACTAATCAAAACAGTGGTGAACAGATAGATGCTGCCTTCCTTACTGTATTAAAAATATGGTGTTGACCACGATAGAAACCTGTGCTACAGGCTCTCACATCACATTAGCTTTCTTGATCCATGTTGTGCAACTTTCTATTAAAGAAACTGAATAAAGTGCCTCAAAACCTTAGGTGATGGAGCCAAAAATGGAGGGGTGAAATGAGGAAGGAAAATAGGGGAAATGGAGATGAAAAAGAGTGGAGGCAATAGTGCCAGACAAGAGGTGCTGTGGATCAGAGTTCCTGAACAAGCAATAGCAAGACTTACTAAAAAAGAGAAAGAGAGGAAAGCAAGGACATACACAGTAGATGACACTGAAACTCCAAATAGTGCTGAAGTCCTTGTTAATGGGCTGCTGCTATGAAGTGCACCAAGCCTTAGTGCTCATAATGAAACCATTAAATAAGCCACAGAGAAACTTCTGTGTTCTATGGCTTTGTCTATTCCTGGTAGTGTTCCAATGCAGATGAAAACAAAATGACACATACATGATGCAAACTCAATGAAAGGATCATCTCTGTCACTGGGAATGACAGAGAATTTCTCAAACTAGGACACTTCAGAAATGTGCAAAGTCAACAGTGGCTGTGAGGGACAGCACTTAGCAGGGCCATGGTTCTGTGGTGCTGGACTGAAATGGGGAGGTGATAACTTTAATATTTGCATGTGTAAAGGGTCTTCCTAAACTCTACTGAGCCAAGAGATGATCCTTTTTTCTCTTCTCATTGGCAAAATGAACATGGAACGCAGAATGTAGAGGTTTTTTTCTAGCAGAAAGAAGGCAGAGATTCACGTGTTGCTCTTCTGGATCATATAATAGAGCTTTGGCGTTTTTTAACTCTTGTTGGTCTTACAATGGTACATGAAGTTTTCCTCTGAAGTTACAGAAAGATAATGCTGACTGCAGAATTGGATCTGAATCCTATTTATATATTGAGTCCTGTTTATCTGTTAAATGCATGTTCATTCTGTATACCTTTAGGTGATAAATCCAAAGGGCCTGAGGACACTCTGAAGACACCAAAAAGTTGCAGTCCTTTACTTGGAATACACGTTATGAACCCTTTCTGGAGCATGTCTACAGGTTCTGTGCGCAAGGTATTTAATGAATGGATGCCAGAAAGTGTTGTCATGCTTGGGAGGGGTGGTAGCAGTGCTGGAAAAAACATCAGGTGATCTGCAAATAGTGTTTTACTGTGCATTTATCCTGAGGGTTGTGATCACCTTCAGTAAAAGTGTAAACTAGCTTTGAGCTTTGTTAACTGGAATGTGGCTGTGCATAGACTCTACTCCAAAATTTGTTGACTTTTTTTATCTGAAGCATCTTTAAATAGGAAATGTGAAACAGTTTTGTTCAAGTGATTGAAACAGTTTTTTCTTAGCATGTTTTAATGTGTTATATAGAGCTTAGCCATACCACGTGCAATGAGCTGTGACAAAACTATGCCTCTGTAGGGCTGTTGCTTTTTGAGATTGTGGCAGTAATAAAAGCATGGGAGTTTTAGGGTGAATCACTTCCCAGGTGTTCAGTAATAGGGCAAATGATGCAACGTTGATCATGAGACTAGTCCTGGTCTTGGGCCCTTCAAAACACTGTAGCTTAAGTCTTGCCTTCAGTCACCACAGGTAGCCTAAGCACCAGTCTGCAGCCTGCATGTTTGCCTTGGCACGCTATAGAATGAGTTTGGGCTCTGTGAATAGTACAGTGTTTGTTGACAGTGGTTTGTGTTTTTCCAAGAAAAGGCAGTAAAGGCCTATAAAGGTTCCTATAGTACAACTATTTAAACTTGATATCAACTGCCAAGTGGTGATTCTTCTACTGTGGGAGTGAGCTATAGGATCAGTTCCAAGTGGAATGTTGATGTCTTAAGCACAGCCAGAGAGTGAAGTACATAAACCTTTGAGTTTTCTTCTCAGTTTTACTACACTACTTTTAAAGAGTCTTTGAAGCCTACAGAGTAAGGATGCTTGTCAGTAGAAATGATTTATCTTGGTGCACTGTGTGCTAGAAATAGATTGACTTGTAAGCTGATGTTGTATACTGTCTGGTTTCAGGTTCTAAATAAATGTAAGCCTCCTTAAGCATTTGTCCTAATCTGCAGATTTCCTATCCAGCATTGAATACTTTTGTACTTGTAGGTTGTGTTCAGTTGAACAAAAGTCTATTGAAAAATGAAATGCAAAGGGACACCCCTCCGTGCCCTTCCTCAAGCAATAGATCACCAAGACCCAAAATGTTTCATTTGCCTAACTTATAATTACCATAATTTGGTTTAAACCTATTTTAAAATGTGTTCATATGTTAAATGTGTCTGAAATACGGCCTGTGATTTCATGGTTCTCCTTTGATTTGACAGAGATCTGACACTGAAGAGAAAACATTGAGTGGAGAGCTTCGAACCAGTCCCCTGCGAGCCTCTGCAAAGAAACAGTTGCCTTCTATCCCAAAGAATGCAGTGCCAATAACCAAGCCTGCTTCACCTGCCACCTCCTCCCAGTCCACAAATGGAACACATGCTTCTTATGGGCCCTTTTATTTGGAGTACTCTCTACTTGCAGAATTGTAGGTTTCCACTTTTTTCATCTTTTTTAGGTCACTGGGCTTATGCTTCAGTGGGGAAAAGGTCCTGCAGGGGCCTAGTTCTTGCATGGTGTCTCTGTCATAGTCTTTGAAGGCAGTAAAACATTGTCTGCAGCGTTCTTTTTCTGGAGCAGCAGTCTTGATCTCTTGAGACAGAAAGGGAGAGGAAAGATGAGATTTTAAGGGGCACTTTTAGATGTCATTCTCTGAATTATTATGTTTCTTAATCTTGAAGTAAATGCGTGTGAGTTTAGGTATCCTGACCAGTTATCCTAATGGCATTTTGGTCAGAAATACCAAATATTTGAAAGAAGTATTAAAATAGAAACAAGCAGATGTCAAGTGGGAAGATGCTTATGAATATATGGTGCTATCTAACAGAGTTAGAATGTGGGAGCTTCCTTCAGTTGTCACATGAAACACTTGAACACTGCCTGATACAGTTGATCAAGTGGATGTTGGGAAGTCTGTGTTCATTTCTGTGATATTTGATGTGGAACTTATGAGGGAGGAGTTGCATTTTATCCAGTCTAGTGATTTGTAGGCTGCTGTGGGAGCATAAAAATCTGTCCTCTAAACTTTCTAGTTATATAACTGGTTAATGCTACAAAGCTGAAGGGACTTCCTCTGTAATAGACATCTTGGATTCCCAAGTATGTAGTGCCTTTTGGAATGAAATCCCTGGAGTCCTTATGCAACACTGAGTCTCAGTTCTTGTATTTAACTGTTAAATTGAAAGTGAGAACTCTCAAAACACTTATCTCTTTCTCAAGGAATTGACCCTGACTTTTTAACTCAAGAAAGATCTTTTTCTTCTGAGTAAATATATTAGTACTGTAATGCAAATTCATTATTGGGGAACTAATAACAAATAGTAAGGTAATGGTAAGCAGAGAACTATATTAATGTTTTGCTTTAAGATTGCTACTTATTTGTGCAAGCATGTAGAATTCAGTTCAATGGACCATATGCCAAGTGACTGGAAAACCTGTGAGGTTAATAATTTGGTTTTTGGTTTGTTTTTGACATTGCCAGTGTAATTTCAGCTTGATCTGCTGCCTAGTGAACTACTTGTTTAAAATTGAGGCTGAAGTTTGGTCACATTTCAGGGGCAGCTACAATTGACTGTGAATCTCTGTTCAGAATTAACTGAATTACTTTTTACTTCTTACTTTGAAACTGGGGCTTCAGTAGAAAATTGTAAATTTCTGTACTGACATATGTTAAATGCATCTACTGAGGGAAGAGTTTTTCTGCTTCTGTACTTAGTTTTGTCAAGGGAAATAGTGTTCTCTGCTACTAAGTCTTTAAGTGGAGTGGTGCCAAAAGCAGGAGGGAAAGACTGTGATTTCACTGTATTTGTCACCTCCCTCTGTGAGCAGCGTTGGAAATTGGGAGTGAGTTTGTGGAAGAAGGCCCAGTTGGGCTGTGGGTGGTACATTCTGGGTTTGCTGTGTCAATGTGGTTGTGGAGCTCTCTGAATGCTGACTCTGATTGCAGTACCTTGGTGGTGAAGCAGAAGTTGCCAGGTGTCTACGTACAGCCCTCATACCGATCAGCTTTAAGTAAGTTTAAACTGAACTTTTGAATGGTTTTAAATTTGAACTTTTAAAATTAGGTTTTAAATTTAAAAATTGTACATTTTTTAATTCTTTCACTCAAGCAATCTTTCTCACTTGCAGTGTGGTTTGGTGTAATATTCATAAGACATGGGCTCTACCAGGATGGTGTGTTTAAGTTTACTGTCTATATTCCTGATAATTACCCGGATGGAGATTGCCCGGTAAGTGGTTGTGTCTTGGCTTTTTCTTCTTTCCTGCTGGTATAAGTATGGCTTTTTGTTGAAGCTGATACACCAGTTAGCTTCCCCTTTCCTTGAACTCCTTTTGCTTGGGCTCATTTGCCATGTCTTGTACACATTTGCAAACCACTGTGGAGGAATTATATTACTCTGAGTACTGAGACTGGTGTGGAGTGAGCTTCCTGAGGTCAGATGCATTAGGGTGTTAAGTTATCAACCAGTTCTTTCCCTCCACTCTTGGTTTGCTACTTCCTCAGCAGGAACTTAAAATTGAAGCCCTTAAAGAGGTATTAGAATTCTGAGCAGTGATATAATGGAATGTAAAATCGAGACACTTGTACTGCGCTTGCTATCATACTGCAGGATGTCTTGATTGTCTGTGCTAAATTATGTTGAAACAAAAAACTAAAAATTTGAGGAGAACGTTGAAACAAAGGGAGAAGGAGATAAGTAGTGTGGTGTTATCTTTCATCTCTGCTTTCTCTTTTTCTCTTTAGTGAAAAGTTTCCAAGTTATTAGACCAATTTAAAATAAAAACAAAAAAATACTTTTTGGCAGTCAGCTTCTTCAAAGCAGCTTACTCTCTTGACCACACTTCTTTAAGAGGAAGATTTGAGGGCAGGTGCACACAACTGCTGTGTTGGGTAGCTGCCTGCTTGGTGTCAAGTTTTAGGTAAAGCTATCGTCTTTAAAAGAACAGAACTAGTAGGAAACAGTATCTTTTAAAGGTTAGACTTCAGTATCTCTCAGCCGGACAACATTCTTTTGCTAGGAGAGGGCTTTAGAACCTTTCTCTTGAAACTCAGTTTTTATTTGGAAGAATGTGTGAACACTGGAGGAAATGAGCTGTACAGAACTGAAGACGCCAAGGTGTCATGGCACAGTTTACTTAAAAGTGTATAGGGTAAAAAAGTACTGATTGTAGCTCAAGTATGTAAAAAGCTTTCAGTCACAAATAGCTAAACCAGAAAAACTCCTTTAATCTGTTCTTATCTGATATTATTACCTGTGTTGGCACTAGTGCCTGTGCAGTTAACTGGATTAGTTTCCTGATTTGGTGATAGCATGTGAGAGAGGACAAGACCCTGCATGTTACACAGGTGTGTTGGGTCACAGTTTCACAGCTGGTAGCAATCACTTGCAGTTTTTTTCTTTTAATGCAGTAACAATTAATTAGTATTTGGAATATTTGACTGACCCTCACACAGTGGTGGTGGCATTAGAATTGAAGTTTTCATAATGAGTTGTTTTCTCTAACACAGCGCTTGGTTTTTGACCTGCCTGTCTTCCACCCGCTAGTGGACCCTGTATCTGGTGAACTGGATGTGAAAAGAGCTTTTGCAAAATGGAGGTTAGTGCTGACACATTGATGCGTAATTGCAAAAGTTTGTTCCATTCTTCATTGTGCTTTGTTCTTTTTAGGAGAAATCATAATCACATATGGCAAGTGTTAATGTATGCTCGCAGAGTCTTCTACAAGATTGATACAACCAGTCCTCTGAACCCTGAGGCTGCAGTGCTGTGAGTATCTTCCCTGGGTTTGGGCATGGCCTCTTAAGAGGTTTTGGCATAGGCTTGCAGAAACAAGAAGTTTGTAAAATTCTGTCCAGTCATGGTCTCTGCATCCACACTTGGTTGTGTTAGGAACTCAAGGTGGAGTTTGCCAAGTCTGTGCTTCTAGAGCAAACTTGTGGCTCCTTGCAATTGCTTACCACTACTTACTTCTGTCTTGCAGGTATGAAAAGGATATTCAGCTATTCAAAAGTAAAGTGGTAGACAGTGTCAAACTATGCAGTAGTCATTTATTTGATCAGCCCAAAATAGAGGACCCCTATGCAATCATGTGAGTACTCTGAGCAAATTTACCCTGTGCTAATGTTTTGAGATCAAGTTTTGGTGTGGTTGCTGATGGCAGCCTTTCTCTGTCAGGCTAACTGATCTGATTTTGTTTTAGAAAAAAATCTCAAAACAATAACCAAACAAACCTTAGAACAAGCAAAAAGCCCTGAAGCACCCACCTCCCTCAGGCAGAAATGCCCATGTACTAATATTGCTTTCTGGCTCTCCTGAGCTCAGTTTGCATGACTGTAGCTTTGGTCAGAGTTTTAAAATCCTTCTGAAGATTGCCTACATGGGGGATTGAGCAATCAGCTTCATGGTGAATATGAGTGGTTTTTCATGTCACATGTGCTGAATTTCTAGTTCTCAGAAATTAAAACCTAATCATTTATTGTTGAAAAGATCCATGACAATACGAATTTAGTTCTTAACTATATGTTAACTTATAATGCCACTTATTTACTTAAAATTCAAACTAAACAAAGGAAAATCACTGCTTTCTGCTCTCTCTGTGCTGTAGTTTGCAAAAATGCTAAGTAAGAGTTAACTATACTTTTTCCATAGTTTTTCTCCATGGAATCCAGCTATACATGATGAAGCTAGAGAAAAGATGTTGACTCAGAAGGTACGTGCAAAGTTCACATTTTCACTCTAGGAAGGGTTTATTGCCTGATACAGGAAGAAAGATTCTCTGTCTCTGTGTACTAGGGAGACCTTTTCCCAGCCCTCTTTTGGCTCAACAGGAATGCTGGAACTGCTGTGGTCTCCTAACGAAGCAGTTATGTCACCGCTCTAACTTCAGCGTGTTAAGCAATTAGTCACTTAACCAGAAAGCTTTGTTAGGACAACTCTTGGCACACAGCAGATTTTTTTTCGTTTGTGGATGCAAGAGATTCACTGGCAGCCTGTTAGCTTGTCCTGCACTTGTCATGGCTGTTACCATTTTTGCATTACCTGACAGTCCTCAGCTTCTTTGTTTTCTTCTGTTGAGAGATCTTTATTACTGAATAAAAGCTTCAGGACTTTCTTCTTTCAAAGTGTCTGAAGCAGCACAAGCAGAGTCTCTTGCTCAGTTCTCTAATGCTGCTGATTTCTGATGAGACAACATCAGCTCACTGAAAGGTGCTGAGAGTTCCTTCCATCACAGAGTGCTCTTACTCACAGAGCAAGAACATGTTGGCTCATAGAGCTTCCACCTGATGGGTGATGGGATGTGATTTGGGATTTGGACTGTTCGTGTTTTGTTTTTGTAATTACTGCTTTGCACTTGACAAGAGCTGGCACACAGCAATTCTGAGTCTCTGCTGAGTGGCCTGACAAGTCAATCCACTTGTAGTACAAAGGGATTCTGAAACAGTGGCTGCTGTCATAGCTGGACTGGCAAGGAAATGTACTCTGAATGTTTTGGTTACTGACTTAGCCTAAAGCTGTGTTATGATTTGCTGGGGTTTTGTGTAATGAAAAATTATTTTTTTGTCAGTTTGAACTTGTCTTCTACACTGCAAGCTTTACCTCATGCTCTTGCATGTCTTCTGGCATGACTGAGGTTTTTAAATGGATCTTGATACAGTACACTGCCTGAGCTCAGTGTGGCAGTGCTCCCAACTGCCAGAGTGACATTAGAGCCTTGGAACACACAGGAAAATATTTTGGCCAGATTGACTTCTTGATGTTCTTACAAAACTTAAAATGCTTTCAATACTTTTTTCTCATCTATTTCTCCTTCATTCTTCACCTCCTTCTTATCCTTTAAATCAAAGAGAAATAATAAGTCAGAGTGCTTGAAATGGAAAGGGTCTGATGTCTCAGAGACTGATAGCCAACAGTGACCTTTCTTTTGTCCTTTTTTTTTTTTTTTTTTTTTTTTTCTTTTTGGAGGTGCCTGTCGATTTACTTTTAGGGGAAAACAAACATCTTCAGTAACTACTGCATGTATAGTTCTTAGTTGTTCCAGTTGTTTGTTGATAGGAATGGCCACTACCACTTCTGTGCTGTAGGAGATGTGTCCCAAAATGTCAGTGTAGCTGAGAACGTTCCCTGTGAAAACAAGTTCCCAAATCTTCCTACAGCCCTGGATGCTTGTTTATTACCCCTGAATTCCTATTCCTTGGGGGAAAGCTAGGCCATTCAGGAAGGGCAGTGATGTCCCAGTTCCCTGCTGAGCACTTGGCTTTTCCAAGGTGTGGTTCCTGTGTGCAGCATGGGAGAGATGGGAGAGGCAGCTGCCACTGCCAGGCTCAGGCTAAACTCATCCCTCTTGTTTGGAGTTGTCCAACATGTTGTGGTAGGTCTGTCACACACTGTTACCTTTGACACAAACCATGGAGAGGGGCAGAAGTGCAGGGTCTTTTCCTGCTGCCTGGATTTACTTTGTCAGGTAGAAGGCTTTCCATGTTGCAACCAAGTCTGCTTGTGTAATTTTATCACTTTCTAGAGCTCAGCATGTGATGTAGTTGTTGTACACTTCCTGGTATTAAAATAGTCCTGCAAGCTTTTCTGCTGCTTTGGCCAGCTAGAGTAGATGTCTAATTTACTGACATAATTGAATCTATAGATGCTCCAAGTTGTATCTTTGTTCTTCAATTTGGAGCCTTTTTTTTTTGTCCTCTAAATTGCAGTAGTCAGATCAAAATGTTTGTTGCACTGTTGGGTAATAGTTACTGTTCAAGCATTTTAACTGTGACAAATGCTCAGGGAAGGGAAGGACAGGACCATCCTTGGAAAGTGTTAGGAAACTCCCATGTGTACCAAAGGCATTAATTGCTGCTTTGACACATTAATTTGGGTTACCAGCCACTTGTGGGGTGCAGTGCTCCTCCCCAGCATTGCTGGGCAGAACTAAAGGTGCAGTGCTGGGAGAGGGTTTGGACTGACACTTTTCTGTAGAACCAGCAACTGTGGTGAAGGGCAGTGCAGTGATGCTGGGCTGGGGCCTCCAGGCAAAAGGAGGTGGGGTAAGGCAGCTGTACTCGAGTTAAGTCCTTAAAACTCCTGTATTGTCAGGGTGGTTCTGCAGATGCCACACACATCCCTAGAAATTAAACCAATGGCCATCTTACTATTCCTCTTTGAGGAGAGGAAGTGGTGCAAGCCTCTTTTGTGCTTGTATTTGCTAAACGTAAAATGGATGGAGGGGGAGTTGAGAGGGTTTGGGTATCTAAAAATTGTAACTTGAGCTTTGTTCTCCCCAGAAGAAGCCAGAAGATCAGCACTGCAAAAGCATGCATGTCTCTGGCCTGTCGTGGGTGAAGCCTGGCTCAGTGCAGCCCTTCAGCAAAGAAGAGAAGACGATGCCCACTTAGCTGTCCTGGACACTGGTGCACAAAACACTTTGTGGGGGTGGAGGGAATGTAACGGAGGGAGAAACGCAAAGCAGCAGTTTCCTTCTTGACTACGGATTAGTAAAACCAGAATGGTAGCAGTGACTCCAGTAAAACTGTTCAATGGATTACTGACTCTTAACGTTTTACATATGCATTAGGTTTTAAAGGCTTGCCTGGAGTTTGGAAGTCTCTCTTGAACACTACAGTACTTCAGCCTGAAGACTGTCTAGGGTGGGTAATTCCTCAGGGCTCTGAAATGCCTGGAGGTTTTGGGTTGGTTTTTAAGCTTTTATTTTTTCCCTCCAGGAATAGCAATTTTTTAAGAAGAATCTTAAATTACTGGCGGAAATATTAGTATTGGAAATACGATGCCAGAGTTAAGCTGTGTTCATGTAAACTAATATAGCAGAGTTAAACACTATATTTAATGGTTTTAAATACTTTTGGTTTCTATTGTAAATATGTTAGGGTTTGAAATTGTAAATAGACGGTTCATTGACTCCATTTAGCACTTTCCAGAAGTAAATCTGGGGATGATGTATGATGTATTATTGATTTGTAAATGGATACTGTCACTAAAGCGCACATTAGTCTGACAGGGTGAAAGCAGAATGTCAGGCTTGTTAGACTTTTTGGTATAGAAACACTAAAATCAAAGCTTTTAATGGTGGTCTTCTTGAACTAATAAAATCTTAGAGGGTTTTAAATTCCCTAGGTGTCCAGGGGGTTTCTTAGGATAGTTTGACTAATGTGTGTTAATAGTGACATCTTAAAATAAAAGGAATCCGTGCTCTAGCTTTTGTCCCTGTTAGTCTGTGCTGTGGACACAGTGGGGAGCACCTGGCTACAGAGGTACGTGTCTGCAGAGGTGTTTGGGATGCTCATGGGGTGCCAGGAGCAGCTCTGTACAGAAGAGACTCAACTTCCACACACAGGAAAACCTCTCCAAAGCTCAAGTGAACTTGGGACAGACTCTTCCTAATGCCACACCTTGGTGTGCTGCATCTTTTTGCTCCCCAGGAATGTCCTATCAAAACCTGTGATGTTAACCGCTTGGAGCTGGGCTGCTTTTCCTTTGGCTCCCTTTGTACTGCTGGCATTAGTGCTAGCCAACTGCCTTGGAACAGCCTGTGGTGACTCGTGGTGTTTTGGGAGGGTGGGCAGTGATGTGGGGTTTGTGTTGAGTGTTTTTTATTTTTATCTGATGTGGTAAATTCACTTGTCATTTACAACCTGTTCTCTTTGAAAACGGCTCCTAAGGAAATAGACTAAGTTTCCCAGTAGTGTCATGGACTCAATGACAGGAAAACCAGATGGCTTTGTGGCACTTGCCTCTGTCAGTGCTCTGAGTGGCATTAATGTCCCAATAGCCTCAGTATTCTGGACACCTGGCAGGTTATGAGGAATTGCAAGTGCCTCAGAATTGCCCTGTGCCTGATGAGATTTGCAGTAGAAGACAGGAAGGGAGGAACTGATTTGAAGGTGAGTTTGTATTGCCTGGAAAGATGTTGCTGGGATGTTTTAGAATGTTTAAAAATTTCCCTCAGTTGAAATGTGAGTATGCAGCACACAGGAAATAACTCTGCTGTCACTGTGGGGGAGATCTTGTGTTAAAAGCTCCTGCAGGGACAGTAGATAGTTCAGGAGCCCTCCTGTGCTGGACAGTGAGGCAGCCACCCTCCTCTGCCAAGGGAGCAGCAGCTGGAGCTGGGGCATTCCCTGGCACTGCTGTCATTCCCAGGCCCTTCTGATGGAGCAGCAGGAGGGGACATGCTTGGAACAACCACAGTGACTAAACCAGGGCAGGAGTAAATCCTTTCCCTTGTGGTGTGACTAAGAGGTGATTATTTATTTATTTTTGAACGTTTAATTGCAGTGTGGGACTGAAGTCCTTGCTGCAGACTTTCTAGCTTTGCACCTACAATGCTATTTCACACACAAACATGAAACTGTGAGTTTATAAAGTCTTTATTGAAAAATACAATTGTAGTATTTTCATACAAAGTGAAGTAAATGGAATATAGTAACAACAACAATTGTCTGACACTTCCATAAATATTTTTACAGAAACATCTACACGACTTCTGGACTTCAGCTTTTTGTTATGCAGGTAAGAAAAACCATGTTTTTATTTTAATTTAGTTGAATTTATAGTAGAATTAAGTCTTAAATTTTCCTATTATTCAAAAGGGCAGGAATGACTGAAAACAGGGCTTTCAGCTCTTGCTTCCTCAGAAAGCCTTCTGGAACCTGAGTGTGCCACATTTTAGATGAGGAACACCCCCTGCCCAGCAGAGGACTGGCATCCTGTACTGTGGGAGAGGGTTGATGCTTTCCTAACAAGTCTGGTATTTTGGACCTATTTTAAATGAAAACAAGTGGTAAGTGTAATGTGCACCACCTGCTGATCCTGGTAGTAAGGGAGGGATTTCTCCCAGGCAGTCTGGTTTAGGCCTTTTACAAAAACCAAAGCAAAACACAAAACCCAGCTCCCAAGCCCTGTCCTTTAAACATGAAATATCTAAGTATATGTTTTAGGAGATGGGCACCACCTTCCTGCTGCTGAGTGAGCAAAGGCTAATCAAGAAAAGCAACAAGCATATAAAATTCCTTGAAAAAAGCACACATCCTTGCCTTCCTGCATTCATTGCTGCATATACATCGAGTTACAATGAATTCTTAATGCTATTTGCATACAAGAGGAGCAATTGGATGTCAGATAGAAATAAATACAAAAGTCAAATAGTTTCACTACAGAAAGACAGCTGAAGTCGGCCTTTGCGAAAAATATTCACATTTAGAAAGTGCCATTGCAAAATATACAGCAAAATTCATCTGCCTTAACCATGATGCTTCACAGCCCCATCCCAAGTGTCACCTTGGGAACAGGAGTTCACTTTCAAACATTGCACAGCTCAAAACAGTCAACACAATCACCTCCCTCAGTACAGCAAAGGGCCACACAGTAAAGCTCAACCCCATGATGCTTCTCAAGGGCATGTGGAACATCCTGAATCTGGACAGTCCATCCATCCAGCTTCCTTCAGGGCTCAAAGCACTCCCTTTGTCCCTTTGCCAGCAGAAGAGGACTGTGTGAGACTGTTACTCCTAGGCTGTTAGTTTGTGAGGGGGTCAGTGAGGAACCCTGACACTGCCTGTGGGTACTTTGGTGCAGGGCTCTGTGCTGAGGCACCTGGACCACAGCTGCAAGGGTGAAGCACTGACTAGAGCAAAGCAAAGCTGTGAGTACCTGCTGCAAGGCCCACGCTGTGTTAAGGGGTGTTCTCCAGGCAAGGCTGCAGAGGGGTCACTTGCCTTATGAAGAGCTTAAGCAGGACCTAGGCTTGTGAGGTGGACTGTCCCTGTCCCCAGCTCTCTGTCCCCTCAGGGCCTGGCACAGGCAGGGAGAGAGGAGCTGTGCAGGTTCAGTGAGACCCTCGGTCATTCGCTACGTCCTGGAGTCGTCTTAGCAGAGCTGTGTGATTCTCCTGGCAGATTCTCTTGGCTGGGGCTTCAGTTCCATCTTCCAGGAGGATGCCTCTCTTCTTGGTGGGTGTTTCTCCAGTTCGAACCATGCTGTTTATTTCCTTTAGCCTCTGGAGGGAGGAGGGGGGCAGAAGAAGGATTAGCTTTCACTATTTTGTGACTGCCCCAGTCCAATGTGAACTTTTAGATGCATTACAGTGGGACTGAACAGGCTCTTTTGTGGAAATCTGTACTGTACTAAGGTATTTTCTGCATCACTGTACTGGTTCTTTCCCTTACCAGGGTAAGTCTTAAACTCAAGGGAGTTTGTTGTGTGTCTGCATGCAGAGCTCAAAGGCCCATCCAGCCTTACAGCTGTGGCAGCTGCACTGGCAGTTTGAGGTGCCTTAGGTGATGATGTGTGTGTTGGACAAGGTAAACGAAACATTGTGTTGCAGAATCTGCTCTAATTTCACTACCAAAACGAAAAAACAGAGTGAAGGAAATAGAGTTAACTGAAACCCTTTAGTCTCACCTTTGAGGGGCTGCTGCTGAAGTAGTAGAATATTTTCTCCTGGGGAGAGAGGGCAGCCTCGTTTCTGTGTGGTGAGATGTACAGGGGGTGGTGCTGGGAGAGCTGCACTCTGCGCGGGGAGCCCAGGCGCACGAACGGGTACGGCGAGAGCGGGGGGGAGTCTGTCTGCTCAGAGAGAACAGAGGCACTCAGCAGCTGCACCCCAGCTCAGGGCTCACTGCTGCAAAGCTTTTCCACACATATCACACCGTACAGGTGAACAACACATGCAGCTTGCGCTGTGTTATCAGGCCAGATTAGTATTTTTTAATTTAAGGAGATTTCACTGCATAGCCAGAAGATGAAGCTCTGTTTATTAGGGAAAAGCACAGAATGGGACTTACAGCATTTGAAGTGTACTTGAGGGCAAAGTCCTTGATCTGCTCGATGTAGACGTTGTTGTAGAACTGGATGAGGTCCCCGCGCTCTTCCTCGTCGCTGTCGCTGCTGGGGCCGCTGAGGCGTGTGGGGGTGGGGGGGGCGCTGGAGGGCTGGGGCACGGGCAGGGTGCTGCTGGAGCGCATCACTGGGCTGGAGTCACGGCTGCCTGCGGGCACGGCACGGCTCAGGCACGCGCTCACACACACACAGAGCCACCCTCGGCAAAGGGACCAGCACTGACGCCTCTTTTGATCTCTGACTGTTGCCCCTTACACAAAAACTTTGTTGATTTCTAACTTCTTACTGGATAAACTGCAAAGGATTTGCTGTAGGAGCTGAGTTTCATGACAGTATTAAAGAGCTGAAACTCCACTTTCTAGCATTTGTGTTATACTTTTAGCAGGAGCTCTTGTTGCCACCTGGCACCATTTCAAGTAAAGAATGGTAGTCTTTTTCTGTCAGTAGGAGAAATACTTGGCTTGGCCATACTTCCTGCTAATTTAATATGGGAAGTTGCAAAATATATGTATTTTTTTTGCTTTCCCTCCCGCCACCTCCCTCTGACATTAAATATTAATACCTAATGCTTCTACCATCATCTATGAAATACCTTGAAAACTGCTGGTAGGAACACACAGCATCACTTCTTCAGTTTCCTTTATAAAAGTTAATTCAAGGAAAATGCGTCAGTTCATGTATCAAGGGAAGAATCCCCAGAGCTGTCAGCTATGCTGAAATCAATGCTGTGGGTGGTGTTCCTATCTCTGCAGACAGCCAATGCTACAAAAGAAATTGCTGCAGCTCTGTGGTTGTGATAAGAGTAACTGTGAACCTGGGCTAGCCCAGATTTCCTCATTCTGCAAAAACTCCAAAGTTCTTTGGTGTGTGAGCTGCACTCAGAGCTCAGGCCAGCACAGCAAAGTCGTCAGGTAAGTGCAAGTGGGGAGGGACTTGAAACTGTCAGAGTGGGTGCAATAAAAACCTTGAGTTAGAACAACTCTTGAATGTTACCAGTGTATTCTTAATTTTGTCTATGTTTACCTAAGGAGGAACTGTTTAGGGTGAAACATGAGTTTATGCACACAGTTTTGGAAATGAAATTAAAGCCAAACACCTGGCATTTAGAGTCACTCACTTTTTTCTTTGCTCCGGTCTTTGCTCCTGTCTGTGGGTGAGTTCTGCTGGCTGCTGCTGTCACTGCTGCCCGAGTGGCGGCGCCGGCGGCCCTTTATGAGGACACTGCGATAGACCTGCAGGGACAGGGCAGCGTGAGCACTGCGGATGGAGCTGTTCCCAGGAACAGCTGCCTGCATGCCCTGGCTGCTGCCAGACCTTCACTGTGGTACCAAACTACAGCCTCCTGACAGGAGTAATAGCCCATGGACACTGCCTCCTTGGGTTTTAAGTGAAGAACATTTTCTATTTTAGGACAGTTTAGCGTAAAAAGCTTTCAGTAGAGCAGGATTTTGGATATGATCACTCTTTTGAGAATGGTACACAGACTGCATCCCCTTAATACCAACTGTTGCTTTGCCAAGTGATCTGTTCCCAGAATGGAATGAAAGCATTTAATAAGCCCACATTATACAGTGGGATAAACAGTGACTGTGCTCACGTGACTCTTGGCTTGCGGCTGTGTCCGGTAGCAGCGCATGATGTTCTGGAATGATCTGTCTTCATTAGTGACCTAAGGGAGAATGGACAGAAAAGGTTCTGTTTTTCTGTAGGTTTTTGGGTCTTGTGTTTGGCTTGGGCTGGTTGTGCGTTTGTTGGTTTGGGGGTTTTTTGAGGCAGTATTATTGGGAATATTAAGTACTAAAGGAGTTTCTTGTTTGCTTTTTCTTTGTTCCCACTTTACCTTAGTCATGACATAGATGGCACACATCAGCAGCTGGTCCAGGTGTCTGTCCATCATGATCTCAGGGCAGTGCACCAAGGAATACTCAAAGCATGTCCAGATCTTTTTGCGCAGCTCATCGGACACATCGAGTTTGGCGCAGAGGTCCCTCAGACGAACACTGGCCAAGTGATAAACCTGTGACATTGGACACTGTGCTCAGGGCCACAGCAACACTGCTCTTCTGACCCAGCAAGAGAGTAGCTCAGATTTGCACACCTGTGCAAATGCTAAGCCAAGAGAAGAATAAATTCAAATTTAACTTTTTTGCTTACAAGGCACAGACATTCTCAGTACTGGTGTCAGTGCTAAGAAAACATTTGTTTGAAGCTTAAATTCTAAGCTGTCCTAAGCACAGAACTAGCACTGCATTGCCTATAGCAACTCCTGTACTGAATAAAGCAGAAAGTCTCAGAAGTGAACCACCTTCTCTGGAAGAACCTTCAAGAAAAGGGACACCTTTAAGAACATACACAATCTATTTCCAGCCAGCACACTCCTTTGCTAGTGATAAGTGGCCTGCAAGAGAAAACTACTCTTTAGGCGTGTATAAATAATTAAGATATAGATTAAACGTAGTATGCCCTCATTATTACAGCCAGTAAGTGTGTATTTTTAAAACTACTTCAGATTTACCAAAATAAGAACTAAGCAAAGCAAACAGAGATCAAAAAGTACCTTTCTGAAGAAGAGTGCAAGTGAGCCCATCTTGCGAGGCCTGACCGCAGTGGCACTGAAGTGCTGGCTCTGTCTTTGCTCTCCAGGGGAGATCTGCTGCACTGTTAAGTGGCCTGGCAACTGCAGTGCTGCCCCAGCCATCGGAGGGTTCAGGGTGCCAGCCAGAGCCTGGGCACTCAGGGGCTGCATGGGCCCAGACACTGCCTGGGGCTGTGTGCCTACATTCACTTGGACTGGGAAGAAAGTTATTCCTCCATTTTCATTGGCAATACCTGTAATGCAACAAAAAGAGCCTGAAATAAGAGCAAGCTGTGTGGGGGATGTGTGTGTGTGTGTGTGGTTTTGAATTTTTAAAAATAATACAGTACCTCTTTTAGTAGCTACTTATAATTATTTAGTGTATTACACATGAAATTGTTTTATCCAAATACTTTGGAAACTTCACCATGAGCCAAGATGATGAAGTTGAAGTTAGGTTTTCATACTAATGCAGTTCTCCCTGCCTGTGTTCTGCTACCCTGAATGGTTGTGCAGCAGCTCTTCCCTCACCTTGCACGGGTATTGTCACCGTCTGCCCGTTGTTGGCCGTCACGGTGGCCGTTGCCACTGTCACCAGGGTCTGGCCAGGCACGGGGGTGACGGACACGGCCTCGGGGCTCTGCACGGGCACCGTGCTCACCACGGGCTGCGGGGGCCCCCTGCCTGCAGGCCCGGCCTCGGGGCCACCGTCGCTGTCAGCAAACAGGCGCCGCCGCGTGGGGTTGGCTGTGGGGGAGCTGTACCTGTCGTACAGGCTGGCTGGAGGGGAGGAGAGCCCTGGCAGGAAAAACACACACAGGTATATCTTTAACTCTTGTTTTATAATCCCTTCTTTTACTAATACATCTAATGCAAACCAAAATATGCCATCTTGCAAAACTCTTCAGGAAAAAAAATTTAAAAACACAGATTGCTTTTAGAGATTACTCTATCTTCAATAATGCTGTGTTTAATATTTTTCTGAATTCATGTATTGTATTTTATTTTTTCTAGTGGAAAAAGTTTGAGACGTCACATAATATATAGTGGAGTTTCTTTTCTAGTATAACAATAAAGGAAACCAATTAGAGTGTAAGCTGTGTGTGTGCATGTATAAATACTGTTTAACACATACATACACATGCTGTTCATATCCACCACCTGAGAGCACCCTATCAAAGCAGCACTGTTCACACTGATATGATGAATCCACCAGTCTTACACCTCTGATGCAACTCTGTGAGTTACAACACAAATACCCTTTACAAATGTGTTTGCAGCTAACTACATCGGCATTAAAGCAGCTTCCTCCCTTACATAATTTAATCTAAGTAAGCAATGTGCAGGATGTTCTGCTTTAAACAATCTCACCTTTTCCCAGTCCTCCACTTTCAGCACGAACCTCGTTTATTCGCCGTGGTGTCAATGGTGAACCTACAGCACTGTTCCCAGCAGATCTCTCAAAGTTCTGAGGTGGCATTACCTAAAATATTTATTATTATTTTATTAGAGTGTCTGTATCACACATTAACTACATAGCAAATTTTTAAAAGCTACTGCACTACAAATTTTGAACAGCAAAGCTTTGTGGAAAATTAACAAGAAAAGTGATAAATTTACCCTAAGCCCAACAAAACCAGCAGTGATTGTGCTGCTCTGGAAGATACACAGTAATAGTCTTTCTGTGACCACTGTGTGTACTTTTTACATGTTTCTTGTCTAGTAATCTTTCCAAGTGTTACTGGTCCAAACCTTCCCTGCTTGACCATTTTGTTCTGCTACATCAATAAAATACTGGAAAAAAATAATGGGTGAGAATCATCTCTGCTGCCTGTCTCTGTTGCAGATGTCTCCACAGAGATGACCCTGACCAGGCCAGGGCACCCTGCACTTGCTGCTTTCCCTGCACTGATGGGCTGGGATGGTGGAACTGCTTCTGGGACATGTAAGGCCTCTCCTTCAGGGTACAAAGTCCTGTGTCTGCCCTCCTGTGTGATTATGAAAGCTATGTAACACAGAGAAAGATGTGCTCACCTCTTCACAAGTGGGAACTTTGTTTTCATTCTCTCTGATCCTGTCCCACAGCACAGATTCCCGTTTCCATGCCATGCTTTCCAGGATCTGTTCTTCAATGTGGTTCAGGTGCTTCACCACTTCCCGACAAAGGCCGTCCTCTGCTCTAATGAAAACCTCAATTACCTGTGCAGTGGATAATTATGATCAACATCAGGTTCTTGTTTCATAGATTCATTTTTCAACAAAGATCTAATTCCAGTACTTGATTTTCATGGAAGAAGAAATTATTAGAAATATGAAGGCTGCATTACTATGACTCACTCCTAGGTTGTCAGACAGGTCAATGAGCACTCATGACTTTGTAAGCATATCTAGCTATCAGACACATTACCTTGTAAAAATGATAAACTGGAATGTCAAATATTTCAGTGACGAATGGGAAGTTTCCAGGTGGGTTGTATGTAAAGGTAATGATCTCCAGGCAGCATGCCAGCAGAGACCTGTGAAACACATCTTGCTCCAGTACTGCCTGCAAGAGTTGCAAATTTTAAAGCTTATTTTACAGTGTAACTATAGAATAATAAAACACTTTTTACTGTCTGAACAGCAAGATTCTCAAGCTTACAAAAAGTGAAGCTATTTTTTAAGGGACAGAACAGAGTTTGAAATGAGTCATCTTTGCTCACTAAAAATTTTATCTATCTTTGTGTTTCCAAACACAATTTCTTGAACTTTTTTTCTTCCATTCAGGTGTACTTACAGGGTTCTTCTCAGAGATTTACCCTCATTTTAAATAGCTGACAATTCTGCACTACATTTGTGTTCTTTTTTTGCAGGTCCAACTTTAAAAATGAGGAACCCTTTGATTAGTTTCCTTACAGATAAGTCAGTGTCTCTCAGTCTCTTCCTCTCTTGCTCAATGACTGACTCCAAGACCTTGTAGTAGAGAGTCTCAGCACGACGAAAATGTTTACTAGCAACATCTGCAGGAAGGTTAAATAGAAGCAATATTGTAAAAGGCAATAAAAAAGTAATATAGTCTTCATCTTCAGATACAAAACACAACAGTAGTTTGTGTGGATTTCTGTGCTGCTGTGGATACAGTATTTTCAGGACTAAACCAGTTAATTTCAAGTTAGTGTAGGAATCCTTCTCCTACACTGCCCTGACTTGTGAATGCAGAGCAGAATAATTTGCTACTGAACCCAGATTTTGGTGATATGGCCATGTATAAGAACAATCCTTAACACTGCTATAACGGACACAGTTCAAATTCAGAAAAAGCACCTGAATGGATCCCCTGTGCACTGTGCAACAAAAAGCACTGGAGCAACTAAGCTGACAAGAACAAAGGAAGGCCTTGTTAAGAAACAAGGTCAAGAGCATCTTCTTTATATTCAATCCATCCTCAGGCACTTGAGATATCAAGACAACTTGGCAAATTGTAGTTTTGTGTTTATACTGGCAGGATTTTAATACTTGTACTAATCCATCCTCATGTAAGCCAAAGTTGCTGTTGGGTTTTTAAAGACTACAGTTACTCAGATTTTCCTTACCAGCACAGAAATCCATGCCATCACTAATATTCTTATATTTGACAGGAAAAGTGGTACACTTCAAAGCCCTTTTCATTTCATTTCTCTAGTGCTGAAAGTATGATCAAATTCCAGTGATTCAAGCTAAGGCTGATTATAAAATTTTACACAGCATTGAAATTCACCATGTCTTAAGAACACACCAAAAGGCAAGAGAAGTAGAAAAGACACTTGTGTTAAAGCATAACCTGTATGTAAAACTTAATTACAGGAGATGCATGTGTTTACAGGCATTTTATGGATAAGCAAAATGTTTCCCACCTTTGGAGAAATTACTGAATTCTCCTTCAGACTGAGTGCTCTGACAGTACACTTCATGCATTTCTTTTACTCTGTTTGCAATGGATTGAGAAGGATCTCGGGAGCATGACCTGAAAATAAAAACTAAACATTTTTAATATACTATTCCTACTAAGACCAAAATCACCCTATTTTTAAATATTTTGAAAGTATAAAAAATGGAAATATATTGCACAGCAATACAAACAGATCCAAATGTGTCTAACTGCAAAACAGTTTATCCACATGGAAAATAAAGGTTGGTTTGCATCTCCTACAGTATGGAGTGATTTCCTGCGTAGTGCCATTTGTTAAGCACTCCAAAACTCTTCAAAATTTTATACTGGCAACTTGTGGTTAGAGAAGCTCAGAACTGCTGGTTTTTAAATGGTGGATGTTCATCACTCTCTAAGGACACATGAGTCTAAATAAAGAGAACAGTTCTTTGAAATGTAAATGTCTCTCTGGATTCCATTTTACTCCAGTAGTAAAAGACTGGCTCACATTTTAAATTACACTGTTCAGCATTAATGTTTGCTATTAAAATTAGAATAGAAAATAGGATGATCTGGCTAAACACCAAATTTACCTGAGTATTTGCTCCAGATTTTCACTGGGAGCATTTTTCAGCCCTGCCAGCATCGTGTGCAGGCGGCTCAGGCTGTAGGTTGCTATGGAAACAGGTGTCACGTATGGGTTGCTCTCTTTAATGTACTTGCGGCCGGTAAGGGGGGTTGTGATCCTCAGTGATTTGGACTGAAAGAAAAAAATAACCACACATCCATATGCACTGTTATAAACTTTGATAAAGGTCATAACCTAGAAACATCAATCTGCAGAATTCTTACTCTGTGCCATGGGAAAAAATGGCTCCTAATCAAAGAGCCCAAACCAGACCATGACTCAGGTAAGAGCCAGCAATGAAGAATTTGTCTGTGTTGCTCAGATATTTGAATCAAACAGTTCTGTATAAACAGAGGAGATGTGACCTATGCTGAAATGCAGATGCTGCAACTGGAATGTGACACAATTAGACCAATGTCAAAAATCCCCCCCAAACCCCAGGATCCCTTCCTAGCCTGAGTAACAAAGGTAGCAGTAGCTCACAGCAGAAGTGTACTGGGCCAGGGCTTCCTTTCAGCAGGTTTAACCTTCAACATGAGAGGTCCTTCTGACTAGCATTTTAGTTTATTTGCATCAGATCAAGTCATCACATTAAAATTATGTAATATCAAGGATATCCCTTCAATTAGCACACGGCAAAATCAATGCATCTTCTAATTACCTAACCACACAAGAACTTATTTTAATAAATTCATTACATTCTTCACCATGAAGTCCAGCTCCCACTACTCTGCCCATTTTCTCCCCACTCTCCAAGGTGTGTTTTATTTCTGTCTCCACAGGCAGCCAGGGAGGGTGGCGTATAAAAACAACAACACAGACCATGCCATACTCACCCTGTCAAAATGCTGCTGCAAATTATGCTTCACTTGTACCCTTTCAGCTGTTTCCATTCCTGAAGGTGTGTTTAAGCACCTCGTGAGAGTTCCAATTTCTTCATCCGCATCCTCACCAAGGAATATTCGCTCATCCAGATTTCCCACTGACAGGACATACTCCTCATAGGCCTTGTTGATGGCTTTGCTACAGCAGAAAGGAAAGACAGACAAAGCCTCTTTATTTAGACTGCTTTGTTCACCTGCTCACACACTGAACACAGTTCTGGCCTGGGGGAAGTCCGCTTCAAATTTCTTTTGACCCTCACTGAAGCACTGAAGCTCCTTTAAGATCTATAGTGGCTTAAACAAGACAGTGGCAAGGACATTATTTTCCCTATGTATCTGATGCCCTGCCATTTATCCAGCTGCAGGAAGAACACAGGAAAATACTGAGAACTCCTATTTCCTGAAACTCCTCAAAATTTACACAGCATTGTGTCATAAACTACACTGAACCATTTCTGTATCATTAAAAGAAAGTAAGTCCTACCCATGAACACCTCTAAACACCACCAAACACATTTTTTCCCTCCCACTTCGTACTCAATGTGCTCCCACAGCTTTTTCACATTAACTCTGAGTTACACACACACACACAAAAAAAAAAAAAAAAAAATCCAGAAAAGAGAAACGTAAGAATAAAAACAGCCATCAGGTAGCACCATCCTGAAGCACCATTCCTGAGCCCCCCAGCAGTGCCAGGAAGCGGCAGGCAGGGCTGGATGGCCATTGCTGAACACACAGGGCAGGGCTGCTACCAGTGCTCAGCCACAGAGGGACACACACCAAACCAACCCACACACAGGGACTTACACACTGTCTCCAAAGTTTCCAGGATCCAGAAATCCCATCAGATTTTCATCTTTTCCTTTTAAAAGCTGTAAGACATTTAAGAACAAAGGATGGTCATTTAACTTCTTACAAAGGTTTTGAAAGTAAAAAGTAAGGAGAGAGTTTTCCGCATTACAAATTTACTGACCAACCTTTTTGTCAAAAAGCTTCCGAATGTATGGCTTCCAAAAATGTTCCTTTATACCTTTAGCTTCTAAAACTAATCCATAATGTAAAGAACACAGTTTTTCAATGATGCAGGGAGGATCAGATGATACTTTATAATCCTTACTGTGGAAGTCTTCAGGTAGACCTACAATTCAGAATATTGTATGATTTAATTCTACAAATCCATATCCTGCTTTCTTATTAAATACTATGCTGTGTAGTCAAGGTAGTATGAAATTAAAACAGCAAACGATTTATTTCCCTTGAAAGAACTACCAATTATGTAATGCCCACTCAATTGGGTAATGTTATCGAAAGCAAATTCTGAGTTAGAGGTTTAAAAGCATTAGTTACTGAGTGATAAAAATTACATATATCAATTCTAATAGGAAGAAATTCAAACATTGGTGAACTACAATATTTATTTGAGATAATGGTCCCAGGTCACATAAAACACACTACTAGTGAAGGCCAATCCTGTACAGCACTGAAAATGAAGTGCAAGTCTAGGAAGAGTTACATCAGAAATTCAATGGCAACTTCTCACCATTCATTTGAATTTGTGGTCATCAAGTCAACCTACACTTCCAGTCTCTTCAGAAAGAGAACAGCAGCAAACCAGAAATGAGAGAGAAACAAATCTGTTTGAGCCCGGCGTCCTTCCAAACTGCTGTATCACAGAACACCCCAGTCTCACTGTGTCATTATGCACTTTTTCACTGACATTAAACCCTCATTAACTCAAAGTATTACTCTGGGATTTCCTTCAAGGGTATTTCCACAGTACATCAACTTCTTGACCTAATGTATTATTGCCAAAATCCACTAGTCTGTTATTACATACTACATTAATAGGAATTGAACTGCATAGCCAGATACAGAGAATATTAATTCTCATGTATTTCAAATCAACTTCTTTTTTTCAACATACCCTTAAAATGAGGATTCAGGAGTTCTTTACGGTTAGGACACTGCAGAGCATTTCCATACACGAGATCCAAAGCACATAACAAGAGATGGTAGGAATTGACCAGGTCATCACTGATCATAGGAAAATTTCCTGCAATATTAGAAAGACATAAAACATAAAATTAACAAGGATTTAAGATTTTTTTAACCAACAGATTGTTGATGCTTGTATTACAATCAATAATGGAATCTTGGAAACACTTTGTGTGACTGTAAGTACCTGGATAGCAACACAGGCAGCAAAGCAGACTCACAATAACATATAACAAATATAAAAGTAAAATATTTTTTCAGAAACAACAACAATTGTGAAGGAACTCAAATATATAGCGCTGCTTTGAACTCAAACCTTAGCAAAATGTTGATAAATAAGCTGTTGTTGCTCCCTCATTACAGTAATCTCATTAACCAGTGCATAAATAACTTGAAGCAGCACAAACTGTATAATGCAAACTGCCTCAAGTAAGAAAAATGTGCTTCTGTAACTCTGGCAGCAGCAGCCTCACTGCCTGGCAGAGTCACATCATTCCCTGGATTCCCACTGCACCTGTGCAAAGCAAATTCTGCTCTCAAGGCCAAGGAGGGGTAGAATGGGTTCTGAGACTCAACCTTTCCCCATCTTTGCATTGCTGTAAACAGCTGCAAATAACTTGAACTCTGGCAAGGTTAGTCCCAGGTTTTCAGATGGTCTAGAAACTGCTCCCTCCTTCAGCCCCTGACCCTCATTCCCAGAACAAACCTGTACTTAACTCAGATTTTTTTTTTTAACAATCTGTAAAAGAAATTGCTGGGGGCATACTTATCACAAACACGAATAAATATAACTTAATTTCTCTTGTGCTTTACAGAAGAGCTAAAATATGCCTATCTCTGACCTGGTTTATCTATCTGCAGAAAAGAGTCCTTGTAACCTCTTCACTCTCTCAACACCTTTCACAAAGATTACAACCAGAGTTGTACATTACTCTTTACTGAACTCATTTATGTTTATGATATTCCTCTAGACGAGTGGCCATAGCTAACAAGAGTTTGGTAAAATAAATTATGCAATTAATCAACAACATAAATCATAATTCTGTTACTCTTTATGCACAACATGATGTTTCTATTACTCCTTAAATACTAATAACTCTTCCACTCTTTCCACCCTCCCTTTTTTCTCCAGGAAGCTCCAAATCACTTAGCTGAGCCCACTCTGAAGAACAGGTTTAAATTCTTGAAGAAATCTCATGTAAGTAATGCACTCACTTAGAACACACTGAAATGAATATACAATTAGAGAATATTTCTCAATTATGCTGTCATTTTTTTGCTAGTAATATACCAGTTTGTTCACATTTATGTTATTTTCTGGTTCCATGTTTGTTAGAAGAAAAATAATTTCAATGCAGATAATTTAAATTATTTAAAATAATGAACCCTAGATGAAATTTTAATTAACTTTACCCACTTATCAGTTATTTCCAAATCATTAAAGGTTCACAGAAAAGCAATGAAAATCCCAAATACTATTAGCAAACCTTTAATCATTGAAATTCTCGAAGTAACTGTCATAACACAGGTTCAGTTCCACAACCATGACAACTACCACAGCAATCCTTACTTGTCAGCACAAAAATAAATAAAATTTAACAGTACCAGTAGTCCCATAGTAATTTTTTGTTGCTGACATTTCAGACTTTCACAATCTTGTACCAAATAATAAAAAACAGAGACTTTTTTTCCCCCATCGATTTTAAAGAAAGAAATAGACGAGTTTGAAGAGCAATTCTTACAAAGAGTGTGCTGAAGCAGTCTCAGTGAACAAGGGGCTCCCTCGGTGTGCAGTGCATGAACTGAAGGCAATGGGCTGCAGGAGCAGACAAGCCTGGGCCTGCCACTGATGTGTGGTTGCTGTGATAAGGATTTCCTGCCCACCCCAAACCACATAGCACAAAACCTCACAGCAGCGCCTAATGCCTTAACAGTCAACACTAAGTTTCCATTTTTGTGCTGCCACACTTTAATAACCATTTAGTGACTTTACAGCTTCTGTGCACTCTATTTTTTTCTTTTCCTTGTAAAATTCGATCAGATGTGTTATCAACAGGGTACTCTCCACAGGGTTAGTTACCATGGCTGAAACTGCTTGTAATTAACATGTAGCTGTAATTAACTTGTAATCGATGATGCAGTTACTCAAACATATCAGTCAATAACTTAGCAACAGGAAGACTCATAAAGTCCCTCTGCACCTTGTCAACCATCCAATCTTCCCACAGAAGCGAGGACTTTACAGAAGGGAAAAGAAGAACCTGTGATTTTCCAGACTGACCTACTTACTCTCTCAGCTTCCCTACCTGGGCTAAGGAAGTGAAGCCCTGACTGACTGGAAATAGGTACAGCACTAACTCTGCTCTGGGCTCAGTGGTTGAAATCACGCTGTGTTTCAGGCTGAAAGCACCAGACTTGTTTAGGAAAGACTTCTCTTGCCCAGTAAGGTGGGATGTGCAGCCTTACAAAAAGGCATCTTCCTGACAGGATGGAGTGCTCAGTGCAGCACTGTGCTGCAGCAGAGCCTTCCTGACTTTCCTGCAGGGCTTGTGATACTGAGGGTCCAGGACTGCTGCCAGGAACCCTCTGCAGTGTGGCACAGTGTAGAAAGAAAGACTGTGTAAATAAAGTTCTGTGCTGAACAAAAATAGTGCCAGGCCATTCAGTATTGCCACAGCCTACTCTGTCCTAGCCTCAAAATCATCCAGTTAAGGCAATCATAGCATACTGTAAGAATCTTAACACTGATTCACTTTTAAATTTGAAAAAAACACATCCCACCACACACTCCTAAAACAAAACAAAATTCCTTTTATCCCTTTCCTTCAAGAAATTAAAGTATTGGTTTTCCTCTAATAGGTGTTATACTCTGAAAAAAATCTCAAGTTACTGGACATTATCAGTGGATCTGAACCTACAATGATGCTCTTTCCATGTGAAATATCAATCCTGTCTTTACTGTCCCCAAAGCACTACCTTACTTACACATCACTCACAGTGAACACCCATCAAAGCAGGACTTGAAACAAGGCCTAGCAATGTGGAAACTCTTTAAGACACAGATTTGAAGAGGAAAGATTTCAGACTATATGTGCTATGACTGAACAACTGAAGCCTAAAATGAGGATTTAATCCTATTCCTTCCATCTTCTCCCAACAGTCACTATCAAGAAAAACATCTGAAATTCTCTACTGTTCTTATAAGCTTTAAGGCTGCTCTTACAATAAAGGTTATAGGTACACTGCATCTATAGGGTGTTTGAAGGACTGATATAAAACAATGACTAATAAAACTATGTCTGCTGTACCTGATCCCTTTCAGATCCCTTACCTTTTGCATGAATAAACAGCACCCAACAAAACTGGAAAACTTCAGTCACGGTACATGGTTGTCGCCTTTTGGAGGAAAATACAGCAAGAAGACAATAAACTCAATGAATCAGAAATGATAAATCACCATACATGAGTCACTAATTCAAAGAGCAACCTAAGCTTTACTACAGCATGGCCAAAATATTACACCCTTCCCACAAAACCCTGACTAAAGGAAATACAGAAAGATGCACAAAACCTAAAAGAGATTTAGTGTAGGCACAATTGGAACCCCAGTCTCAGCTTGCAAGGTCAATTCCACAGCACTCCAAATATAAACAGTAACAAAGAAACAAAGTTTCGACTATAAAGTAAAATACCCACAAGATCTGCAGCTACTAAGAAATCCATGGGAGTTACTGGGCAGTGAAACAGACTGAGCAGTACTAAGAGTTATTAAAGCCAGGCAGATCATAAAAGGATCAAATTCTTCCTGTCTTTCCCATCTTTGCAACACCAGTGCTTCCCTTTCCTACAGGCTGATTGAAAGCTCTCCCTTCTCCCCAGCTCCCCAGATCATCATAAACTCAGCAGCTTTGGGATTTTCTGCCCCTGTCAGATCTGAAACTGAAAAAAAGTTTAAAAATTTACTGCAAGCAAGGACAAATCAACTCTGACATTATAAGCAACAACTATGAAAAGGCAGTCAACTCTGACATTATAAACAACAACTATGAAAATGCAATCAAAATACAGCTAAAACAACCAAGAAACTTCATTACATTTTCACTGAAGTCATGCTCTGAAATCAGTCTGGAAATAACAGAAACACACCTCTGCTTTCTTCCTCTCTGTTGACGAGGTTGATCTTCTTGAGGATATCTGAAAATGTCCTGAAAAATGGGCTCATACTTCTTAAAAATGACTGCAGAAACAGTGAAGTTTCTCTCCAATCTCTCGGTTCGCTCTCTGAACTGGGATGGCAGATTTGCCATGTCTTCCCACTTCTTCATCTTGTTAAAAAACTCGATCAAGCTGGAAATATTGAACGGGTTAAAAAGTTTAGAAAGGCTCTTTGTTTTTCCTGCAGAAATAAACTCTACATTTTCAATAAAAGTGCAATTTCTACTGCCCAAGCTGCTGATGAAACAGTGGCATTGCAAACATGACAACGAACTCAGAGCCAGTCCTTCACCCATAAACGTGGATGAGCTCAGACTGCTCGTGAAATATTTTTAGATCCTGGGCTGATAACCACGTTAACTATGTACTCACAGGTCTGGCATCTTCTCACCAAGACAAATCTACTCCAACTGTTACATTATTCTGAAATCAGACTTGCCTCATTTTTCTGAATAATTTATTAATTTAAATCAAACAACCTGTGAGATTTACAATGCTAAGAATATCCTACAAAGTATGAAAAATCTCTTCAGTTTTAGTAAATTGCACTTTACAAATTTGCCTTTAATTCTTTTTCTGCTTCTTTATCTATACCTTCTTTTTCATTGTTACTAGTCTTGATAGCCCAGATCACAGAAACAATTTATCAACATTCAATTCCTGAATTTCTGATTTGGAAAACAAAAGCACATAGAGGAATGCTTTTGCATTGTTTAAATCAACAGCAATGCTTCAACAGTAGAGGAAATGGGACAAAAAGTACACAAAAACATTATTTCTTTTTTTTTGTGACAATCTTTAGAATTTTTAGAAAACAATGAGATTGCTAATAAAGTCAATTGTTTCAGAAGCTTTTCTTTTTTACTTTATGGACATAAACGTTTGACACAAATCTGTTCATCAGATTGTGACCTCATTTAGTGACTTTAGGAAGAACATGTGAAAAGTTTTCTTATGCAAAAATGGAGATAAATCTTGTGAACATTTTCACAGTGAACTTCAAATGGTTTGTTGTGTGAGAAGTTAACACTTTGCACATCCCAAAAATTGACTGTTCTTCAGTGACTGGCTTCTTTCTCCTTTGAGTGAAGGAAGTCAATCTGTTATTTTGAAAACCAGTGTTTTCATGAACATAGTACTGAGTACACAGCAGCCAAAGGAGCTGCCCTACTTCTGTAGCAGTGAGCTATAACACAAACATTCCAGGGATATAAATTCTATCTTCAAAAGCAGGAAACAAGAAACATGCTTAGCTTTCATTCTCTATTTCCAATTTCACAAGGTGATGAGCACTCTTTGAGCTTTTGTAAGTCTAAAAATCAGCAAGAATAAAAGTTACCTTTGGTCTGAACAGCGCAGGATTCTGGTTAAGGATACGTAATTTCCTTCCGCTGTTCCTCTGCTCACAGTTGGAATTGCTTTCCTGCAAGCCACGTACAAGGCACAAGCCAGCCAATGCATGTCATTTCCCTGTGAATCAAAACATCAGGCATCTCAAAAACTTCACCGAAAAGAAAAACATGCTTTTCAGCTACTCCAACATCGGGGAAAAGCACTGTGTCCTGAACAGATGAAGTTCAACCAGTGAGAAAGTTGATTCGCTTGTTTCAAACTTCTGTTGTGCTTTGAGTTTTTAACTGCAGCAAAGCAGGTGCTAAACAGACACTGAACTACATCAAAACTAACCTTACTAGTTACCATTATAAATTTCACATCTGACTCAAAGTGTGAAATATATTTTGAGTACATGAAAATACATTTTTAGTGTTATTCTTCTACAGCATTTTGTACTGCTCAGGTTTAAAAGAAAAAGGGAAAAAAAAAAAGCTACAGTTCTTGCAACCAAAATACTCTTCTGCCCTTACTGGACAGTAGGAAGAGAAAAACATCACTTCCATTTTGCTCTGTATTACACAGCAGAACAACTATTCAATCTGGTACCTAAATACAGAAATTAATTCTAATGAGTACTTGAAATTTTATTCTCCGTCTCTGACGAGACAGTAGCACTTCAGTGGAAAAAAGGACGGGTAAAACAAGGTGCCAAAGTGAATTCGATGCTGTGGTTTTGTCGGGTTCCGTGATGTCACGATCCCGGGTCAGCCCACGCCTTCGGGGGAAGGCAAGGCTCGTTCCGAGCATCGCTGCCCGTCCGCGATGACAGAGGCGCTGCCGGAGCGGGGCTCCTCCTTCCCGCACGGGCGGCCCCTGCCCCGCAGCACCGAGCCCTGCCGGGCGCGGAACCGCCGCAGCTCTGCCCCGAGAGCCGCCCGGTCACCGCGAGGGCAGCGCTGAGCGACCCGGGAACTGCCAAGGGTTATCACAAGCGCCACCTTTGCCATAGGAGGGCACCGATAAAAGGCGCTTCAGAAGCTCCCGGGCGCGTCACCGCGTGTTCCTGTTTTCAAGAACGACGCGACAACCTTTTACCTTTTACCCCCCAGTCTGGGTCGTGCAAGCCCCCAGAAATACCTAATAAAAGTGATCACACCTGCGCTGGGCATCTCCGCGGGCCCCGCGCGGTGCGGCCGAACTCCTGGGAACCAAAGGACCACACGATGGGAGCTCTTCCATTTTTAACACCTTTCCGCCGCT
>VZSR01000393.1:8158226-8252521 GCA_013398615.1 Brachypodius melanocephalos | reverse complement strand
GGAGACCGCCCGCCCCGCCCGGGCGCAGGCGCACTGCGCGCGCTCCTACCATGCACCGCGAGACTCGCCCCCGGCGCGTGCACGGCACGGAGCGGGAGCGCGCCTGGCGCGCGAGCCCCTGGGCGGGGCAGGGCGGGGCCGTGAGGGGCAGCCCGGAACAGTCAGAGAGCGTCAGGGCCGGGAGGGGCTGGAGAGAAAATATACACACAGATAGAGCGGGGTACGGGCTGTACACTAATATATACACAAATAGGTACCCAAATATATACACACAGTGCGGGGAGGGGCTCTACATAGGCAGTGGGGGGTAGAAATAGCTCCCCCTGGTCAAGTCCAACCGAGCACAGAGGAGGCTACCAAAAATAAGATTTAAGTCCTAGAGCAGGTACATGTCAATTAAGTGATCAGTAAAACAGGCTGCACTTGATTAAAGGAGATTTATTGACTCTGTCGGCTTGATTTTGTATTGCTGGTATTTCAGGAACGCTGAAAGCTTCAGGGGAAAGAAATGACAAGAAAAGATGATTTGGCTGATGATTCAGAACACAAATACACACTGGTAACCCAGCATTGGGAACAGCAGCAGGGTCCCACCCATACCTGCACCCCCCAAAATACCTGAACAGCTTACAACATTAAAAACTAGTGATTGGGCTGTATTTAATGTCTTACATCTATTTTTATAACACAGAGGAGCTGTGAACTTTGCAGTAAGGCCAAGCTCCCTCTCTGAGATATTCAGAGCATTGATGGGAAGCTCTCTGCCACCCACAAGACTATGTAGATGATGTAGGGTTTTTCTGTTTAGCTAAATTTACAGTATCTACTAAAACACAAAGCAGCAATAACTTATTACAGCATTTAATTTCCACTGAGAAATATTGATCTACTCTTTAAAAATCCTTTATATTAAAAAAAAGGAAAAAACCCTCACAATATTGAAAGATAAAGCCGAGTTTAAAGGGAAGGTTATTATGCCGTGATTACACCTGTTTATTTCCCTATGGTTTCAAGCATCCAGACTTCGTAAATAAATGGTTTGACTGCTCTTGTATAGAAAACTTTTAAAGTTTTCATTCAATGGTATACTGGGAGCTCAGACAAGAAATATTTCAGTGAGATCTTTTTTATCCCTCAGGATTTAGCTTCACTTGTTTCTCCACTTCTCCCCTTTCCCTCCCACTCCTCCCCCATTAAAAAGATGCTAGAATTTATTAATAAAGAGTTATCCTCATATGGCATTTTAATTATTTGAGTAATTTCCACTACTGGACTCCATGCTAGATCTACCAGTATGACAAGTAACAGCCACAAACATCCTCTCAGCCCAAGTCCCTCCCAGCTGCTTGGCTAATCCCAACAGACATACATTTTTTTATTGTCCTGTAGTCTCAGAAATTTTCCCCATGAACATGCTCTTGCCCTTTGCTTTGAGCTGCTACACACTAGAGGTGCTGACACAGGAGTTCCCCAATCAAATGCTTTTATTGTCTGAGAGCAGAAAATTGCGTGAGGACTATCACCAGTTTTGGTGAGCACTAGGGAAAGTGCTCTCCTCTGTCTAGATGATGACACTGTATCTGACATTAGGATCCCAAGAATTTCCTAAACCAGCCTCCCTTTTATTCATGAGACCTTACCTGCAACACTAATGAGAATTGTGCACTGTCAGGTCACATTTACACTGGAAGCACACAGTTGGTGGAGCAAACAAGTCCTCATTTTCATTTAACTTCATGAAGCATGAATCTTGAGCATTGCATTTTCCTTCCTTCCCTGCATGAGAGAACCTGAAAGGAGTCAGCATTCAATAAAAAAAAAATCATAAAAGGAAATGGAAAGCTGTTATCTTTATTTTCTTTTCCTCTAAACGTAACAAAGAAATGATAGTGCCTGTTTGTGTAACACTAGGGACATTTAGATAAGCCAGGACAGTTATTTTGTAAACTCCCGTGGCTACACCAGTCCAATTAGTCTGCTCCACAGACAACACCACCAGCCCAAGGTCCCAAGAAAGCACAAATGTAAAATTTTAAATGTTGGTCTGCTAGAGCAGTGTAAATCCCACACTGCACTGAAAGAGGCTGCTCATGTGGAAGGTAATTATAGGTGTAATAGAACTAGATCAGGAACTGCTTATAAAAGTAACTGTTAATAACCTGCACATCACAAATTAGGTAATGTAACTGTGCAGATTTCTTTAAATTAACCTTGGACACCAGGTACATTTCATCTCACAACAGCTTGAATTAGACCTTCATCAATTAAAGTGAAGGTTTGATGATCAGCACTGTTACACTGAGCAATCCATGAAAGATGTTATTATTAAATAACATGGCACAAATAATTTTCTCAGAGACAAAATAAAACAAATAGGACAGGACTTTGCCCTGGACAACCTCTGTTAAGAGTCTTATCTAATTATCATAAGCCACATACTGTTCGGAAAAATTTCAAAGGAGTGTCAGAAATTAACCCCCAATCTAGTGCCTATATTACCTGTTCCTTGGGAATAGTTCCATCGTAAAATAGATCTCATATGTTATCATATAGACCAAGAAGACAGGATTCTAAAACTAATTTAGAAAAATACTACTAGAGATTTTGCAGGACTTCCACGGAAAAAAGAGAACTTGCAATCAGAGCTCATGCATATGTGAACTTTTATCACCTGTGTACAGATCTGCAGAAGCAGCAGCTCAAAAAGGATGATCAGGGTATGAAGACAAAATTCAGACTGAAATAAATAAGCATACCAATGAATCATTCAAATGCAATGCCAGGTTAAAACAAGGTGGCAGCAGACAAGCAGGAGACAACTCGGGTTCAGGAGAAATGTCTGTACCCTGTGTGAAGTACGTGCTACAGTTAAGTGCTGTGTGCACAACAAAAAGCTTTATTAAAGATGTGGAAAGTAATGCAAAGCTTTTTTTAAAAAAAGACTGAATTTAAATTAATTTAAATTAAGGTAACATTTGGACCAGAACCTAGATAGTATATTCTTTTCTAACTGTAAGTACTGAACAGTGGGAGTAACAGCCGGTTTTGACTGTAAGACGAGAATTAGAGGCAATTGATTCCCAGGAAAATTACACAAGAGTAAACCATGGTCTTGGGCAGTAAGTGTGACTGTTAGCTTATCCTTAGCTTGTTTGCAGGGTTTCTTAAAGTCCTAAGAATAATTTCAGTTTTAAAACTTAGCAATGAAACTTGAGTTTTGCTGCTGAGGATCCATGTTTAATCCTTACACAGCATTACTTTCACATACTGAGGCCGACATCACGGGTAGTCAAAGAATATGTTTAATAAAAAATAATTAAACTTCCATTTGCTCTATAGAACATCATAGAAAGTAATTCAATAAATTACAAATGACTTTTTAAGACGCTTGTTCAACTACAGAAAGCAAATTCAGACTACACAGAACACAACTGGCAAATATTGCAAATGTCCAAAAAAAACCTGGACTAAGACTTGGATCATGAAGCCTGAAACAAGGGATAGAAATACAAGGCAATAACAGCTAAGGTTTTTTTAGTAACTACCAACACACACTTTATCATCACCTCGGATATCCTTTTAATTTTAACTTCAGTATTAGTGTAATTCTACTGAGGTTTCCTTATAACCCTTAACTTTATACAACCGTATTTGCATATAGTTTAGCTGATAGTGGGACACTTTTTCCCCCTCTGGATCAAACTGATGAAAAATAACCAAATATAATTATGTTCAAGTCTACACCAGCCTTCATTACTTGAAACTGTAATTGCCTTATTACATAGAAAGAATCACTAGAACAGTAACCAAACTTACTTGACCATAATAGGAAAATACTTTCTTTCATAAATCTGATATAAATTAGGTTTTAGCCACAAGATTTAGGACTTGTTTTGTGGGGGAAGGGTGGGAAGTGATGGTATTGTTGACATACTCCATCAGCAAACAAAGTTAATAACTGCTTGTAAAACTTTGGCTATTTCATAGATGCATCCTAGTTAAATAAAAGTGCTATATTACAAAGGGCAAAATATTAAATATGAAATACTTTTTATTTTAATGAAGAAGAATTGGCTACCCCCTTCTCTTGGCAGTTTTTGATTTTCACTATTGCTAAGACACTGCATGAAGGGCCAAAAATCAGAATACTATCTGGGAAAATACGTAACCAGCACAATCCAAATGGTACTTGTATAATTGTGTAATTACATCTAATACTGCTTCTAATCATGGGGCTAGTTATTTTGCACATAGAAACTTATATTTCATTGGTAAAGTTCTTGATAAAAAACAACACAGTTGTTTTACTGTACAAGCAAGCAACAGAACTATATCAAAATATACAGTTTTTGTTTTTTATTTTTAAATTTATCCCTTTGTAAAGCTTTTTCCATGACTTTCACTAGTACCTGTATCTATTTTCTCTTAACACTTGCCTCTTCTTGGACCATAAATGATGTAACCAAGGTCAACTGAAGTCTCAGTCAGTTCAGGAGTTCTGTAAATGTGAATCTGGGCCTCGACCGTGTCAGAGTAATAGCAGCTTAAGAAGAAGGAGGAATCGTATCACACATCAAATCTTAAGACAGATTTTATATAGTAAAGGGTTCTAAGGATTTGGACTTAAAACAGATGCCTTATGCCCTGTTACTGTGGTTTCTAGGAATAATTTGTCTTCCTTACTATTCAAAGTGCTTTTTTCTTTAGTGGGTAACTCAGCATAATATGTGAAGTGATATCCCAATAATGATTTTGGATAATGTTTAATATTTAGTCAGATTTAAATCTGCAGAGAAGTTTAAACTCAAAAGGAGTTCAAAACTATCTGTACTTTATTTACCATTATTAACTGGGAACTCCAGGAGGTTTTATGACATAAAACACAAATAGAAATCTACACAAACAAAGCAAACAAACAATTTTTACATGAATTATGCAGTGTTGAAAGGTCTTTTCAGTGGCACTTTATGACAGTTTGCCTCTTCTGAGTCTTGGGGAAACTACTCCTCATTTTGGGACTTTTAATTCTGCAGAGGGAGCCCAAAACTTTGCAAGGTGTAAACTAAATAGACCTACATGGTGCCAAGTAGCATGAGATAAGACAGTTTTTGCTTTGATTTCCCCTTAGTGCTGTCAAAGAGAAGAACAGCTGCAATAAGGGGGAAAGAAAACCCCAACAGTCTTACCTCAAGTAACTCAGATTTTAACATGCTATACAGGATGTCTTTAAAAAACAAAACAAAACCTGAAAACAAGTAGTAGAAACCAATGTAAACTTCCTAAACTAACTCAGCTGAGGTAACAGGTAGCCAGTTTAATTGGCTGATTGGGAAAAATTTATCTTCTTTTAAACACACTTGTACCTGAATTGGAAACAGCAGTGCATCACAACACTAGAGCATTTTCATGTAATTAAAGCAATGGATGGTGATGTAGATTCTACAGCTTTCATGACATTCATTAGCTGCCCAAATTATTGCTGAGTTTTGATCTGTAAATTATAAGTGTCAAGGAGGCTGTAAAACTATATTCAAATTAAATCAATAATATGCATAAAGTATTCTGTGTTCACTGCAAATATATTAAATATACAGCTCTTACTTGAGCATTATTTTCATAAAATTAACCCCCCAACAAAATTATAATGCCTTTTGTTGTAATTTTACACCATTGTGTATTTGATAGTACATACAAGTTCAGAAACTTATGAACTTCAAGAAATATTACATGCAAAACGTCTCTGAAAGCAGTTTGCACTTCTAAACAAATACTGAAATGTTCGGTCAGTAAATCATTGATGCACTCAACACTGGGTTATTTACAATGAAATAATTAAAGAATAAATTCAAAATCAGTTTATAATTTAAGTGCAGAGTCTGGGGTCAGTCTTCATCGCTTGAATCCGAATCCTCAGATGAAGACGATGTACTGTCAGATCCAGATGAAGCATCTGCTTTCTCTGAACCCTCATCTGTGCTGTTTTCATTGTGAGAGCTTGGCTCTGTTCCCCCTTTGTCTTCCTGATCTCTAACCCTAGAATTTTCCTCCTTTTCTTCTGTGGGCTTGGCTGAGCCTGTGTCATTGCTTTCACTGTTCTGTACATCAAAAATATTAGATTGAGACAAAGCTGGGATATGAAGATTAAGGCCTGGAGTGAGAAGCATCCCTGGGTAAAGTATGTTGGACAAAAGTAAAGGGTTAAGAGAGAGAGGATTGGCAGCTGCGGCGGCAGAGGATGTCGAAGGAGAACTCGAAACAGAGTTTTCACCACCAGTATCTGTATTTTGGTCTTCTGTCCTTTCTTTCTTTGTATCTGTCTCCTTCGATTCGTTTCCCTTTTTCTCCTCCGACACGGATTCTCTGGACTTGGTCAGGAGTCCTCCCATGCCCAGCAGGTTTGGTAATCCAGCCATCCCTGACAGCAGCATGGGGAACATGGCAGCCACGTTCTTGGCCTCTCCTCCGGCAGCCAGGCCGGCCGGCATTCCCATCAATCCCGCCGTCACCTGCAGCGACTGCAGGTTCTGCAGGTTGTGCTGCAAGGCCTGCAGGCTGGGCAGGTCCACGCCCGGGAGCAGCCCGTTGGCCAGCAGCGGGTTGATGGAGGCGCTGGCGGCGGAGGCGGCCGCTGCAGCCGCCGTGGCCTTGGCGATCTCGCTCTTGGGGCGCCTGCCCCGCCGGCTCACCTCCTCCCGCACCACCGGGCCCGTCAGGATGCGCTCGAACATCCCCTCGGGGAGGAAGCCCTGCGAGAGACACAGCGGAACTTTAGCGTGCTTCGGAAGCTTCAGGATGGCAAAGGACAAGCAAACAGAGGACTCGAGCGCACAGAACAGTCAAAGGCCTGATCTCCACATAGCTCCTCAGAATTTGTCCTGACTTTGTGCTAGCACATCCCCAATGTCTCCATCCCCACTGTGAGGGCTATACACTGATCTCACATCCTCTGCTAACCCACCCTTCATGGTTTACTGGCACATCAATCCAAATATAACTAATTATAGGAGCAAGCTCAATCTAAGATCAAAACCAGCACTGCTTTTCAATATTATCACACAGCAATCACTGGACAGTTTAATTAGTTTTCAATTTAAAGTTAAATACGTGTGATTGCACACAGACAAACAATCTCTGAGCCCTTTTTATCTTTGTTAGTGTCTCTTTAATGTCCTCATATTTCATCTCATCCATAAACTGAAGAACAAACAAAAAAGACTCAAATTTAAATGAAATTCACCCTACTTCTATTTAGGATTTGTACAGCATTACTTCACCACTTTAAGACCTCCTATACCTAACCACAAAGAACTGCAATGAATACCAACATTCCCTTCCAAATGTCATTGAAATTTCCTTTTTAACATGGCAATCATAAGATCAAACATTACTCAACACCACAGTACAACTGCCTTTTTCCCCCAGCAAATAACTCTAATTTATATTAGCTTAATAGAAATTCAGAACTCAAGTTCTGTTCTCCTCTACTGCAGACAATTACTTTCTCAAAGTAATTCTGGTATTATTTATGCCTTTATTCAGAGGTATACACTATACAACTCAACTTTCTGAAGTTCAAAATATGTCCTTATCTTCAAGGCAAGACTAACAGATAGTATCCTCACTATCCTAAGTTCTGAAAGTAAAATAAATATTTTAAATTATACATTTTTTCTTCCCAACTGGATTTTTAGAGAAAGTATTCTCATTATTAAATGATTACTTGGCTTATATATTTCCTAAAAGCAACCGGGCTATATTTAAGACATGAAAAGTCACAATATTACAGCATCTTCAACAAAATCTCTACTTTGGGGTTGCTAGTCACTGTTCTACCCCTTTCTTCTACTCCAGCTGTGCCAGGAAAGCATTTACTGAACTAAGCTGGCAGAAAGCTGACACTGACTCATGTTTGCAGTTAATGTAATACCAGAAACGAAAATCACACCTCCTCGCGTGCATTTTTTTTTTCCTGTTTGCCTTGTTTCCTTTCAGATATATTTCATGTCACGGTCATTTTATTCTGCAAATACTCACAGACTGTTTTACAACTTCTCCCCACTCAGGAGCCACTCCATACTCTGGATTTTCTTTCAAGAACCTGCACAAGTCCTTCAGAGGGGGAGCAAATGCACCCCCAACCTGAGAAGCAGAAGATAGAAGTCAGTGAATATGAGACAACTGATAAGAAAAAAGGCAACATTAATACCTGACACGGTTTCATTTTTACTTTTTAAATAAAAGTACAAATAAAGCCTCACATGATGCAGCTTTTGGCTGACTCCTGGTGATAGGTGTGTACATGATTTGTTCCATATCTAGTAAACTCAAACTCATCTACTGAACTCAGTTCAAGACTTCAATATTTGACATTCCCACTAATGTTTCATATTTATTATTTATTTAGACGTGCAATGAATGGAAGAACAACTACATGAACTGAGAACAGTGGTCCGAGTATTACCAAGAAGGTTTTAAGTACAACCCTGTTAAACTTTTCCTTTATTCAATATTTTCTCTCATCTCAGTCAACTTCTAAAAATACTTCTTTTAAGAGGCTCTGCATCATGAAGTTCTTGAGGTTTTTTTCATGCAAAAAGGGCCAAGTTAGTTACTGAACAGCATATACTAATAAAAGCATATAAGCAAGAAAGTAAGCTTTTAAATTAAATTTAAAATTTAATTTAATTAAATTCAGATCCAGAAAGAAAAAAGGAAAATTCCAGTTTCTGTTTAACTTTCTCTGTAAACTGCAACTTAAACTCATTTTCTTAGCTACTTTTGGTCCCTCAATCCTTGCTACTCAAAGTATTACAGAACTGAAAAAGAAAATGTCAAAAAACGAGTTTGGTGATACAGAGAAATAGGAGACAACTTATAAGTGAAAAAACTGAGATTAATAAAGTATCTAAGTACCAGCTATGGAGTGGAAATCTGAGGGGGTAAAAAGCCATCACGAAAACAAAAGTTTTCACAGTAAACAAAGATCATATCTCTCACTCCTTGATCATCAACTTTGACAAGATCCCTCAGGGCACAGCTTTTGAAGAGCAGTCACAGATCCCAGTTTCAAGAGACTCCCAACCATTCTGTTCCCCTTTAGAGCTGCTGTCTCAATACACTGAAGAGATTAAAGACTCAAATTCTGCCTCGATCTCCTGTACAGATGGACAAAGCTCCTGACCTTAATATAGCAGAATACAAAACCCCCCACCCTGCTTCCCTTGTGGCTGTTCTAACAAAAAGAGAAGCCGGCAGTGCCACGAGGGAAAGGAAAAATGCTCCATACATGGATACAACAGCTCAAAGATTCCCCCTGGACTGCTGCTCTGGTGCTACACTGACATTCAAAGACACCATCATGCACATCTGGCCAGATCTGTTCAACAGACATTAGTAATGTTTAATGTTCTGCATGCTTTTCTTGAATATTTCCTTTAGCCTCCCCCAGAGCCTATTCAAATATATTGTGCTGTTCCCAAACTTTGACCACCTGTATGAAAATTCAATTCAATGCCTGCTCTCACATCTTCCACTGCCTTTTCACACAAGAATTCCTCTTCTCCTTTTTTCTCCTGCTCCCCTACCATTTCACCTAGAAATGTGACTGACAGCCAATACCTACTGGTGGATCCATAAAGGGCAATTGCCAGACATTACTGAAAAAAGCAAAAAGTAAAATAGTCCAGTACACAGGATTCCCTTAATTCCAAACTACAAGTCTTCATGCCAGATATACTACCAACCAATTTTAACTGTGTCAAAATAGTAATGAGAAGATTACAAAAAATCTCAAACTTCTGATGAGGCTGCCACTTTGATCACACATTTTGAGCATGTATTTTAGTGGCCTTGCCTCAGTCAATGGCACAAACCCTGCAGCATACTGAGTGTTCAGTTCTAAAGCCATGGGTTAAGGTTCTATCTGTATCTTACATAATTTCATAGTTGATAAAAATTTACTAGAAGATTGTAATTGACCTTTTTGTTCTGTGCCAAAACTTTGAAACAAAATCCTTTCATACATATACTGGGAAAATTTTATCAAGTGTAGTAAGTATACCGAGTTCTTCATCTGGAGTAACTTTTCATTTGGGGAGTATCACAATGGGAAGAGTATCACGAATACCTTTCTTGCATTTCTTCTATTTATCAGCTGAACACGTTCTTCACCAGTTAAACTGTTAACATCCAGTTTATTGGGGTTTCGACAACGGTGTCTTTTTTGTTTGGGCCTCCCATCGTGCAGCTGCATCCTCTGTTATAAAGGAATTAAAAAGCCAATTATCTTTCTGATATAACTGCTTTAAAACCAGCAAGATCTCTGTGCATTCTCTTGAGTCAGGCATTAATTTGAAGCCAGCTTCAGAAATATTTCAGTAACAGTACCTATTTACTAATCACAATCGTTTAATAAGGAGCCCAGTAAACAGCACTACATCATTTCTCTGATGTGTCTTCCCATTGCTTTACTGATTTTTTAGCTTTTAACAGTGCTTTAACTGTCTGGAAGATCTTTGCTGTTAATTATATTATCTTCATGGAGAAGTAATGTTGTTATTCCAGATATCACATATATGATTTTCTCACATTCTGCTAAACATCAATACATCTCAAATTCAGAACTAACAGTATGAGAAGATCATACCCACACAAACACCACTACCATAGCACTGTACTGTAGATACGAGATATGTTCCACAGTAACTTCTTTAATCCTCTTGCACATCACTACATATGCTGTTACACATCTTCAGCTCCCATCATCAGTATCATGGTAATGTGAGTTTTCTCCTCCTAGATTATTTTTTAAATCCTAAAGATCAAATGTCTTAATTAAGTACTGCTTTTCTTGGCAATTACATTTGGGACAGCAAAGCAAGGCTTGCAGACCCTCACACTATAAAAGAAATAGACATTTTCCTTTTCCTGTGTGGAACAGAAGAACAAGGAAATCATTCCCTGTAACATAAAATACAAACTCAAATACATTAGATGTGGAATATTTTACTATTTAGCTAGGGAGGGGTGAAAGGAATACTCACAGGAATACAAGCTCCTGAATCTTCGACATATCCAGGATGTTCTTTAAGCCACCTTTCTAAATCTTTTCGTTTAGGGGCATCATCACCTGCAAGCCTTGTTCCATCTTTTAGGTTAATAACAGGAACTGGACTCTCTGCATCAAGCATGCCTTGGGACTGTGTGTAAGTGAGTGCTGGGTTTATTCCTGCAGCAACCTGGCAGGAGTTAATACCTGGATTAACCTGGAGAAATTAAAAACATCTGATTTACTGCACTGAAAACAAACCATCACAATTATTTAATGTATAAGTCAATGACAGCCACAGTTTTCCAGATCACACTCAAGGACTTGGGCACTGCTCATGCCACAGAAATCCCTTCAAGTCACTGCCCAATTAGGTCCCAGAACAGATGTTACAGGAAGGCATGTCCAAGTGTTGCTATGTCAAGCCACAAGTTTTTAATAATATATTGTTAAAGTTCATCAAAATTAAAGTTATATTTTAAAAACAGTTATTGATATTGTATATATCTAATATTTAATGACATTCCACCAGTTGTCATCTGTGTAATCATAAACTACCAGCAAAAAATATCCCCAACCCAGAAGTTTTGATTACAAGTTTCTGTGGAACAGGGACAGCTGGTTGTGCTCAGTCAAGGCACTAATAATAATAATTTTGATCTTCTTGTTTGGATGCAAAATCAAGTTTACTTACATGGTTAGGCTGTTTATTTCTGTTCATAAAGAGGACATCAACCCCCTCCACATTCTTCCTTCTTCCTCGTCTCTTTTTGACTACAGGTTGACTGTCAACTATGACTCCATTGGCACTGGCTGTTAAGTGACTGGAAGTACCTAATAAATGGTGCAATAAAACTTGTGTCAGATGCTTGTTTATAAAGAGAAACATGTCTGAATAAAAAAAAAGGAAATAAAATTATTTAAATTAGTGGGAGTGCATGAAATTTCCACATGTTACAGCTAAGATAAATTGCCCTTTGTTTTATGACTGTTTAAAGAATCATGAATATCAGGCTCTGAAAGCCACTTTACTATAAAAATTTCATTACTGCCCCTCCACCCCCTTCAAATTAATCTGTACAGGGTTGACAGCCATTGAAAACTGTTGATATCATATACACAGAGAGGCAGACATCCCTAAATAAATGTTTAGCAAGACCTGAATGGTTTGCTGAAAAATTTAAGCAGGAACTGGCCTAAATTAAGCACCCACTTCTAATAATTTCTAATAATTTAATCCACATGTTAACTCCTTATTTCAGGTTCATTTTTATTTGTCAGAGTATACCTACGGTTACTTTGTTATGAAACACGCTGTAACTTTTTTGCTATAAATCAAAAATTCATTCTAGATTATTGTCCTCCACTGCCTCTTTATATGAGACACAAGAAATATTATTAACAGTACAAACTGGCAGAGGCATAAATCTGGAACTCTTCATCTTTACTTACAAAGCAGTCACATTAAGTTCTGAGTTAAACTGATTACTGTCAGTATACAGTGATGCACTTCATTGATATTCTCTTCGGAGGGGGTTTACTGTGTATAGTGGCACCATTTGAATAAATGGACATTACAGTAATTGACACTGTGATAAAGTATCAGGTTCTCCAAACTGGACAATGTCTCTACACTGGAGAGAATTTCTCCAGACTGCAGTTTAGAACAACACTGCAAACATCTCCCTTCCACTGCCAATTCATGGACATCAGCAGAAGAACCCAGATGATTTAATACCAGATTACCCTTCTGCTCTCTGGTATTTTATATACCTGATTTGGGAAGTGATTTTGGGAAGTTGACAAGGCTGGTTTCTGAAGCATTCTGCAGTTCACGTAGTCGAGCCAGATATTGCTGCTGACCCAATGCACACTCCTCGCTTTCAAATGGCCTTTTCTGAGACAGTCCCTGCTTCTGAAAAGTCAATTTCAAACCACCTTCCTGTTAAATAAATGCCAGGGTTAGAAGAGCTTCTGCTGAAGCAGAAAGAACTACTTCATTAGCAGGGTTTTCACATAGTTACTCCAGCAGAATTGAGAAAGAATGAAAACACTGTGTTAGACCTTATACAATCTTGCTCTTCCATGTAAAACCAGAATTTGAACAGAAATTCCATCTGAACTGAAAAATCCAGACACTGGTAAGGTGTTTACCTCCTGAATCCAGTCCTAGACCCAACTACAAGAGCAAATAGTCACATATTTTTATGTGCTACAAACAGGTCTCAAACTACAGATAAACAAGATGCTTGAAGCTTCTAGCTTGCATTTAAACCAGGAAATTTTCCTGTAATCCTCTAAAAGACCATGAAATAATAAAGCACTTGTTGAAATGTTTAAAAACAGCTGAACAGCAGGAATACCTTTTTATACTAACCAGATTTGTTAGAAACAGCATAAAACAAGCTGTCTGAGGAAGCATCAGCATGGCAAAAATTCAATTCAGAGACAAAAATGATTCCTTCCAGTGGCTTATGCAAATTAAAAAAAAAAAAAAAAAAAGAACACAGAAAAACCCCCTCCCCAAAAAACCAAACCCAAACCCCAAACACTCAGTGCCCAGAAGCAGCAGACCCAAATACCCACAAACAAGTGTGTGAAGAAGTGAGAGTGAGAGCAGGCAGCCACTTGCAGGTAAAGCATGCCGCACACCGCAATCGCAACCAGGTCCTAGGGCAATAAAAATAAACATACGTCATTGATTTTCACTGTAAACTCCTTTTCTCGTACATGCTTCTTCACCTTTGACAGCTGGGGTGACTGCTCATATTCTTCTTTTACAGCTGCAAGAGGGGGTGTGGGTGCACTGGGCTCACTGTACTCTGCAGCTGCCCCTGAGCTGTCCAGGAGTTTGGTGGTGTAGAATGATGCCACTGTGGTGCTGTCGTAGCTCCTTCGGGCTGAAGGCCATTTACCCTTCAACACTGTCTGACAAATGCTGTCCAGTCTGTTAATCATAACTCGATCCTAACAAAGAGAGAAAATCATTTTGTAAGACCAATGCTTACCAATACTGAGAAATTACAACATTTTTACCACTGCACTTGGATTTGAAGATTTTAAAGTTCCTGGATTTGTACTGATTTGCTGTAAATCTGAAAAGCACTTCTGTACCTAATTTCACTATGTACCTCTAAACAAATATGCAATTTCTCTCATCTGTACAGGGTCTGGCAACTGACTGAAATGTGCTATCTCCCTGATTTTTAAAGGAAAGATACGGTAACTACCAAAACAGTACTTGTACATGTGGCTTTGACTAACTGCTAACAGGATGTAAACCTGTGAGCAGCACCGTAACATACAGCAAATAGCATTTATAAAACCAAATCTACAGACTATTATTCATGTCTCCTTTTAGCTTCCAAAACCACATAATTCCACATTCCCATCCTTTGGACACCGAACACAGATAACAATTCACATAACACCATAATACACAGTTCTCAAGTCCCAGTAAACTCAGCTAAGTACATGAGAATCACAGAAACTACTGGATTTTCTGGTTATTTCACAGTTATTTGCCAAACAAAACATGTGACTGATAAAATTACAAATTCTGTAAGCAAACATTTATTTCTGAGTTCAAGACTCTCCCCTATATTTGATATAAGTCAACTTTTTACACTCTGAAAAGGATTTTTCACAATGTGCCAAGGACCTATGACATTAAAGTTATGCTCCCCGTCAAAAAATATGGGAAATAGTATCTAGATTTAAATGCATGTTTCAGGAGTCAACATAACAACTAAAAGGTCCTGAAGCTCAAACACTATAGCTATTTTTCTTGCTTCTTGGTTCTCATATATTTAACAGAATATTAATGTTAGAGCCCACCTTCAACTACTACCTTGGTTTTCAAAGGTGCATTAAGAACTTGCCTTTGGCCAGTAGGATGCAGCCAGCATGTATCCACCTTGTAGGAGGTAACTGGAATTTGGTGTCCCATTGTTCATCTGGAAACTGTCTTGTGTCTCATCTTGTGTGGTGCTCAGAGAGGCCACGCTTTCTTCATCATAGGCTTTTATATGTGGAGTTCCTTCTGCTAAATAAAACCATCAAAATCATTACGCTGTAAGGGAATTAAACACTCGTGGTAAGAGGTTCAGGTGAACAAAACACACACAACAATGTTCAGAAAAAGACCAAGCACAAAGTTAAACTTAAGAATTAATCTCTCAGGTTTTTCAGGCTGATCTTTTTCTAGGGATGTAATTTCCACACATATTCCTGTTAGTATTTCCAAGCTTAAGATGTCGAACATTTAGCTCTTTGGAAACAGACATGCTTCAGAGTAATCTAACAGACAGTCTTCACTTAACATATTTCCTTTGTAAGACAACATTCACTAAAGTATAGAATTAAATTGAAATCGAAGGTGTCTATCACCAGCACATGGCAAATCCATTGGGACAGTACTTTAAAGAACAGCCCATTTTATCTACTGCATGGAATACTGAATGTTCCATGCCTTGAACATGTGTGCCTGCATAATTCAATTGTTCAATTTTGAATCCCTGAGGATTTTTTCCCATTATCTTTCCAGTGTGTCCTCCTCTGACTTCCTTATATTTCATCATTAGTATTTCCATTTTGCCTCCATCCAGACAACAACAGAAGTTTCACTATAACATGGGGAAACAGTCTGAAAAAACAACGAAAAAAGTGTTGCCTGAAAATGTAACTATACATCAGCACAAGGAGTAAGAGGGGCAGCTCTTCAGAAATTAAATTTGTCCTTAACAATAGCTCTGAGTCATCTGATAGAATCCAGCACTCCCTTCAGAGATGCTCCAAATGGGGAAAGTATGCCAAAGGGTCATTGCCATTGTACAACCAATGAAATAAAACCTGGGCTTAAAATTAAAATACAGATGAAATTAAGTGAACTTTCCAGCATTTACCAATCTCTTCAACATCAACAGCAAAATCACCAAAAAAAAACCCCCTCAAAACAAAAAGACCAACTGATTTATGGGATTCTGCAGTCTAAGGAAGTCAGGATTACTTGCCTGAACAGACTGAGCTGGCACACAGCCTAGCAAGTATAATATTTGGACTTGTAGCACACTTATGGTATCCATAATCTCTATCTGAATATTTATGTTAAATAAGTATTCCTTTGCTGTCATTGTTTTACTGTTTGCATACAACTGTTTCCTCTAAAAATATCCCTTCCCTACTACAAGCAGCAGCATATTACTAATTTTCTGTAAGTGGCATTTTGCTTGCCCAGTAATCATTTCCCCAGTAAATTAATACTATGGTTTCCATTTGTCATTTTCATGGACAAGAAGATCCATCTGATTAAGACAATGCCCTTTTCCCCTTAGGTATTGGAAAAAAATAGGTTCTTAATCCCACTGCCTATCTTCATTTTCTTTCCTCCTCTATTACCATTGTATCACACAGAGAAATCTTTCCACATTCTGAGTTTCAGTGGTGGAAGTAGAGGCCACTTCACAGCAGCAAAGGAAGGAGTGTATTAAATAATGAATGGTTGGGTTATTAAAAACTCTAAATCACTTTATCAGGTTTTGCTTCTAGTTTGAAGCTTTCACTGTGTCTGTGTTACGTGATCTTATGTGCTGCAGTCACCTTAGTCTTGCCTAAGCAGGTTATTTTAAAGTGAATTTTTAAAAAAGTTTTTAAGTGTTTGAAAATTTTCAGTGCAAAAACCTTCAGCCCACAACAGAAAGCAGCTGACATGACTCGAGTTTGGACAAAAGGAAGCTTGCAGGTTTCATGGAAGAACAATGAGGAAACTACATAGACAGGTGAGCAAGAGTGGAAAAAACAAACAGGGAAACCTAAAGGATCTGTTTAGAAAGAAAAAGAACCCAAAGTAGGGAATATACACACAGAGTATATTTGCAGAAAATGCTGTCCATTCCACTCTCTCGCACATGAACCACATGCACAGCGACCTTGCTTAGAGAGCCAGTGAACACATCCTAAGGACCTCACCCAAGGCACTGATATGAAGCAGACAAAAAGCAATATTCCTGAAACTCTTCCAACTCGCTTGGAAGAATCAAGCAAATATGTTTATTTACATTTACTTAATGTTTAATGAAGTTTACTTCTGTGGGATTTAATAGCCTTTTTTAGACATTTTTCCATTAAGAATAAACTAGTTCAGTTAAGAGTTATACTGCAGAAGTAAGACTACACACATACCACGTTTCTGTGCCTCCTCTTCATCACTATCACTCTCTTCAGACGATGATGATGACGACGATGATGATGATGAGGACGATGAGGAGGAGGATGAAGATGCTGAAGAACAAGATGAAGATGATGAAGAGCTAGAGCCAGATCGAGAGTGGGAACAAGATGAGGAAGACGAAGAGGATGAAGATGATGACCTGGAAGAACAGGATGATCTATCTGAGTCAGAGTCTGAGTCAGAGCTAGAGTCAGACCCCCTTTTGCTGACTCTCTGTTTTTTGGAAGCTGGGTTTGGGGTCAGAGGCTCTGTCCTTGCTGCCACCATGCGCCTGTCTGTCTCAGCCTTCACGCTAGGTCTGTGGTCTGTAATTTGTATTGGGGTGCCATTTTTGGGACTCAGTGGTTCAGATTTCAGTACTGTCTGTGTCTCCTCTGTAGACATAGATTCCTCTTCAGAAGATTGAGGGTCCTCTTTCAGATTTTCATTTTTAGCTTTTGTGTCCTCAAAAGCATTCACTTTAGCATCTGACAGTCTTGACTGAGGTGTAAGAGGAGAAGCAGATAATGCCATCTGGTACTGGTGCAAGAGTGGAGTAGAAGTCCTTGAGAGAGCCACTTTGTTTTGATTATAGTTTCTCTGGGCAGACATGAATGAGAGTTCAGGATCACGAAGGATATGATAATCTGTCCTGCTAACTCCGTGCTTAGCAGCTCCAATAAGTAAATCCCTGTCGTGAGTGCCACATTCCCACCAGACAGGTAGGTCTGGGTTTGGCTGGCACAGCTTCAGTCGCTCAAACAGCTGGGGGTGTCTCAGAGCCTGCTCTCGCACTTTCCGCAGGAGCTCGATGCGGTACAAAGTCCGGGAAGCGCGTTCCTCTGTGATGGGCTGGATAAAAAGGTTTGGGTCCACAAGTTCTGTATCAAAACAAAACAAATAAGAATCTGCCAAAACCAATATATCAGTACTTTAAGTAGACAGCTCTAATCAGTTACACCCCCCCATTATAAGCTTTCAATTTTACTCTCAACATGTTTCCTTAATACCTCCTCCCTGATTTTCATCTTCCAACACAAGAAAGAAAAGCCTTTTCAAGGTAAGCACTGACAACACAAATTTAAAAAGTAAAAACATACACACCCACCTTCTTTTGAGGGGAGACGACAGACCCTCCTGCACATTGACATAAATGCATACAGGTACTTCTCCAAGCTCTCATCAGTTTTCTTGTGTAGCCGAGCCATCGCTCGAAACTTGGTCCAATCAAACCGTCCCCTTTCAGGGTCAAACACCACTCCAAATGTGGACACAACTCTGTAAAAGTCAGCTTCTTCTCTTCTTGTCCATCTTGACCAGCAAGAAAAAGATGTGAAATTCTGTCAATTTATTCACTGTTTCACACATTATGCCTTTACCATTTTTCACATACAGGCAGATTGAAAAAGTACATTTTCATGCTGGACATACCTTTGCTGTCTTTCAATCTTAGCAGCCATCTTTGGATTTAGTGCAGCTTCTTCATAGGGAAGCTGCATCATACTGGTTTGTACTGGGACTGTTGGCTGGATCTGCTGGGCCTGCCTGTTTTTACTCGTTCGTTGATACGCTGTTATCAGGCGCCGCAGACGCGTTGTTAAGGCAGACTGGGTGGGCCAATAGATTTTGTCCCCTTCCATCATTTGTCCATCTATATGACAACAAAGTCATGGGAAAAATAAAGAAGTTGATCATTGCTGGTGTCTGTGGTTCTACACCAGGTAATCTATGTTTTAGCTAAAAATCACAAGAATTAAACAATTCAAAACATAAAAGCAACTGGCTCAGATTTGAAGTTTTATGGATTTACCTCCATCTGCTATTATGAGATCTCCTGGGGATGAAACATCATCCTGTGAAAAAACAAAAGTGAAGCACAATTTAAAATACAGCCCTCTCCAGAGATTTAGGTTAAACATACATCTCACAACAATTTCTGAGTATGACAAAGAACAAAAGTAACAAACAGTATGGATAAAAAGGACATGCAACAGAACTGTGCAACAATTCCCTACCATTCCCACGCACCCAGATAACTTCAGAAACACATGGAGTAAGCTTTATCAATTTAGAGAAATACAGAAAAAGAAGTAATAATTTGCTCAACAAAAAGGTGGAAGCATTACATTACAAGTGAACATGTGTTGAAATGTCTAAGTGAATGAGTGTTAAAAGGAGGCATTAATTGGTGCCTACTATACCTCTATGTCATCTTTAAACAGTGCTGGTGCTGGTTTATATTCTGGATCTTCTACATCCCTGTTAAAATTTCAACACAAAAGATGCCATTTTAGTAATATTTTACACTACTAACTGAAAAGTTCTTACACTCTTTTCAATTAACCAAAACTGACTTAAATTTATTAAGACGCTGTATTTAATTTTCTGTTTGAAATGAAGAAAGTATTTCATGGCAGCTTTGGCTTGAATCCTGCTCCCCCTAATTCACTGTATCATTCAGAGGTATTCTTTGTGATCATAACTAAAAACCTCAGTGATGAGACAACGAATAAAAGCAGTTCTCTCTTTCAGCAATTATCAGTAATTCTCACACTGATCTACTGGGGTCACTGGTCAGCTACACAAGACTAAGACATCAAAAGCTGACCTGAAATCAAGTTAAACACGTCTGCAGCACTACACCTCTGAATGCTTTTGCACTTCAGTGTGTAAGTAGTATTTTTAATATATATCAACACCAAGTAGAATCCTTGTTAATAACAAGTTGTTGCATTTTTGAAATCCCACATTTCAGTAGTTGTTACACCATTCCTTTTTTCCACTCTATGAGAGTAAAATCAAAGCAGTATTCCTTACAACAATGACACCAAACTCACGTAAAATCAGTTAGGAAGAGAATAAGGTACACCATGTAAATTCAAATTTGCTTTAAGGCCCCAAAAGATTCCCCTCCATACCCATCCATATAATCATTTGCTCTCTGTTCAGCAGCAACTGCCTTCTCATCTGGTTTTCCAACCCTTTCCAAGAAGCAAAGAGCTGGGTCTGCTCTGATAGTGTTGTATTTTTCATAACCTATAAAGGAAAAAAAAAGGCAAAAATTTAACTTCCAGAGTAAACTGGAAGTTTATTTCCATTTCATTTTTTTTTCGCGCGTGTGGAGTTTTTTTATATTGGGGTGTGGGGACTGTACATATACAGACACCCTCATTACTCACCATGTTTAAAAACTCCAATTAGAAGAGATTTATCTGCTTCTGCATCCCACCACTCAGCAGGAACTTCAGAGTGGTCTGGCTCAGGAACCCAAACATCAATTTCACTAAAGAGAATCACCAAGAGCATATCAACATCAACACAACTCAGAGGAAGAAATAATTTTTAAAAATTTTTATCAGTATATTTTAACTTTATGTGGGACTTGAAACTTCTCTCTTCAAGCACACAAATACAGTAAAATCTTAAAAGCAGCAATACAAAATCCTCAGACAGCTTGGTATTTTGTATTTGAGACCAGTAACAGAGAAAGAATACAAAAGCAAAACCAATATGCAACATTCTTCCTCTCTCAGTGAACTTCAACTCCCAGCAGCCTGTGCTTGCACAGCTTTGCAAACCAAGGATTATCTGTGTCAGTGTTTATAATAGCATGAGAGAGACTGTTCTTCACTAGTATTTCTGAGTCAAATTACAACTTTCTATCTGCCACAAGCTCCTGTAGCAGTGAGTTCAAGAATTTTCAAACAGCAATACTTGCATTAAAAAAATAAGTAAAAATAATAAAGGCATTAATAGAATGTACAGCACATAATCAAAAGCATGGGAAAACCTGCCAATTATCATGTCAAGTACATAATTCTATCTTTCACTCACTTTTTCAGTCTATTTGACTCATATTAGTTTGCTTTATACAGCTAGACTCATAAAGAAGAATCAGGACTTCCACATGTCAAGTTGATGAAGTGTTTAGTAAACAAAGAGAAAACAAAAACATGTTCCTCACAGCCTGAGGATAAACACATTTAGTTTTAACATTTCTTATTTAGGTCTAGGCAGATTCTTGAATTTTCATCTGACATTTGAAATAAACAAGTAAAAATACTCTCTTATAGTTCACCTGGCATCAGTTCCATCAAAGACCTTTTGGATTTCACTACCAATGACTTCTTGTTTTAAGTAATAGAGCATTCTTACTCGAAGTAAGACCCTAAATAAAGAAAAAAGAGAAATACAAATATTAGAACTCTAAAAGCTTTCAATAATTGTGGATGGTTTTGTCTTTTGTAATATCACAGAGATTTCATATCCTTTTCCTAAAACATACTTCTTTCAGTTTTAAGGGTGGCAACATCCAGCTTTTTATTGTCTTCACATTTACAAATTGTTTCATTGCAAAATTTCTTTCAAATCCTCAAGACGAGGGTCAGCAGAAGACTTCACCACTTCATAAAACACTGCTAAGAACAAACTGCTATTTCCCTTTCCCTGCTTAGAACATGCCCAAGAGAAGACCGAGTGGGCTGACAATGAACATCCCACCCTTAACCTCTCCATTCCTTCTCACTCACAATTTGGTGCATGACCCCAATGACTTCTCCATGCTTTATTTCAATTCTTGACTGCAGCTGTATGAATTGCCCAAGAAGAGTAAGACGAGTTTTGCTACAGAAAAATCATTTACGTAACCCAAGCTCATTCACTGCCATGAATGACTAAGCTTTCACAAGCTGGTAGCTCAGATTCTCTGAAGCCTAGAAAAAGTGCCAGGGAAACAGCATGTAAGATTGAGGGGCAACAACTCTAGAGCTTTCAGTCTCTCTGATAAGCACTCCCACTCTTCAGTCCCTTGGCTGCTGCAAGGCATCCCAAACATGTTAGCAAGAACTCTCTCCACAGACAAAAACAGATCAAAAATTGTAACAGAATTATTTTACATGTGAAATCCTCACCCGTTCACCTCCAAATACACCACAACCTATTTATTCTAATCAAACTAACACTATTAAAACCTTTCTTCCTACTGCCACAACTATTTTAAAGTCTAGGACAATGAGAAACTAGAAGGAAAAATAAACATTGAAAGACATTCACACTTCAGCTACTGCTTACTTGTTACAATGGTGCTTTATGTGCTTTTTGTATCCTTCATCTTGCAACAGATGTTCTGGATTGTATTTTCGAAGCCATTCTGCTTTGTGTATATCAAAAGTGCTAGCTTGTGTCTTCACTTTTTTTCCTTTTCTTCCTCTAGGCACAGGGGCTGATAAGCCTATATAATGTAAAATATTAAAGGTATAGATACAGATGCCCATAATACTTATAGTTCCTATATCCTATACAGATATAGTGATCTGCAGTGCAGGAACAACACTAACATCAGCCTCTGTACGTGAGTCTGTATCTCAGAGCACCTGTGGAGCACACGCTGCCAGTAAGGACAGACAGTACAAGAGGAAAAGATGAGTGTGCTGTCTGTCACCTACTATGAAACAAAAGAGGTTCTTGTGAAAACTCACACCAAACACCATTTGGGTAAGCCATCAAATCAATGCAAAGCAGCAATGACAGTTCTTTGCCCATCAGTTGAATTGTGTGCTTGAAATAAATCCCATTTATTTCAAGTAGTATGCATGCAGAGAGGGCTTTTAGCTGTTTTTATCCCAGTACCACAGGCACACATAAATGAAGCTGTTTAAGTGCAGAAACACATGAATCCTTACCAAGGTGGTTCTGTAACTCTCGTGTTTGCCCATCCTCTGTTGGGGTGATGAGATCCCATATAAAACTCTTTATTTTCTCATCCCCTCTGTAGTGAACAAGACAGTAGGCTAACAGGGCTCGGCAAATTATCTCTACATCATGTTCATTCAGCTGCCTCTTGAAGCGACCATGGGACAGAATTTCTCTCCACCGACCCCACCTAGTCCAAAGTGAAACACAAATCAGCACCCGGAAGTGAAACACTGGGGCAGCTACAGACTTCTCTTACAAAAGAGACTTTTCTCTAAAATACTTAGGTTTTACCATTTTTCTTTCAGCATAAGTTACTGAGGAGAAATAAGAAAGTAACACTTGCAACATAGTGCCAACTGATTAAAACAGAGTTTTAAACAAAAAGTGCCTCTTTACAAATATGAATGATTGTTTTAAACTTTAAAGACACAAAACTGATGGGAACTCATTCTGACAAGAATGCTGTTATCTTTTTCTTGTAAGATGGGGGAGAGAAGACGTAAGATTTGATTTCCAAATCAACTTATCTGATTTCAGTATGCTTAAAATAACTGGTTAGATTCTCAGTTCCTATTTGTGCCTCACAAAAGTGCAAGATGTTCTACAATTATGAAAATCAAGTTACCTAGCAGGGCTTTATTTCAGACATTTTTAAGGAGTCTTTAGCCTGCCTGCAGCACCTACTGTAATGATTTTTAGAGAGACTCCTGTAGTGCCCATGTTAAATGCTATAATCTCATCTGAAGAAAGATTTTCACCCTTCTTTCTTAATGCTGCTTTAACTGCAAATTGTCAGGAAGATTTATTACAAGGGTGCAAGATAAATTCCTGTTCTAAAAACATTCTCTGCACACACACCAGGTTATTGCCAATACAAGGTTAAGTTATTCCACAAATACAATTTACTACGTGGAATAAATCATACTTTAAAACACTTGACAGAATGAAGGAGGATGTACACAATACCCATAGACCAGCAGGTTCTTCTCCACACGGAAGCACTCAGTCCTTCCATAGCCATTGGAACGGTCACACGGCCGGCGGAGCTTTGGCTTTTCTTCTCCCTCACTCTCCACCTCTGACAGCTCTGCCAGCTCATCCTTTGTGGCACTGAAGGGCCGTGTTTGTTTCCTGATTCTTGGGGTATCAATAACAAGGCTGTTCTGCAAAATTGCAAACAAACCTTATGAGAGACAAGTTTTTCTTAAGTACATGGCTTCAGTTCAGAAACAATTCCTACCTCTTGTCATTCACACCTATTTCCTAAAGACACTGAACACCCATGGAGCAAGTAAAACATTTTTAACTTTTTAGGCAACAAACAGTGAGTTTCATATGTTAATGCCAGTACATCAGTTACAAACAACACAGAGCATCTCATCTGAGCTGAATACTCACACAGACTACTCTGCAGTCTTTACAAGAGAAAAGGGGCACTGAAACCCTTTTGAATCAAATGCATGGGTAATGTTTTCAGGTACAGAACACAGATTTCAGCAATATAAAATTTATACAGGTCTTAGTCACGTATTTTGCAGATTCCAGTCCAAGATTTACAGAGAGAGAAACGAAGCAATCAGAATAATTCCATACTTTCAATCATTTTCAAGCCTTTGACAAAAATCAGAAACATCCAAACGTTTTCTGGACAGCAGGGAAATAGTACAGGAAATACTACAGCTGTCAGCAGGCTGACTGCTCATGCACAAATAAGCCAGCACAAAAAGCCTGATTTGCTGAAATATTAATAAAAAAGCACTAGAAATTCCATACCTGCAATTTCAGAATTCAACAGCAATCACATACTTGAAAAAAACACACATTAAAAAAGTACTTACTCTACCACTGATAGCGTCGAGATCTATTTCTGCTTTTTTGGCCCATTTCTGCCAGAAGTTGGGATCATCTAATGAAATATCAGTCCTGTTTCCAGATGCAACAAAACTGGCCTGTAATAAATAAAACTAAAGCTTACCAATATCATACATCAAAAGTTTGTAGTTTGCCTCACTGCTGTGAAGATTGCCTGACCTTATTTCATCAAAAATCTCCCAAGCAGCTGTTAAGACTTTAAAAGTTACTTACACTGCAAAGCAACTCAAAAGTTCTCCTCCCCCTTAATTTTTAAAAATCAGATCCATAATATATCAGAAAAATCTAATGAACTTTTATGCACCATCAGGAGAGAAGAACATTAAGCAGCAAGATTCTTCTGCTTCTAAGTCAGAATCTAAATTACTCAAATGGCAGAAAAAAGAATCTTTTGAAGAGGCTTATCAGCATTTGGGGATTTCATCTCATGCAGAAGTACTCGCTTGAGGGAAATTTCAAAGGGGCGTTTAAGCTGCCAACAATCAAAGCCTGAGTGCATGGAATAGGCTTAATTTCAGAAGGCATTTAAAAAACCCTGATACACTGCATTTGGGAAAAGAGTAAATACATATAAAAATTTCTAACTCTTTTGATAGAAAGACAGTGATGATGATCCTTAGAAATCTACTCCTTATTTAAACCATAATCAGCAAGATATAAGAAAACCTAAATAAACATATAAATAAATAATATTTTTAAACATTGCTATTTAAGAATATAAATATACATTTATGATATTTATATATTTTTTCTTTGCCTTTTTAATTCTTTTGGAATTCTCACAATTGCATTCATGAAGTGCCCAGATCCCAAGCTCAGTTTTGCTGCTTGATATTTTACACTCTCAGCCCTCTTCCCATGTACATATATGTATCTCCACTCACTGCTATTTTAGGAGGTTTCTTGTTTTGCTTCTCCAATTCTTACCAAAAAGCTTAAGGTTCAAAATACATCCTTTGTGTCTGCATTTCTATAACAGGCCTAACAATTTTTAACCTTTTTGTCAAATATATTTTCTCCTGCCCTTAATGTATCTAAATACGTATAGATCTATAAACAAATTTGTTTTAGTATTTTTCATTAATGCAGCTCATTACATCTCACACAACCCCCAGCCTTTTCCAAAGCAGCACAGATCCATTACTCATCTTTGCTCAAGCACACTCCTTGCACCTGGCATTTACAGAATCTGTGGCAATCTGATCTTTATGTGCACTTTAAAAAACATACGGATGTAAGAACCCTAAATGTGTACCTCACACACACACCCATTAAACATGAGTAAACATAATTTAGAAGTAAGGCCTAATCTCTACAACATTCAGTCACATTTTCAGCTCTTCACAGTCACAGAACACCCTGCTGCTCTGCACCTTGGCAAACGTGGAGCCTCTTCCCTCGGATTCAATTGTGATGGTTTTAGTCCGACGCTGCAGAATCTGGTCAATGTCTTCCTCACAGAACTTGGAGCCTTCATCCTCTTCATCCATAATGGCACCATAGGCACCTCTTCGAAGCAAGTCCTCTATTTCTTTTTTGGAGAGTTGTTGGATCTGAGCAAATAAAATCGGGTTTAGACAGTCAAGAAAAAAATCCTTGAAGTCTTTACTCTTCCTGTTTCCCATCTTTCCACAACCTGTGCATTATAATCTAAAAGCCTAAATCTGGAGTATTAAAAGCTATGAGAAAAGTCTAGCTGACAGCTGAAATAATAAATTAGATGTTTACAGTACACACTTTTATACCTTTTTTTTGGCTATTCTTAACACCATGATGTGCATGTTTTAAAAAATTACCTGTTCATACTTACATTAAAATAACATATTATCTTAATACGAGGAGATACAAGGAAACAAAGAGAAACTTTTCTCTTTAACTTTGACATTATCTACCTTGAACTTCATGAGGCAAGAAACAGTGAAAGATTTATCAGAGTAACTGACTAGATTCAAAATTATATCAGCTATATTGCTAGTCCACATCAGAAAACAGAATGGAGATGGAAACGACAGAAAAAGAGAAAAGTGGCAGCTTCTGTAATTTAAAGTAATTCCCACATGATTACAAAAGCAAAAGGAAGGTTATTTCAGGAAATGAATCTACATACACCACCAACACTGTTTTCTCTTCCACTCATACTCTGCAAGACAGCCTTATCCAGTCCCAGTTTCAGACTTGCTCTGTCAAACATCTCTCTCTCATAGGAATTCCGAGTGATCAGCCTGTAGACCTTCACTGCTTTGTTCTGACCAATCCTGTGGCATCGGGCTTGAGCCTTTGGAAGGAAGGGAGGAGGACAGTTAGAATTTAGACTTACCTAGCAATAACATACTGATCTTTAAAAAATCTGCTTCTGCTGTAGTCCAATCCAAGAATAGGAGCATGACTCTTAAGGAGTCAACACACACATTTAAGCAAACAGAAGCTATCAGACATTTTCCACATTGTGAACAGTTTTCTAAACACAGTGTGGCAAGAAAAATGCAGATGAATGCCCTGTGCTGAACTTTCCTGACTGGTACTTCCCTTGCAGTAACACCAGATAGAAAGACCTGCAAGCTCCTAAGTTAGCTGATCTCCTGATACAAACAGTAAAGGAGATGCAGCTTGAGAATTATTTCAATTTCAGCATTCAATTCCTAGATTCCATTAATTCACTTTTTCTGAATGCATATTAATGTTTTTCTGTATATTATGTTTCAACAGAACATCTCTATTTCCATAAACTGTGTTAGTCAGTACATGCTAAATATAGCCCCTGGGTTCACAGTGTCATCAATTCTTAAGGGTTTTATCAAATCACTGATTTTACCTGTGCTGTGTTTTTCAAAAGTGACTGATTTAAAAGAAAAGTTCCCAACCAAATGAAATCTCTTCTGAATTGAAGGCATCAAAAAACTTTCAACACATGCCTTAAAAAATGAACATTTTAAAACTATGTGTGTTCAAACAGAGATAATATTCGAAGTAATGAAATTTTTATCCTTCGGGTTTAATTAGGGCTCTCTACCACGCTCAAAGAGATTTACCTGCAGGTCATTCTGGGGATTCCAGTCAGAATCAAAAATGATGCAGGTGTCTGCTGCAGTCAGGTTGATGCCCAGGCCCCCAGCCCTGGTGCAGAGGAGGAAGACGAAGCGATCCGAGTCTGGTTTGCTGAAGCGGTCGATGGCCGCTTGCCTGAGGTTCCCTCGCACGCGCCCGTCGATCCGCTCGTACAGGTACCTGCAAAGGGCCACAGACACAACACGCACAGCTTCAACAAAGGGCTTTAGCATTGAAAGGGTCCTTTCAACAGAGCTACTGCTTACATATTTATTCTTTGCAGAGAAGGAAAGTGATAAAGACTAACTCTGATTAGCAGTGGGTAACATAACCAAGTCATGTCAGAACTTGCACAGCTGTAGTACCAATGCACATCAGCAAGTCCAAACACTGAGCAGTTTAAAAAAAGCTCTTCTGCATTTTGTCCACTAAGCAACTACCTGATTATACCTGTATTACTCAGTTGCATTAAAACACACCTTAACCTGAAGTTTTATGTGGACACTCAAGTTTTTCATGTATTACCCTTGGATCCCTGTCTAGGGTTCACAGAAGCAGGACAGTGGACTCTTGTATTACATATATACCAAATGGCCTGAACACATTAAGGGTAACTAAGCAATCAGCAGAAACCAGCTGATTGGTGAGCTGTCATTGGACAAACTGCACACTGATTCTGTAAAGATTAAGAGAAACGGAACAAAAATGACATGACAGCACCTTTAACAGTCTTTATCAAGGCTTCCTAGATAAAACCCAACAAATTTTCATGTCTGAAGTAAAACTGTCATTTGTTACCTTGGAAAATTACAAAGACTGCTTTGAAACTTCTGAAATCAAGCAAAATGCTGAAAAAGGGAACAAATACTTCTGTACTTGTAAACTGAGTAACATGCTGAATGTGTATCTAGTAGTCAAAAGGCTTCACAACCATTTTTCTTCTCATCAGCTAGAAAATGGCACAGCAGATAATCCACAGGACCACAGGCATTCTGGCAGGCAGCCATCTATTTCCTACAGGCCGGAATTCTGTTAAGTGCTAAGTCTGATCATGTGTGCACTCCAACATTTCTAATCAAATGGCAGCACGCAGGAAATTTCAGCTGCCATGGATTTCAAAAGATTCCAGCTGTAGATATGATTCACTGGTCTAAATGTAACAATGCTGTAGAAAAACGAACGTTTTCCATACTGAATTATAAGTACTACTATGAAGTTAAAATTAATCTTTTAAAATAAAACATAGAAACTGTCACACTCCTAGTTCAAACAGACAGCTTTAATATAAAACTATCACTAAAACAGATATTAAAATTATCTACTATCCAGTATTCAGGTATCCACTGCAGGAAGGTTTAACATTAAAAATTTTTGGTTTTCAGCATGTTAACTCTGTGTTACCACGATGTAGTTCACTGACAGTTACACATTTCAAAGCAGAACGTACATTGCAACAAATCCACTGGTAAAACAAGAACTATGCCTTGTTATAGATTTTCAGGTTGATACATCAACTACTAATTGCACCCAAGTTTAAGGTTTAAGGCTTTATGCATTTATTTAGTCACATGCTCAAATAAGCATTTAGTTTCCATGGAGTCAGTAGTCTGTAGCAATCAGAGGGTGCAATTACATGTGATGGCAAAAGCCAGCCTAAAGGAGCAGGTTTATGGCTGGCAGTTCAGCTCTGCTGCAAAATCCAAAGCAGTCAATTTAGCAAAGACAGGAAGAACATTTGCACTTTTACATTAATAAAAAACCACATCCCCAGTTGTTTATCCCTTTGTGTTTATATTTCTTTGGAAGTAGCTGTATCTTGGACCCATCTGCTCCCAGTTCAACACTGTGTAAGTAAAGAACACATTCAGTGCTTCCTGGGGTTTGGACAAGCAATGATAAGCTTGAATTTACCTGCTTTCTGACAAAACATGTAAAAGCAGTATATACATAATTAAATGTTTAATGGTAAAAGCAAGAGACTGAAGGCACATGGTTTACTCAATTTGGACAACCTCTCTTCAGTTTTTCTCTCAAGGTTTTAGTAAGTTGTGCAAAAATGGTCGCAGAACACAAAGTTACACACTGATTAGCAAACAATAAAACAGAACTCCCAGCTTTGGTGGGCTGCTGTCATTAATCCTGCACTACCATTCACACAGAACAACACACTACAGGATACAGAAGATGAATCTTACCTTTTATGTATAAGGTAATCCTCCAGAATATCAAGGCAGCGCACCATTTGAGAGAAGATAAGGACCTTGTGGCCTCCTGCTTTCATTTTTGGAAGAAGCTTATCAATAAGAACCAATTTACCAGCAGACTGGATCATTGCTTGCAGGTGGAAGTCAGGAGCACTTGGATTATACGTTTCTTTAAACTCTCCAAGGATCTTCTCTTCAGCACCTATCAAAGAATATATTTCCATATCTATGGATGTATCAACACAAATATCTCCACATACATTCAAATTGAAGATACTAAAATCAGTGCTGTACTCTAAATATTCCCCTTTAGGCATTGATGGAGACAGAACAGAGTTCTGGAGGGATCTGAAGTCTACATAAAACATCTATTTTTATCAGCTTTGAAAACAAGTCTTAAGTTTTTAAGCAGAACACCATAGAAAAAAACATCTTGAATGAGGTGAACACCCCTCCTCCAAATTTTAAGAACTGAAATACTTATTCTCAAGTATTCTATGTAAAAAAACTACAAAAAACTTTCTTTTGTCTTTGTGGTATTTTAAATGAGTCTTTGCAAAAAAACACAGTATTTTGAATACTACTTCTGAAACCACAGCCAAAACTTTTGGAGTGTAAAGTGTATTTTCTTGCAAGTCAGGAAAAACATCAGTTATTTAGTAAGTGAGAAAAGCAATAAAGACTGACAGAGATCATCATATCACTTGGAAGAAGTATTCATTTTAAAATTTAGGCCTAAAAGTTCTTGTTCATATTAGTTTTAAAGAGCTGTACCATTTCCATGAGATAACTGCTTCTAAATGTTCTGTGAAATCATAGAAAACAAGTTCAAGCTTCAGCCCTCAAATATGCAAATGTTTCACAACTTGTATCTATCTTGTATCTATCAAAAAATGTTTCCACCTAATCCAATTCTTGGAAAACCCGAAGAAAACACTGAAGAATTATTACAAAATTCTTACATACTTTAAATAAAAGCAAAAAGTAATTTAAACCCCCCCCCCAGTCCTTATCCTGTATTTACCTTTGATGAGATATGGGTGATTACAACACTTTCTGAGTTCCATCATAGTGTTAACCAGATTGGGAACATTTGCCTGTCCCGCTCCTTTGGACAAGAAAGCAAAATTTTTCTCCAAAATTGCTCGGTAATATTTCTTCTGAATATTAGTTAGTTCTACTTCAATTATGGTTTCCTCCTTAGGAGCCAGCTTTTTTTCTACATCTTCTTTTAATCTCCTGAGCATCATAGGTTTCAAGATAGCTTGTAGTTTCTGAACCTAAAGGAAGCACAACCATGTGTTGGCACATGAAAAAAGGTAATATTGTGGCTCAGTGAAAAGGCAATACCTCCTAAACTCTAAAGCTCAGATGAACTCATACCTGCTCCTCTGTTTTAAGGTCTCCGAACTCTTGCATGAATGTAGATTCAGCAGGGAAACGCAATGGTTCCAGAAAATGAAGAAGGCTAAATAATTCTTCTACTGTGTTCTGCAGTGGGGTACCTGTTAACAGCACTTTATGCTCCTAGAAAAGGAAAAAAAAAAAAACTTACATAACCTTATCTGCACACATTTGCAAAAATGTTTGTGTTAAGTCTGAGCATCAAAACCTGAAAATACCAGTTCTGTGTGTCACTAACCACACAGGTAATACAGATAAGCAGATTTATTAGAAAAACACCAGCAAGTATTTTCTAGTAGCTGTCCTTTGAATTTTCTCTTCCTGCATCTGCAATGAAGGAGTGAACACTTCCCCTTTGCCTGTAATATTCACAATTTATAATCCTCCCTCTCTATAGTGCGAAGAATATAAACTGAACATGTATCAGAAAGCAACTCAGAGGACGTCTGAGAACACAAAGGAAAGTAATAATGAAACAATAAAAAAATACAAAACTAGCCATAGTGCATCTGATTCATGGTAGTATCTGCTTTTAGAAATCTTTAGCTGCATAAAATAAAATCTTAACTACTGGACTAGACAATCAGTCTGTTTAAAATTCTACTGCTTGTACGCTTTTGTTGTTAAATAACTTGCTTAAAATACTTTCTAAATTTTAGCACACTACACAAAAACTAAAGCAAATTTTAAATGATATTTTCATCCTAATCAAAACAAAAACTATACAACAGTATCGTCAGAAATAGATTGTGCTTACAGTGAGAACTTGCCACATTTTGTTTAATCACAAATATACCAGCATAAACTATCAAAACCACATATGTTTGAAGAGTATCAGGAATAGTGATAACTCAAGAAGCACTACTTGAGAAGTCTTTTTTTTGCATGTAAATCAAGTTTCTAAATTTATTATTGTACTATACTGAACTAAAATCAACCCCAAAAAGTGAACTATAGTTACTCACAAGGTTCATTAATTTTAGTCCTTCCAAAAGTTTGCAGTTTTTGTTCTTCAGTCTGTGAGCTTCATCAATAATAACACACCGCCACTCGATTGCATTTAATTCTGGACACCCACCAAGAATCATTTCAAAAGTTGTGATAATGGCCTGGAACCTGTAGGTACCTCGAACAATACGGCCCTAGAAATTCATCAACATACAATTTGTTACATTCCCTCCCATCCACTCAATTTACAGATTTTGCTGTTCAAATTTTGCCAGGAGCCAGACACTGGATTTTACATTATAAATGGCTTTGTCATCACACTTAATAATCTTTGTAACTCTCTAACTAATACTAATGAGTAATTATTCATGGACCCAAATCCAGTATTATCTAAGCAACAGAAAAAATTTAACCCTTTTTAAATTACAGATATAACTATCTAATAGAAGTGTTTCAAAAAGTGCATGTAGATAAAACCCCATTTTTAATGCTGAGAAAATCTGAAAGAGTGACAGAATCAAAATACAGTTAATTGAAATATATGATCATAATACAGTTAGCAGTCACACAGTAAATAATCTCAGTATCACCTGAGAACTAAATGAAAACTTTTTATCTGGTTTACTACATTGGTCTGACACGGAGAACATGTAAGGCCTTCAGCAAGGCAGTACAGAATAACTCACTAGGCAAACAAGATACCATTTTGATATTTAGCACTAATTAATAGAAAGTTCTCAGCTTTATCAATTTTGAAGAAATAACTTGAGAGTTAAAAAAATATTTATACACAATACATAAAAAGTGGGGGAAAAAAGAAGCCCTTTTAAAATAGTCAGGTTTCACGTTTTTCTCATGTCATTTAATGGTGTGTATTTCAGAAAACCAAGTTCAGACTGTACACAGTTAACACAGCAAAAGGAAATCAGCTACATAAAGGTAGCAGAGCTTAATCAGTCTTATTTTTTTTCTCCCAGCTCTTCAAATTCAGGACCCAACTGCAACCATCTGTGTACACTTTAATCTCCACAAGAGTACCAGCGTCACTGCTATTCAATTGCAAAATTACTCAGCACCGTGAAACAACACACACATCTTGCAGCAAACACTGCCACTAAATTTACCCAGTAAGCATTTGCTGGAGATGCTCATATGTAACATCCTGGAACGTGAAGTGACTTTCACCAAGATAAGCACCCAGATAATGTCAAGAATCCTTGTCACTGCTGCCACCTGGGCCATGTTGTGGGCGAGCTATTGCACACAAGTGACATTACAATACCTGGGAGTCCCTGAAGTACATCTCATACTGCTGAATCATCTGCCTGCTGATCATGCTTCCGTGGTACACCACAACGTTCAGGTCAGTCCAGGTGCGGAATTCCCTCTCCCAGTTTGTTATGGTGGAAAGTGGAGCTATGATCAGGAAAGGGCCCCTTATACCAGTCAGCAGGATTTCATACAGGAATGTTATGGATTGAATGGTTTTGCCAAGGCCCATTTCATCTGCTAAAATGCAATTTCGCCTGAAAGCAAAAAATATTTTTGTTACTACCATCCAAGAAAGTACAGACCCTAAAGCTGTTACTAAAATGAACAATTTACAAAAACAAAGCTCAAATATACCAGTTAACAACAACAGGCAAAACTGAGGCACTGCAAAAAGATCTTGAAAGCGTTCCCTGGTTAAGGTGAAAGAATGCACACAAAACCTTTGTGTAAAACTTTGTACCAGGTTTAGCACTGTCAAAACCTGAGAATGGAATGTTCCATGAAGTTCTTCTACAAAAATATTCCAGAAAGATTCTTTTGGGACTACCTGTGCCCTAAATTAAAGGAATTTAAATTAAGCAGGTTTTCGACTTGCACATTCACCTTGACAAAACTGCAAGAAATTACTGAAGATTCCCCAGAAATCACACATGGGAAGTATCCCAGCTACACTCGCATGAAAAGAGTGCATTAGAGCATCATTAGCAAATTTCCCTTTTTGACTCCAGAACTAGACAAAAGCCTATAACTAAATTACTGCATGAAGCACCACTTCATGCTTGCCCTCAGCCATACATTCCAGCCCTTCACTCTGTCTGCAGATGTCACACAGCTCTGCACTGCATAAATGAGGATAAAAACCAGATTTCCTTCTGCAGATCAATAACATGCATGATAAAATGCTACACCTGCTGCCATCATCTCTGTAAGGGACATGCAACTACTTCTTTGGAAATACAGCAAGCAGGAAGATTCATTAACAGAAAATCAACTTAGAAACAAGAGAAATACATCATTCTGGAAAAGATCTTTCAAGTGACTACATTTCTGTTCATAAAACATTACATTAATGCACAAAACTTAATTTAGCTTGAAACACAGATAATGCTATTATTCATTAGCCTTACTTTTGAAGAGAGGTAACTTTATCATACTATTCCTAGCAATCACTTTGAAATATGCAAGAGTTTACCAGTTTCAAAAATTGTGAAAGCTTGAGCTTTGGTTGTTTTTGCTTTTATGTCCTCATAGTCATTGAAAATTTATTTTCCGTTATGTTAGTTGCATTATTTTAAATATTTTGTTAATTTTTGTTGATAAAACATCCTTGCACACCCAAAGGGAGAGAATTTTTTTCCAGTTACATCCTTTTAGCTATAAGCAGAGAAACTGCAATAAGTTTAGTTAAAACAGTATTCCTCCCCAATAAAAGTGATTCACTCCATACAGTTTAAAATCTATATTAAAAAATATTCCATGCATATACCTATTGTACCAGTTGAATAGGAGCCAGTTAAGTCCTTCCAGTTGATATTCCCTGAGCTGATTGCCATTTTTATATTCCCTGGACTGTTCTATCTTCTTCCAGGAGTTTGGAGGTGGTCGGTCCTTTAAGGGAAAGATTAATATATGTACAGATTGATACAGGCTTTATTTTTCCAAAACACCTAACCCCGCTATTTTGTGAGTGTACCACTTTAGATTTAGAATGTTATTATTCAACCTTAAAAGCGATGTACCATTGTTAACATCACTTACTAATTAATAGTCTGCAGAAATCTGAAATTCGTATTTATTTTTCTCTAGGAAACACTATTTTTAAAATTAGTTTAAGTCTATATGATAATTAAATTAAGCAACTGGTTTCTAAAAAATAGAATACAAATACTTTGGCAGGAATAACACGGCACACAAATTAATTTATATATGAAATTTCAAGACTACATGAAGTTTCACTTTGGCAGCTCTAAGAACAGGCATCTGACCTACAAGAGAGCTAACTGAGTATTGGGATTAACAACATCCCTAAAGTCTTCAGCAGCTCTGGAGGCTGATGCTGAAGCACTCGGGCATCTACAGTGTCACTGTGACCTTGCCCTCTCCCTTCTGCACTTGCTCTGCACTGCTGATCCCTCTGTCCCACTGCCAGTGCAGGAAGGCAGGGCCAGTAGTACAAAAAAGTAAACTACTGAGAGGTTTAGTGTCCTGAGTAGATTTCCCCAAGGGATCAGATGAAAACAGCATCAGCAGGATCATGATACAAAGGCCATGACAAAACAGACAGAGTACTGAGGTGTATCACCTTCAGGGCCCTCACAAGCTAAGGAAAGCTGAGAGGCTATGTATAAAATATTCATGTATATACACATACACACAAGTTCCCACTCCTGAAGCCAGAACAGCCTGGCCTCCAGTTTAAGAGGCAACTAAGAGGTGAAATCATGCAGTTTTTGACTGATACTAGGTAGGATTTTAGCAGAAAACTCTTCTGCTCCTGCATCCCAACGTGAACAAACTCACACATTCAAGTGAAGTAATTTTAGTAGGAGCTTTTCTCACCAGCTGTACTCCCCCCCCCCTCCCTCCCCATTTCTCAGCGTTTACAAAAGCTTGCATTCACTCGAGACTCATGTGGCCTTATGTGGCAGCTCTGAATTTTCCATGTGAATTTTCTCCCTCTGCACTGCCAGCGTCATCATCACCTGAGCCTAGGTCTGGGCACAGCAGGAGCTGTCCCTCCCCAGCAGCTGTGGCTTCCTCCCCTCTCCCACCAGCTGCCATCTGTCCACTCCCCCACTCCCAGAGCAGCCAAGCTCCTGCTTGCAGGCCTGCAGTCAGCAAATAATTTCTTGTAGCTGCTGGAGCCTGAAGCAAAAATACTTGTTGCTGATGCTGCGATGACTGTCAGTTGTACAGTTGCACTTTAATCATCTTTTTCTCTCACTGCCAAATATGGTAAGAGAGGTTTAAAAGCTCTTCTTCCCACATGCCAAAATGTCAGGATTTTAAATAAATACTACAAAAATGAACTCAATATAATATGAAGATGTTAATCGTGACTACTGTCATTATCTGTAGATGAAAAAACCATTAAAATAAATTCCAAAGCCACCAGATTAAAACACTGTGCATATTTAGTTATGTAAAAGAAGTTAGAACAAGTGTTGAACTACACCACGCAGGACACATGTCCTACTCTGACAATGACATACAGGACTTGAAATAGAACTATTTTGCTTTCTCCTGCTGTAGGAGACAGAAGATTGATAATTTCAAGATCAAACACATTTCCTTATTACATGTGTTTTTCTTTCTTTCAGCAAGTTCTTTAACAAAAAGAAGAAAAATAAAAGCAGGAAGACATTACAGAACCTGTTTGACAGATCTCATTTGCCAATTCCCTTCAGTGCTGAAGCACAAAATTTAACTCTCTTCTCTATAAAAGGGTCTTAATACGTCATCCCGGTTTCTGCTCAGTTCTGTGATAGCCAGTTTCAACATGTGGCTCCTTGCTCAGTCAGAAACTCAAAGTCACAGCACCTCAGTTTTTTTCCTAAGCAACGATTTCTATTTTTTTAGAGTAACAACTAAGATTACTTGTCTATGCCTACCTGAGTATTTTATTATTCCTAGGTAACAAGGCACACAGATGCTTTACACAGAATGTCAATAAGGCTTATGTTTTAACACAGGAGTTTAAGTTTGGGAAAACCAAGCCAGATTTACCAAGATAGACAAGTAAATTAGATATAATTTTACCAATCTCCTTGAGTCAGGCCTGGAAGCTTGCAATTGTTCAAATTCTTCTATTTTTGCTTGATCTACATCTTCTTTCAGCTCCCACGTACTGTCTTCATATGGCAACGAACACCATTTTACTAAATAGTAAATAACAGGCTGCAGAAGAAAATTCTGAATGTTATCAGTTTTTAATTTAGTATACAGACTGTTAATATGCCTTACTATTAGAGTAGCTTGCTTACACAAGAGCTGCAATCAAAAGCACATTTCTGACAATTTTTTACACGTTCCACATAGATTCCTGTTATCTACCTATTTATCCTTGGTTCCCCACACTCTGCCACTTCCTGTAGACCCATGGAGTGCTTTTCAATCCCATTTACCCACAAGTAAATCCTGTTTTAGTCTCAGGAAAGACAAGTTCCAGTATTTGTGGTATTTGTGGAAATGGGGCAGGGCAGCAGAACTAACTACAGAAGTGCTACCCAGAACATTTCCTCCACTCTCCAAATCAGGCTACCTGGGGCTAAACCAGAGCTTTAGAGCTCCAAAACCAGAGGTCTTACCAACAAAACTTTGATAAAGCTTTACAGCCTTGATGAACAACATATAGACAAAATGGAACCACAGCAGATGATCTTATTTAGATTCAGTACATAAATATTTAAAAACCAAATAAAGAGTCATCCTTCCAGAAGCTGAGAGGAAAGTCTTAGGACAACACACTTTTTTCTGGAAGTTTAACAGTGACAAATCTGCTGCATACAATGCAAAGTCATTCTAACTCTCAACCCTACTTTAGGAAGATTAATACAGAAATCACTGGGTAAGAGTCTGCTCATTTTGCTATCCACACAAACAGAATAAGCATTATAGATATTCCAACAGCCTTAATCAACAACTTTCTTCTCAATCTTTAATCTCCACTTGTCTCAGACTCATTTTGAATTTCGGTAATTTAGTTGTTCAATTTGCTTTTCTGTTTTCTTTTTTTAAATCTCAGAATGTTTTTGTTCTGCAATAGCTTTCCAAAAGAGAGAAGTTAAATTTAAAAAAAAAAAATACAGAGGGAAAGGTTCACTGGTGGCTATCAAAGCACTCCAAATCACTGGTTACCTAAAGCTTTTATTACCAGTGACTCCATGCCACTGTCAGAGACAGGACAGTATATGGGATCAGCCTTTTGATGGAACTCATAAGATAATTATTGAGCCTCACATTTATGTCAATACTTAAGCTTTGCCTACTATGAACTATTAATACTAATAAAATTATAACCTATTAAATGCTGATTTCTCTTTCAAATCCACAGCTAACACAGGAAAGGACAAGACTCTCATGTCTCATTAGAAATATGATTGAAGCTTTAAAATCATTTAAGTGTTACTGGGAGATCTGATAAAATTACAACTGTCAGACACTGCTTGCAGCTGTATCTTCCTGACTTGCTTTAAAACATATTTACCTCACCAGTGTCTTTATCTTCACAAAGAGACACTTCTAATACCCGGTCTACTTCAACATAGTCAGGATTAAAAGGTTCCTCTTCCATCTGCAGTGAAAGATTAATAAAATCAGTAGAGGGGTAAAAATAGTTGGCATTTGCTAGGATTTGGGCTCATCGTACACAAAATTAATTTGGTAGTTGGAAATTATTGAGGTTTTTGCACAGACCTTGAATTCCACACCAGCCCCCTGCACACAGTCCCTTGGTTCTCTTGGGCAACACTATCTCAAGAGGGGTTTGACACTAGATCCACTCATTCTGGCATGAAGTGCTGTCTTGTGGAAATCCTACAGAAACTAGCCATACTGACATAATCTTTTCCTCCTTAGCACTTCAACCAATTCCACTTTTAGACCATATAAGTCAGGTTAATTCAGTGACTCCAGAAGACTTGCTCTTTAAATTACATTAAATAACCCACCCCCTGCTGCAACCAACACCAATGGCTCATTTTTAGCTCCTACCAATCAGCTCTTTTATATAAAAGCAAACTACTAATCACAATATTACAAGGAAAAAAAAAAGCTTTAATTTTTATTTGATACTCACATCTGCAAAAAAGTGAGCTCTTTGTGCTTTCCTTACTTTGAATCGCTTTATTTTCTGTTGGATTCTTTTATCCTTTAAAAGCTGTTGTTCTGTGGCCCACTCACAGTGGAGATATGAGCTAAAATCACAGAGATTGACATTAACACATTGATGAAGGCAAAAGCTTACTATCTATTTTTAATATACACTTAAAGTAACAGAATCAACCATAAAGATCAAAGATTTCTTCCTCCAACTAATCATCTTGCAGCACCTAGTTAAGGCAGCATTTTTGAGCTGGAATATGTAGAACTCTATAGGTTCACAATTTTTTTCCATGTGTCCTAAGAAGAAAAACAAGCTTATTTCAAGTGAGTTTAAACAAGTCAAGTTTAAAATCTGACACCTCTATCAGAAAGCATCCATATTATATATCATATAGATTACTTTATAGATTAGATCTGATTTTGCCATGTGCCTCCTGTGACCATCTGCTGAATCACAGAGCTCAGCCCATGGAAAGCTCAGGAGGAGCAGCAGAGAGGAACCTGCCCTGCACTGGGCTGGCAGAAAAGCTCTGAGTCAAAGGAGGAGGAACCAGCAGCATCTACCTACCCCCCAGGAGAGCCTTTCTGAAATTACAGTGCAGAAGTACACATATTTCTTCCTCACACCCCCTTTTTAGTATATTTTCATCATTTTTTTTAATCTTTCGAAAGATATGCTAGAAAGAAAGTACATCTGGGGATTTCTCATTCTCAGATGAAAAGACAGATTTTACCCTTTCAGAAAAACACAAGGTAAATGGTCTCTAACAACATGTGGAACCAGTCTCAAAAAAAATTACATTTATTATAACAAAAATCTGATTAAATTATTCACATATGTAAAATTTAAGATAAGCTTGGATTTTCAGCATCAAGAATTGAGTAGTGACAAGGAAACACGAAATTTAAAATAACATATGGAAAAAGTTATTTTCTTCAATCTTTTATTTCCTGCTTTTGATGTAAAATAATTTCTATCAAAAGTTTTTTCTTTCTTTTTGAAACATTAAGTCCAACTACTACATCTCCTAAATGCATGACACTGTAAATCTAATCTAGGTTTACAAACTGCCTCTGATTTAAATTCATGAAATTAAAATTTGCCTCAGGCATGTAGTGCCTGCTGAATTTAAAATATATCTTCTAATTTAATAATTATCTTCTCTAAAAAATTCTGTTCTTTGGCAAATAAAGGTTGCCAGCTTACCAGACAGTGCTAGTTTCACATTATTCATAGTTTTAAAATTATTACTACCATATTACAGATTCTTAGAAATTTAAAGATTAAATTGGTAAAGAAAAATCTCAATAGATGACAAACTAATCTTCAAACAATACAAAACTTGACTACCTAAATATGATACTGAACAGTTCAGTCAACACATCCAATGCAACAACTTTTTAATACTTACTAGTTCTTGTATTTTACAAAAAACTCTTCTATGTCTACTGTCATCCCAGCAGATATCTGGAAAAGGAAGTTCAGGGGAAATGTAAAATAATAGATGCAAACCCCTCTTGCAAATAAACTATTTTATCCCATGACAATCACTTACTTCTTTCTTTATTATTCTGGAGGATAAGATTTTGTCTACAATTGCTGCATCTTCTTCACTTGGATTTTCCTATAAACACAGGAAAACAATGATTTTTTAAAAACCACAGTAAATGCCCTCGCTCTCAGGCTTAAAACCTTCAACCACATGTGGTTTGTCAGAAGATGAGCAACAAAAGTAAATTTGACCTCCACCAGCAGCATTCCCTAACAGGCTGGGAGTAAAATTGAAAATCCAGGTCTCTGCCCAGGAAGGTTTACGTGCAGAAGTACAGCAAGCCTGGCACTTCCCAACAGCATCAGCTGCAGCACTCACATGCCAAACACACTCAGTGCAAGCACTGGGGATTCTGAGGCCTGCCATACACTGTGAATGCCCTGCTGAGTTAAACTGGTGCACTGGACATACCCAGAATTTAGTTATACACAGCTGGAGAAGAACTCTGACAGACAGGTGGAAAAAGAGGAAAAGAAACCCAGCATGTGACAAACTCAGTCTGATCCATCTATTCTGCACACAGGTAACCAAAACACTGTGGAATCAGAGAGGAGGTCAAGGCTGAGAATTCCAGCAGGGCTTAGATGAGGCACAGATGGGATTACATGGCTCTGCCACTACTGGGCCTGTGGTTCCAGGGACAGAGGTGATCCCTACAAGTTGTTTGCAATAGTCAGTCACCTTCCCTCTTGTCTGATTTGTTCCCAATTACACCATCATTCTCCTTCCTTTATAACTGCTGGCACTTTTTCAACCATCTCATAAACTCTTTTCTCCTGTTTCTTCCCTGCCACTCTGTTTACCTTGAATGGCTCGACAGTAAGTTTGAGTCTACAAGTTGAACATGAAATATAACCCTGAAAAGGTTGTGGGGAGAGGAGAAGTGTCCTTTTTAAGTACCTCAGTAAGCAGAGATCTCCCAAATAATTTGATGTTTCTGTAAGTCATGGTAACATTAGAACAGGGCTTTTTCATATGCCTATGCCACATAAAAAATTACTTGAGATACAGTCATCTTTAGCCTTATTCTTAACTTCAATTAAGTCAGCAGATGTTTATAACACAAAAGAACAATAAGAAGTAATTTCTTCCAGTTTTCAAGGTCTTAGGAAAATGTCACACTAAACTGTGGCTTAGAAATAATAATGTATTCCAAGTCAGGAGCTTTATTCACTGAACTACTTGAGACAAATAGAAAGTTCCCACAGACCAAGCCAATTTTTACTTACCACAAACAATTGTAAAGGCTGTTCAGCAGGTAAAGGGGCAGAATTCTTCTTGATTTTAACAGAAACTTTAGCTGCTTCTTCTTCTGATTGTTTCCCTTCTCCTTCTTCAGCGTATTTTTTCCTTTTAACTTGACGATTTGATCTTCTCTTCTGCCATGCAGGAGAAAGAAAAGAGATAGAGGTTTTACCCAAAATTTCCCCTAACATGAGCTGCATGTTCTGGGACACTAAGCAATACTTCAGCTGTACCTCAAACGAAAGTTCAACATCTGATAACAAATATGAAATAATTTACCTCTGTTACCCACTTATGTTCAATTAATTAAATTGTTATTTTCTCTTCCATGTAAGCATATGATACTTTTACTTTTAGGGTTCAAAAGCAAACATGAAACACTCTTTTCAGGGTATGGGAGCAAAGCTGATACACAGCAGATCTCCCACAAGCATCAGTATTTCCACAGCCATTTCCTAATGCAGTGTAACAGCAGAGTGTTACGGTCCAACTTCGGGATCAGAGGGAAAGAGATAAAATAAACTGACGTGTCTCTACTAAATGGTGCTATACAAAAAAATTATGGAAATTTTCACTAGATCATGTTGGTCAGATTGCTGATGGAGTCTGATGTGATGGCTAATGAAGTCTGTTGCTTTCTTAATGTCTGTATTTTCTCCTCCACCTTAATCAAGGCTTGTTTAACAGCATTATTTGGCTTACTTTGCAGTTTTTCTCTCTAACCTTTCATTCTGGTTTCTGCAAGAACCTGAGGACAACAAATTTCAGCTGAAGAAATAACGTTCAGTCAAAGAAAATAATTCCTTCTCACTCACAGTTTCAAATACTTCAGATTATTAGGATATTGCATAACATTTCCAATCCCTCAGTACCAATATATGAGACACTGCCTATTTAACCAGAAGATTAATTTGTAAATTGGATTCACTGGATAAAAATAGCAGTATCAAACTAGTCAGATAACATTTGAAAACAATCTAATCTGCTTTAGAGAACTGATCATCACAAAAATAAAAACAGCAAAACAAAACAGTCTCTACAAAACAAATTTATTATATTGAGCTCCACAGAAAAGGGTATTTTTGTGCAGGAAAATGCACTGCAGGTTGCATTGTTATATTATACTGCAGAACTCAGTTGAGAGAACAAGTCGTGAATAGGACAAACCCCAAAATCCTGTGGTCACCCTGGCTTCTGCATAGCAGATATTTAGTAACAGTGAGATTGCAGGACAGGAACTTTTCTTCCTGACTGTTAACTCAGCCCTTGGTCTGGCTGGTATCTGGTAACAGACATGGCTCTACTTTAACAGCTCCATTAAAAGTACAGAGCAGTAACCTAGGGGTACAGGACAAGTCAAACCATGGGTATGACCATTCCTCCAGAGAAGCTGCAAAAATGAAACTCCTTCATGAGCTTTCCAGTTATGTGGATTGGCTGCTCTTCCATGAAATGTGTGCAGCATTGGGTATTATCACCAAAAGGAATTTCTAATGTAAAGGCACACTAATGTGACATACTTAAACCAATAATAGTTTGCTGACAGAAGTAGGTTTAAAAAAAAAACAAAAACAAACCAGGTAACATGAGCAATGCAAGATTATATAACTGGCATTTTCAATTCTTCTCACTATGTCTTTTCCTTAAGTATGAAGTGATTAGCAAAACATCAACATATGTTCTCCAATACATAATTTGAGCTGTTTAGAAAAAAACTTTTGTGCTCCCCTGAGCTGAGAACTATGGCCATAATCAAATGGCTCTAAGACGTAAAATGAAGTAGCACCACACCACATTAAAAATAAAAAATAAATCATAAAAAAAAAATCTATTTGAGGAAGACACTTAATTTGAAACTAAGCATGAAAAATGAATTAGGGGGAAAAAAGGCCTAAAACTGCCCCCCAGAGCTTTGAAACAGCTATTTGCAAAAGAAATTAGAAACAGCTCCTTGAAAATAAAATCATGAACATGTTAAAAGACTGAAGAGAAAATGAATTAATGAAGTAAAGCAATTTATGTCTTTCCTGCTTTTCCTCAGTTCCTTCAGAGAGAGCAGAGCAATGCTGTGACATTCTCCAGTAAAAGTTATTTCTCTCTCATGCCACTCCTGATTATCTCTACCCTCTTTTCCCTTCACACCACGAGCAGGTGATTTCATGATATGCCCAGGAAAAAACTGATCTTCAGTCTTTTATATTACATTTGTTGGCCTACAAATTTATGTCTATTTGATAACAGAACTGAAAAGTTGCACATCCTTTCAGGTAACCTTCACCTAAGACAAGCTATCACTTCAGTTAATGAGAAGTCATTTTGGGAAATGGCTTCTGATCCCTATTCCCCTCCAGCATTATTATCTGTGAAACACCAGAGGGCAATTCAGTATCTCACTATTGTTTTTTGACAACTTTCGTCAACTAATGCAATTAATTTTTACTCAACAGCACCTTATTTTGAATACTGATTTTGCCTCTGTGGATGCAATTGCCACAGGATAAAAATCTGTGCATTTCCAGCACATAACCTTACTTTACTGGAGATTGCCCTAAAGCAAGAAATTGTAATTCTGTTACTAATGCACACATAAATAGAATATAATCTCTTATCAACATTTCATGCTTCTTTGTGCACAAGTTTTAGAAATAATTAGCTATGTTGCTATTATTTCAGAGCAATCTATGAAAAAACTGCAGAAAGTAAGTTACAAGAGAGCTATTCCTCAAGAGAATGACTCGACCAGTTCTTCATCTGGCACTTCCTTCAGAAGTATTCCGTAAGAAACTAGAGCCTATCAGCATATTGATCATTGCTGCCTTCAGATCCATCACTGCAAGAAATCTGTTCTTTCAGTTTCTACAGAAGCAGAGCTCAGAAAAAAACCCCCACATTAAAAGCCTGAAGTGACCCTTTTAAAAGTTCTCAAAGAACCAGCTTCACTGATAAATGTCCCGTCTGTTAGGCAATCTCTGCATTTTCACACTCAGCCAAAGTGAAGATCAGGTCTAACTGCCAGCTCAGTCTCAAATCTATGGGCTTCTGTACTGAAATTAAACAGATACAAGTAGGGCATTGATGTCCCATTACGGAAAAGGGATTCTATCCTGTAAGATTTTTGCATTTTTAATTGAGAAAAGCGGCTGATGATGAAAAGTTCTACCTATGAGATACACAGAAGTGTGAGAGTAACTGTCACTGTGCCAAAGGAAGTGTAACTTTCTGGAGAGAGGGGAAAAAAGATCTGTAGGCAGAACACATAGAATTTTATTAAGGAAGAATAGCAACTACTTACCTGTGAGTCTTCATCTTTCACTGGCCGCTGTGGAGTCTGCTTGGCATCAGACAATTCATCTGAAGATTCGTTTTTCCTTTTCTGCTTTTTGCCCAGTGTGATGATCAGCTTTCTGTCAAAAATAAAGCCCCAGCCCCTGAGTGAATGCTCAACACCAGTGTGTGTAACTTCAGGATCAAATCACTAGCAATCCCCATATTCTCAATATAAAACTCAGAGAACACCACTGTCTGAAAAATGAGTAATAGGTCTCCAATACCTTACAGTAGACAGTATTGTTCACCAGTGTTAGTGAGCTTCTCTACAGTTACCTTGCTATGACAAATTCCTAATTATCATAAACATTTTAAATCTCTACATGAGAAACAGAAACACAAAATCCAACATTTAAACCAACTGACAATGGTAAACTACACAAAGTTAGCAGATATACCATCTACAGATGACAACACTAAATGATTTATCATAAAAAATTTACCATTGTAAAATGTGGCTTCCCTTACTTTTACTCAAAAAATCATTGAAAGGTATCTTACATGCAAAACTTTCATGCTTAAATAAGTCATTCAATTCAATAACAAAAAAGGCAAAGCTATATCAAAAATCAGGTAGTTTTATCAGTAAGTAATCTTAGAACCTATCAGAACCACCATTAAGAACCACCACTGTGCTGAATAAATTAGTTAAACTCTAATGAAAAAGCACCAATTATTTCTTTGTTTAGATTTAAAGATTACACTGTAAATCATGATACCAATTCATCACATTTGTTTCCAACTAAAGGATGTAAAAATATTTTTCCATATTTGAAATGTGCCAAATACACTTCTTTAAATGTGTTTACAGTGGCATAATTGTAGAATAATGGCAAACTATTCAAGAAAATCACAGAGAGAGTGCTGTCCTAAAATATATATTTCATGCAGTCTTTTATGATCAGATCTGTAACAGAAAATGAGGAAAGTGTTCCAGCATACAAGCTGCTTCTGCCATGTTACAAACAAATTAAGCACAAGATTTTAGTCTTTATACAGACAATACAAGTTATTTTACAGCAATATAACATCAAATATATTGGCTACCTGATGAGAATACTATCGGAGAGAATGTAATGTTTGAAACACAACTCGCTTACTTCTCTTTGCAAGTGTTCAAACAAGAGAACACACATATATTTACTATGTCCAGACTACCAGTTCACATGGAATATAATCATCTTAAACTACCAAAACACTGTGGAAAGTTTAAGCAACATGGCTTACAAAAGACTGCAGGTATATCTTCAGAAGCAATGAATATTTTAATTGCTTTTCAATATTTAATCATCATGTACGTTCAGTGGAAAGGCTAAAAAACCCCAAAAGATTTTCCAGTCCAGTATGTTTTTTTTTTACTTTTAGCACAAAGTGAACAGCACTGATGGATACAGATTGAAATGAAGCTGTAGTCAGCATAATCACAGAGCTGCTTGTTCACAAGTAAATTCTGGTCCTTGGCTTTTCATTAGGTGTTCTCAGTTTCATTATTACTTAGAAACATGTTTCATAACCACAGGAAATAATTTCAGTAATGAACACAGTGGCTTCCCTACTGACTTCAAGATTAGTTGGAGCATTTTTTCCGCTCACTTTTCAAGCTCTAATTAGGAATCATTTTTCTTTTTCTCTTGTTTTTTATTTTAAGATTTGTATTCTCGGGTATTTGTCCAATATGACACTTTCTAGTGACGAACTTGGATAATCACTTTTTCCATTTTTATCTCACTTTGTTTCATAAAATTTAAGTGTTACATTAGCACTTGTCACTAATATGTCAAATCAGCTAATATATTCCAAAATGATGCAGACGAGGCACATTGTGACTGACCTTCTGAAATTGTTGCTAAATGGAATTCTGGATTTAACATGCATTTAAAGGGAAACCTGGTAAACTTATGAGTGAGAATGTACTGGAAGATCATTTAAGAAACAATATCCATCCCACCAAGTTCCTGGTTTGCACCTTTAGGGTTTGGAAAAATGGTAGGAAGTGTTTATAAATCTTTTCCCTCCTCTTAAATTCTTTCAAAGAAAAAGGATGAGTGAATGTTCTTTAATCAAGCAAATGTTAAGATAGAAGTCAAGCTAGAAGAAGTCTCGGGGAGACCTGTGGTCCCTACTCAAAGCCAACTTCAGAGTTCTTTTATGTTGCTCAGCCCAGTGAAGTTCCACTTATCTCCAAGGCTGACAGCGGATAGGTACCTGGGCAATCTGTTCCAAAGTTTGATCCTCTTTCGTGAAATTAAAACAACCTCTAAAAGCATGTTGCTATGTTAAGTATTTGTATCTGTGCGACCACAGCTGAATCTCACTTCATGCACTACTGTTTACTATTTTAGGCTCAAGGGTCCTTTAGTATTCAAGAAGCACAGTATTAAGGGATATGGGGTTTACTAGTGGTATCCATTGAATAGCTGAGGATTTTAAGGACCTTCTGTTTCAGAGTATTTTGTTATTAGACCACTCCAGCTACATTTTTCCTTGCACATTCATTCCTCTCCTTTCCTTAGTTTTAGTCCTTCCTTGGGTTCACTTCTTGCTCTGCCCCTGCAGCCTCACACACAATACTCCACTTGTCAGCTTTTGTCTTGCTTTGAGCTTTTTTTCCCTACCCCCAGTACTCTACAAGCATCTCCCTGCAATTTTATGAACATCTCTGCATGCTGTTGATCAGAATGTTTCTTCTTCTACATGGATATGGTGCCAATGAGAGGAATAAACGCAGTTTCACTTCTTTCTGATCCAGTGCCCAGAACCACAATGCTCCTTGCTATCAAAAGTTGCTGAACAACAGTATGGTGCTAAAGTCATACATTTCTATCAGTAAAAATGCAATCTGCTCATATTTTGGCCGAAAACTTCTAAAAAAACCTGCTATGTGAAAACAATGATTTTCAGAAGCTTGTAAACTGGATCAATTCTGTGAAAAATTTTCATTGAGCGAACAAGTTCTCTTGCCAGTTTATAAATTTCTGCATGAAAGCATAAAGATCCTTGGCTAAAATCCCTTTTTCCACCCTGAAACAAACTGTTCTGAACAGAAACTATCTATTCTGCTTCTATGAAAAGTTAACAGCACGCTGTAGACATGGAATAAATAATATCACCAGACTCCACTCCAATTTTACTTTCTCTTGCCTTTTTAAATTTATATTTATCTTATTACATAACATCTATAAATATTTCAACAATTAGACATTGTAGATTTCTTCAATACATATTTTCTTCCTCTATAATTAAAAACTAAAGATGTTGAGAAACTTACACAACAAAAAAGGTTTAAAAACAAGATTTCTCATGACTCAATATTACTTCTGATCCTTAGCATAAGACTCCTACCATGGTTTAGAGCTACCAAGAAGCACTATTTGAGGAGCACTGCAACTTCTTTCTTACAAACAAGAATCAGTAAGAATGTGCTCCATTCCCCTTCTGTTTCATAGCAGAGAATGTGATGGAAACACTGTCAGCACCCTGAACAGCTTTAAAGTGATAAACACTTTTCAAACCCCTCCAAAGAGCAAAAAAGGAAATATTAAAGAGGATAGAAAGGAAAAGGCAGCAAATATGTATTAGGCATGTCAGGAATAGGAAGTACAGCTGGCTTTTAATATATCATTTTACTTCAATTTTCCCAAAACAGAAAACACCAACTAACTAATTTATCAGTGTTCAGTCACCTCTCAGATGATATCATTTGTAGTCAAGGCACTTTGTTAAATTAATAACAATAAAACTCCTACGTTATCAACAGTATTAGCAATTCTTTATCACTAGAAGCTCAGCTAAAAATATAAGGTAGAAGTTTCCTTGACAATATATTCTATCTTCTTGAATGAGAGTTAGTTAATTTGCTGGTATAAAATCATTTTCTCTTATCCTTTTACTGTATGTTTAAGAACTAATACTAACACAGTAATATTAGCCACTGTCTCCTTCCCCAGTTGTATTTCAAATTAAAAACTTCTGGACTGTGCCCAGACTTTTAAACACTCCTAATAGTGTCCTTTTGGAACCACTGGTCAGTTCAAGCTCACACTACATTGAAGCAACAATGAACCAAATAACAAACAAATGTTTAGTTATTTATTTGATAAGGCCACACTACTTTGTAGTCATACAGTTTGCAGTAGAAACATTAGATGACGCCACTCAGACCCAACTTATGCATCAAAACTACAACCTGAGAGCAGAGAAAACTTCTCTGAGTCACAGCTCAGCATGCGCAGTGACATCCCAGAAGGATGATCAAATCTTGAATTTTTTGCCATTTTAATCACGACACAAGATAATGACCTTTACAGATCTAAGAGAAAACTCAAAGATCCAACGAGCACCCCCCTTATTCTGACCACAGACCTGTTCACCAGCATCTGCCTCACTGGCAGTAACACAAAGATGACTTGCCAGCATTTGCCTCCCAGGAGAGCCAAGCTGTAGGTACTTACACTAAATACAACATCAGTGTGACAGGTGAACCACCTTCTCTCCACCCCTCTCCCCATGTCTCCTGAGTTGCTACCCGAGTTTAGAAGGGTTTCAAAGCATCTTAACTATCAGATCGACAAGCAAAGATTATCTGTCAGGGTCCTGGGGTTTAAAACTGCTTGTAAACAGTATTTGTGAGACCTACTTCGAGGTTCAAGGCAACAGGGACAATTACTCATCTGAGCAGTGCACGGGATCACATCCCACTTGCTGCATTCATTGCTACATAATTCAAGGATTAATGAACAAAATCCATCATTGCTCTTTTAGCACATGAAATAATACAGCCATTTCTGGCAGCAGTTTTAAACTGAAAGACTACCACTCTGACTCAAACATTTGTAAATTGACTTCTTAGAATTTAGGGGACTTATTTGTTTAAACTATGCAGTGATTAAGAAAAAAATTACCTAAATGTATTCAACTGATATTGTCCTTTACATCACCAGTGCAGAGCTGTTGCTTTTCATCAGGGCTGTGATATTTAATTTTATGTTTGAGTAGGTGGGAATACATTGAGAGCTATAAAACCTAAATGCCAATCTACTTTTTTGAACAAGAGAATGTTCACAAATTCATAATTCTTCACATCAAATGGTAAGAAGTAGACTTTTTTGATTAAATATGCATCACCTTAGATGGAAGAAACAGAATCAATTAGAAAAAGCTTATAAATGGCAACAGTTCTGTGCAAAAAATATGAAAGAGTTTAAACAGATTCCTAAATGTCAACACATCTTGGTAAATAGCCAAGTGAAAAAGTGGTTCTGTTGTCTGCAGAGAAATTGTAAAGCAAATTTTGAAGAATTAACTTAATCAGTAATCAATGCATAAAGCAAATTGGTTAACCGTATTTGGCAATACTAAATATATTATAAATATATTCTTCTAATAATTTCTGCCATACCCTTACAATGTTGTTGGTAACAATATATTTTAGTCATGTATCTTCTTATGGCACAGAAACTTTACTAACCACAGAATCCAGTTCTAATAGACTTGACTAAAATGAATAAGCATTATTTCTGTCTTCACAGCTCACAGAAATAAAATCTTTACCCTCACCTTTAGAAAGAAACTATAGCCTGCCTAGAAAGTAACTGCTAGCAATTTTTAACTAGCAATGATAAATTGGAATGAATCATGTTATAAATTTTCCTGTACATGTAGACCTCAGAGCACCACTAAGGAAAATATGAACAGTTAACATAAAGCCACGAAACACAAACTGATGGTCTGAGCAGCAATAAGCACAAACCGTTGAAAAATCATCCTGCCCCCTATATCTACACACAGTAGTTAAAACTCATCTTGGTCCCAGATGAGGGGTATTCAATTTCAGTAAAAGCTGTGTGGTATTACAATTTAAAGCACCATTTTTTTTAAAAACTGATGGCTACCAGGCAATTTTATCAAGATCTGTTCAGCAATTAGTGTTCCAGATCTACAGGAGCAGCATTTACAATTCAACTGTAACTCTGAAAATCCTCGTCCAGACCAACACAGAACTTGCTACACAGACAACAGCTCTGTAAGAGGTCAAAGTCTACGATCACAATCTAAATAAGAGTTTGCTGGTTTTGAGTGCTGGGCTACAGAGGGTACAACTGTGCTCGTATTGAACAGGCTACGTTTGTTGCAAGCAGAGATATGAAAGAACAGATCAAAACAGATCAAAACTGTTTCTCAAACATTTCTCAAAAGTAAAAAAAAGGAGAAATCAACTTATTTGTTATTGTTTCAGATCGATCAGCTCCCTGTCGGCCTGCAAAAACTAAACAGGAGTCAACTAAAACACACATGTGACTTCAGATCTTCTCAAACACACCCAACTCTGCAGCACTCCTGCATTGCTCTGACACTCCAAACCCAAACGGAATCAGAAGATTTAACAGTTCCTGTAAGTTAAATGAGTTTGCTACAGAAACCCTGACTGAAAAGAACTATATTCATCTGGAATGGACGTACCACAGTAGAACTCCTAAAATGAACAGCAGATGGACCCAAACAAATTCTCCACTACTGTTAAAAAGGTACATTGATTTTTTTTTTTTAAATTGTAAACCTTTACTGGCTTCAAGGTTTCACCCATGGCTATAATGCTTGCAGAAAAATTAGTTCATAATAGCTTCTAACAGCTGGAATTTGTTTACTTGTCTTTTAAAAACATGAGGGGACTTCAGGTTTTGTTTTCTGTTTAAATACAAGGAATGCCATATATACAAATATGGATATATATTTATAATATAAAGTTTTTCTCATTATTGATTGAAAAAGAATTCTATTCCTTTTTATCTCATTTTAAACAGATCTCAAAAATCTTGACTTCCAAAGAAAAAAATGTTTTCATTGAACTGAGATTTTCCCTTCCTGCCCAATAAAGCACTTGTCTTTTACAGGTATTCTTTTAGCATAGTAAAATTTTCTCTCAAGATTCAGTCAAAGTTTATTTTAAGGTAATGAAAAAAATCAATGGAGCAACCCACACGCTTAAAAACCCAATCCTATTTTAACTTAACAATAATTCCAAGGATGTGCTTAGACTCATTAAGAAATATTTTTAAAGAACGGCAGATAGCATAAAACCTTTACAAAAACTCTTTAGTCTTCTGAACTCCTTACTATTTAGTTTTGGTTTTCTCTGAATAAAACATTTTATTCATCACAAAAAAATTTTAACCATGGTTGAAAAGACAAGTATAGTGATTTTGTAGTAATTATTCTGCTATAATATCAGCAGTTACATTTGCATAGAAAGCAGAGTTTGGTAAGATTAGTCTTTCAAAACATCAAGGCCTTACTGCAATTGCTGCTCTGCAAAATCCCTGGTGTGTTCTTTGCTAAACAGTTATTATTTTATGTATTTATATCAATAACATACAATAGTGCTAATTCAACACAACACATGAATCTGTTTGGATACAAAAATAAGTATCTGGACGTCTCAAAGCAAATGATTTGCTACTATCCATCTAAATAAAATGGAATTCTGTGAATATGAATAGAAATCTGTAATATGTGGTTCTAGAAGACTCTTCACAGCTCCTTACCTGACTGCTACATCTTTAGGCATGTATCCTACTTAAGGAAAGAATACTGACAGCATGATTAAGTTAGGAGAGTGCTATGGGGCATTAGCTGATTAAACTGGTAAATAATGGGGAAGCAAACCTTCACAGCTCAATGCAAAATGATGAAACATCGACCATAATTAAATGGGAGCTCCTCTAGCAGCTTACATGTACTTTGCATCAAACACAAACACCATGGCTAAAAACACAGTTTGAGAAACGTCTCTTTCTCAACTGACGCCGTCTGATGAAATCCTGAAAACTGATCCTAAGCGATGTGCACAGCAAAGCATTTCACCAAGATAAAGCTGAGTGCAGAATCACAAATTGTACGTAACAGTTTAGTTGGTTTTGGGGGTTTTTTGGGGGGTTTGTTTTTTTTGCGGTCTTTTGTTGTTGTTGTTGTTTTGTTTGTTGTTTTATGGGGGTTTTTTGTTAATTTGAAAACACCAAGAATATTACGGCAACTATGTAGTATATCATAACCATGGTATTTTGGGAGGTTTTATCAATTATCCAAAAGAATGACTAAAACCCACACGAAACTGACACTACCGAAACAAGAAGTGTAAGTTTTCTGATTAGACAGACCCACAAAATGTTTGTTATAGAACATGAGTAAATTCATAAACATTAAAGTGAAATCAACTTTGGAAGTACACAACCAAAATCCCACCTTAAACTAGATGGAGAAAAAAAGAAAAGGAAGCAGTCACTACTCAGTGCACTTACAAGCAGCATCATATGCCAACACATAAACAGAACAGAAATTAACACCATGAAAGTACACATTAAGAATGAAGTTGGGTATAGAGCAGTAACCTTCATACTACAGGATAACTACTCAAAATTGTTTACTTCAAATATGTAAGAAAAGCACTGATCTCCAGAAGAAAAAAAAGAAAACTCAGAGATATAGGCTGATTAAAAGAACATTCATTTCTGCTCCATACATTAAAATATACATATGTATATGAGACATTTAAACTGGAGAGATATGCCAGCTAATATTTCTGCTACTGCAAAAAGAGCATGGATTTTAAAAAAAAATTCAGACTGTAGCTAAGATTTCCATTTCAAGTTCTGACGTAGTTAACACTGGAAATCACACACTCTCCTTTAAAAGTAAATAGGCAACATAGATTAGCTCAAGAGTCCCAAGACGAGCCAGTTCCTGAAACCCCTGGAGCACTGGAACACCTAAAGCCTTCCAAAAGCTCCTCACCTCAAGGTATCCACCCAGCTTGACCCAGCTGAGTCTGCAAAATTTTTAAGAGGGCAGATTAAACTGATATGAGCGAAGACTACAAAGTTCTTAGAGTTTAATCTTTCTAATACGTGCTTTACTTTTGATACGTATCTGTAAGAATGTTCTCTTGCTTACAAGTTCATTAAACTTCCAATTTCTCCCTGTGCACTTTATCAAGCACACTGTATTGAAGCTACATGCCAAAACTGATAGACAGCATTTATAATGCAGAAAAACTTAGTTTGGAGTCAGAATGGATTACAAAACTAGATAAAGATATTTGGGTCTATGCTTCAAAGTGAGTACAGAATATTTTAGAATATGCATTTAAAATAATTCCTTTCAAAAGGACACTCCTACAGTGATTTTATCTAAAGAGAAAACAGAGCATTCTTGTTCCTGAATGAGAGAGTCCACACATGGATTTAATCAGGAAGAATTTTGTGTAGGCAGTGGAAGGGAACAATTTATTATCAGTAAGCAGTTTCCATTTTAATCAAGGATTTACAGTCTGAAGAGAAGACAATGTTTTAATCTACTTACCCAATTTTTGTTTTCTCTTTAGTTTTGGATGAGGAACCAGTTTTCGGCTTTTTGCTCTCCTTATCCTTTGGTTTGGATTTAACTTTTCTACCCTTCTTTTCCTCTTTTCCTTCAGCTGAAACACTGGGGAAGTTTTCAGGGCTCATTACTCGTGGAATGTTTCTCTCTCCTCTCTCTTTTGCCTTTGCAATCGCTTCAGATATTATGCGATTCGCCTTCTCTTGTTTACTTTCCGAGTCTGTTTTCTTCTTCTGCTTCTTTTCAGACATTGCCCTCACCTGGGTATTCTGCAACTTAGTATATGATCCTGAACCATCAGTCTTCTTAGAAGGAGGCTGTAGCAAGAAACAAAAAGTAAATTAAATCTCCTTTATTTTAAAAATATAAAGCGAAAACATTTTTGATAGGGATATGCATTTTTAAAAAATGTAGCTGCCAGGGACTTATGAGGACACAAAAAATGAGGGATTCAGTTTATACCACAGAATGGCGTGGGTTTCAAAATAACTACATCAATTGTTGGTTTTAAACAACCAATCCAAGTACTCAAAGTCAGTAAAAAATATCCTTCTGAAATCTTCTCAGCCTTCTCTCCACCTCTGTAATTAAAGAAACCAATTCTTAACCTTTGCAGCATTCCCATACATTTGACACACACGTCCAACACCTCCAGTAAAAGATGAAAAAGCGAGGAGCTCCCGACGGTAACAGCATCAATGTTTTGCCTTTGGTAGGATACCAGGACCATAGTTACCTTAAAGCAGACGAATGATCTACAGGACTAACTCGGTAATGAACACAACAGATGCTCGAACAACACCAAGATTAAAAAATGGACAAAAGATAAAACCAAAACTAAAATTACACAGCTCTACATCCATAAACAGCTCAGCAGCGTTTCTTTTATTTAGATCAACATACACTCCATGCCTTGGATAAAAGACGTAACTTGTTTTTATCTTCGGGTTTTTAATGCCCGTTTCATGGACGCAGAATTGTTTATGGGCCTGATGAGCTTCTCCTGCAGCCAGCCAGAAGACATGTTTTTGCTCTCCTCCCCTCCCCCTTTGAGGAATGGAAAGAATTTCCTATTCAAACACAAAACCCCAGCAGATAACAGTTATGTTACGTTCTCACCCGTAAATGCGCCTCTGCCTAAAGCAGGAAGAAAAGCCACCAGGAATTTCCAAACACATTTTCTGGCCAAACCCCGTGCACTTCCCGGGATACATGTTCTATAGGTGCCTCATGGGCGCCGGGGGCGGGGGGCAGGGATGGGGCCGCTCCCGATGCCACCTTAAAGCCCCCGGGCTGGAACAAACAGCCGGACCCAGCTCGGGAACAGCTCAAGATGGCGATGCGGCTCCCGCAGCAGCAGCCAGTAATAAGGAAGGTTATTCAATCCCATTAGCCTTTTAGCCCAAAGAACCCCTCCTCCTCCCACTCATTCAGGCTCTCACCCTTCCTCTTGGCCTCTTCACTGAAGACATTTTTGGCGTCAGACAAAGACTTGCCCTCCGCTTTTCCAGCACCCCCGGCAGTGCTCAGGAGAAAAGCATGGGGAGAAGATTGCTAAATGGCCTATTTAGCGAGCGGCAGCCGGGCCGCGCACAGCCCTCCCCGAGCTCTCGTTCGCTTCAGCAGCATCCCCGCGCCCTGCCCGGCGCGCACCCGCCGCCCCCGGCCCGGCCCGGCCCCGCCGTGCGCGGACCGCCGGATCCCAACAAAGCGCGCAAAGAAACGCACAAAGCATCAAAAGGCATCAGCGCCAATATTAGCGCTGGTTAGACCCGCTCCCCGCGGAACTAGGCCAGCAGATGGTGCTACCCGTCATTATTCCATTAGGCTCCACGTTTAACCCCCGCGGGGATCGGCTTTAACCCTTCCCGCTCCCCGCCCGCAGCGCCGCCCACAGCGGCTGCTCGCTCCCTCGGAAAACCGTGGGAACCGGGCGCTGTGCCGGGCTGGACCTCGCTGCACCGCAACCCTGCGGCTCCAGCCCCGGGGGAGGGCACGGGGGGACAGCGGCCGAATCCCAGCCTGTGGCCTCATAAACAGATTTTGCTCTCCGATTTTTTTCATTTTTTAAAATTATTATTTTCTTACATTTACTTCATTACTATAAGATGGTATTAGTGACTGTAATCATTTGCTGACAGGCTTCCCTGCTTCCTACAGAAAATGGAAGAACTGCTCGGTTTTATCCCTCTGCCCCTGCCCGGACCTGCGGGACCCTGCGGTGGAGACCTCCTCAGGACACGGCTCTCTGGTAAGCGCCTCTTCATTCCCAGGTTGGGTTAAAGTGCTATTTTTAAAAAATCAGACAAGTATTAAAATACGTATTGTGAACATATAAATAAAACCAAAAAGAAGACTGGGGTTTTTACAAGGTTATTTAAAAAAAAAAAAACAAAAAACCAAAAAAACCCAACAACAAGAAGCTTTTGACAGCATAGCTCCATCCTAGCAATACCCTTGATTCTCACAAGCTAACTGAAGAAGAACGAAGAAAGATTGGGACTTGATTTCTGGTTTTGCTCAATATATACAATACCCTTATTTTACAAGATAAATGTTTTTCCATAGAAAACTTTAAATATGGCAAAGATTTTGAGATTGTTAAGATTAGTCATTACTCTAAAAGATAATTTCACTTTTATTTAAGATTAATTTCAAAATTAAGTTCCTTGTCCAGAAGAAACACTAGTGGTACCAATACTTTAAATTTATTATTTTGTTAACAATACCATTTAAATTCAGGGATATTTCTGTAAATATGCAGTAGCATGACATGGACAATTACTACATTTTCATTTTACTTTTGAGAACTCTAGCCAAGATATTTCTCTATTATGTTTACAGTAACTATAGTAAATTACAGGCATTTATCATTTAGGGCTATTGTTTCATATCTTAGTAAAAATGGTAAATAATCAACCATTTTACATTTTGAGATTAGCTAAACAACAAAAAAAATATTCTTAATGTAGCCTTGGTATAATTTCAGCTCTAAAAGCCAAATGCTACTAAAGCCAGTGCTGTTACATTGGTCTGTTCTTGAACATTCCTGGGCCAGCAAGAAACAAACAAAAAATGCTTAATAATTAAGTAGGTAATCCAGAAATGGTGGCTTTTTTGTGAATCCTTTAACGGTCTCTTTCTAGATATTTTATTCTTTTAAAACAAAGTTTCTTTCCTACGTTTTCTCAGAGCTCAAAGCTGCTTCCCAATTTATTCCTCAACATTTACTACACTCTTACTGTAGAACTGTGACTATGCTGAATGAGGCACCTCTATGTTATAATTCCTCTGCATCTCGGTCTGTACTGTCTCTTCTGAGTTCTGTCTCCTGCACTGCACAAACATTAAGCTATTTGTTAGAAATCCTAGACCATAGGGGTTTTTTAAATTTTGCTATGGCATTTCTAACCGTATGGAAATGACATTCATGAAGATGCAGGAAAGCACCAGCCAACCATTCTAAGCCAAGTAAATCTGTAATGAAACCTTCATCGAGAAAGTCACCATTGTCACAAAAAACAAAACTGGAAAGCAACCCAAGTGTTTTTGAGATTAGAACGTGAACCACGCTTGCACTACAGAGGACAGGATCAGTGTGTACTTAGCAACAAAAGCCATTTAATTCAGGAGAGCTCTTTTATTCTGGTAATAATTTTATGATTCGAAAATATGCACCACTATAAAATGATTGAACAGTTGTAAATCATCATGCACAATGAAAATCATTTCAAAGGCTGTCCACATCTACAAAAAAAGGGCAAAGCCTTTTGCAAGCTGAAAATACCGCTCCCCCTGAGTGAGACGGAACGCAGATAAAACATCCTAAAGGAATATATGCTTTCACCAATGGCTCGCAAACCTATTCCATCTAGAATAAGAAAGAAATTTTTAACTGAGAAACACATAAGAGAAGATGTAAAGGAAAACCCTGAGGCCAGCACATATTTAAAACCTGAAGATTTTCTTTGGAAAAACAGGTTTGTACTTTTCACGGTTGCAAAGATAATCATCCAAATATGAGCGAATGCAAAGCAATGCAATGTTGTCTTGAGTCTGCACAGAGGGAGCTCCAGGGTATCTGCTGCTGCTAATGGCTTTGCCAAGCAGCAGCCGAGTGCACGGAACAAGCCTCCTGTCAGTTCCCTGCTGCTTCACGCAATCCTGTGGGCAGCAGGGAAATTGGCAGGAATCACCTCAAATTCACACCACTGCTGCTGCCTGCAAAAGCCATTAGCAGCAGCAGCAGCAGCAGGTATGGGCCCTGGTGGTGCTCACACTGCAGAGCTGGCCTGGAAAAATATTCAGGGAACAGATCAGACAACAGCTGGAGAATTCCCCACACATGCCCTGATCCACAGCCAGGGGAGCATTTTTTTGGCACTGTTCAGGGGAATTTGACATGCTGTCTCACAGGAGGTAGAAGGTACCCTACACATATCTGAATGATTTCTTAGTTAAACAATGTAAAAGCAGTCAAGTTCCAGGCAATATCGAGAAGCAGAATCATGACAGCACCTTTCCAATACCAACACTATTTTGCTGAGTAGGCTTTTCATAGAAAGGCATTTCCTCCAACACTTTGTTGTGGTTGCACAGGACATGCATTTGAAGACCTTCACTGGCATAATAGTCCTTCCTCCAGCAAGGACAAACCAACCATCCTCAACACTTACAGACATCAGGTTTTTTCCTCTAAGGCCTAAACCCATTTTCATTTGTGCCACAACAACAAATAATTCCTTTATATCCTCTGCATATCACAACAAAGGAAGCCCCAAAGAGCAGGCGAGTTTAACACTGAAACTATTTCTACCTCCTAGACAACCCTCCCAAATCCTGCCTTATCTGTTCCTATAGTAAAACATGGCTTCCACTGTAAGGACACTTTTCCTACAGTAGCTACGGCCGTTCACAATAGAGTAGCATTACTTTCAATTGTGTGTGTACACAAAACCTTTCAGATTAGGTATCTCTCTGAAGTTGCACCCATTCTTGACACATTCTAGGAACTGACAGTGCTTTTCTCTGAGATTTTAACAGGTCACACATTTGTGATTGAATTATACAACGCACTTTAGTGAAATAATGTTTTTCACTTGTGGATCTACTGACCACTTAGATTAGCTACCACTAAATTATGACCCGAAGGAATCTAATAACAGAAAGCTAAGGTTTACTTCTGCAATGCCTTGAGTGATTCTTTCACTCCTGCTGGTAGCAGTACACACTTGCAGGATGATGCTCAGACCAAGTACTGTCTGCCTTGAGAGCCTAACAAGTTCTTGACAGTCTGCCTCAGGAAATCGATATGACCTTGACATCAACTGCACTAAAAGCAGCTAAAATTAGCCACCTGGAAACCTGATCTTCATGCATTACTACATCACCTTTGTTCATGTTTATTACTAAACAAGGCATCTCTTTGTGCATGTCAAGTCACCAAAACAGTATTAATACCAGAACCATACTACGAATAAATAAACTGCATGACTTGAAATAATCAATAGTTTTGGGACTTCGTCCAAATTAGCTTCTCATTTCTTCACATTATAATCACATGAAAATTTGAAAACTGCAGTTGCTTTTAACTCATTACAGTGAACAATCTTAAACGTATATCCATTCATCATTTGAATTATAAAATTGTATTTAGGAATGCAACTTTAAAAAACCCCTAAAGCATGAACTCAACTCAGTAACTTCTGAATTCCACACTAGCACTCTAAACTTCTTTCCCCTAGAATAGTCTGCAAAAATAAGTCCTCTAGTGACTTTTAATGGTGGATTTATAATTAAAAAGTTTATTAAAAAAACCAAAAACTCACAGCCTCGACAGAGTCCATGTGTAGAAGATTATTTTCAATATCCATGTGTGTCACCCCACGTGCATGCAGAAAGGCATCTCCTTTGCTGCATGGCAATCTCAGCAAAAGGTATAGTTTTCTTTAGACAGTAAACTGAAATGAGATTTTCAGTTAATCAGGCTACTTCTGCACAACTAACAGGAAGATTGCCTAAATATGCAACAGGGTTTCTTTTCTCCAGAGACAACTCTCTCCAGAGTTCCTTCTGAAGTGCTTTTTATTTTCCTGTTCAACAGTTGCCCCACACCATCTGCTGGGATTGCTTCACAAAGCCAAGAACAGTGAAGATCTGTGGGGTTCTATAATTTTTCCATTCTCTTTGGTGCATATATGGAACTATTAAGAGAGCCAATGAAGTATACCACATTGTGGTTCTTTCAATATGCTGATAATATACTTCCTTCTTTTCTTAGCCTATTATAACTGCTAATGAATGTCTCAGTATTTAATGGATACAGAATTTCAAGACACACATTTATGAAACCTAACCCAAAATAGACATGCTACATATAGACTCTCACCTGTTTGTGTTTTGGTTTTTTTTAATCAATCCTTTTCATCTTCCATACTTGTTATCTATAATGTTGGTAAATGAATGGCTAACAATTACAGCTCTGTGACCAGATAACAGTTTTTATCTGTGTAACAGTCACTTCAGAACATGCATCTGTGATCTGGGATGTAAATGTGGTTTATGCCTCACAAGGCATTTAGCACCATGCTTATAACCAAATTTTTAAATTTCTGTGGAAATGAAAACACTAATGGAAAAGTCAGAAACCTTAAACTAGTCATGTTTCTAAGATGAAACATGCACCTGTTGGCACATCACACTGTCTCTACACAGAGTGTTGTTTCACATCTCAGTGCTAGAGAACCCAGTAATAATATCACTAATCATGTTTTGCCACTATTATAGTGAAGACAACATAATTGTTATTAGGAGCTTCTTAACCAGTGACCTGCCTCATCATTCATGGGGGAAAGATCAAGTCATGTCCATGCTGACCTGGGTGTGCTGCAGAGGCAGCATCAGAAGTTACAGAATGAGTCTGCAGCACACATTTTGCTTCCATTTGGAAGAGATTGTTTAAAGAAAGTATTTTGGGGCTCAGTGCCAACTATAGTTAGAATCTTTTGCTGAATATTTAATAGTGGTATGAAAACTGTGTGTAATTTGCATGGTAACTTTTAAGGAGGCGCTATATAATGGAGCACACAAAATTGCCAGGAAATGAAAGAAATTTAGAACTTCATCCCGCTTGCCCTGCCAAGCTGCTGCATTTAATGTGTTTCAGTTTTCAGTGGCTTGGTGTTCTGTGCCCATCATGTACCCACTTCTCTTGGGTTCCAGTCTGTAATGTAAGAGCTATTTGAAAAATGGCAGACAATGCCAACAAAACCCACTGCCTCAGCAAAACTTCCCAGTGCTCTTTTTGACATGCAGGGCCAGAAGACCCAGAACTTGCACTGGTCTACGGCTGATGCAGGGCACACCTCGTGGTGCACTATGGCAGGATCACTACACTCACCACGAGAAAACCATGGGCTCCTGTCTATGGAAAAAATGTTATCATATCCAAGGCACTTGCTGGATGAACCATTGAGTTACTAGGCTCAGACCAAATTCACAGTCATGCCATACCTCTACCTCTACTTTTAGATTTTCTTCTTTAATCTAAGGGTCAAAATGGTCCAGCAAAAAACTTCTGTTTTTTTCTTGCATTCTTGCCTAATCTTAACATTACAAATCTTGCAATTACTTGACTCCTTAAAAAACAGGGATGACTAAACTCTCTACTCTATAATTGGCAATTCAGGTTTCAGTTCACTGTTTGAAAGAAGTCTTATCTGGGCATCTGGAAATAAATCTGTAAAATACTTCACCAAATAGTTACGAACAAGAAAAATCAAACAGATATTTCTGTTTTAAAAAGAGTAGTCATTAGGGTTCAAAATCCCCAAGTAAAGCTCTAAAATATATTGATCCACTGAAATCTAACATCATCCAACACCTTCTTGGATGATAAGAATTTGCTTCTTCTGGAACACATCCACATATATATGCCTGATTTTACAATTGGAAAATTTATTTAACACGTAAAGCCAGATAGCTTCTATCCCCAGCTTTTTTTTTTTTCAATTACCTTTTAAACTCCAGAAAAACATAAGATTAGCTGAAACTGCTCTAATTTAAGGTGAAAAAATCCTTTTAAATGATGATTTAAAGGTTAAATAATGAAGAATTGACTGCAGAAGTCTTCAGACCAAAAAACAAAATTGCAACCAACTCAAAATTAAACTGAATTTTCACAAGTTGCCACTTACCCATGTTCTATATGACCACCACTTTTGTGTGCCACTGAGAAAGTTTTCTCATGGGTTTTTTTTTCCTTACCAACCAGAGAAGAAGACCAGAAGACAAAAACGTACCCAAACTACCTTCAAAAAGAGCATCACATGAAGAGCTTTCTTTTCTTTTAATCCCAACAACCAAGGTAGCTTCAGCATGCGTATCTCAATCACACTAAAAACCAGCACAGCATCCATCTCTGAGCAAGAAAAAGCAACAGGACCTTAATGGCCGTTGGTATTAATGGCCTTAATGGCCATCAAAATTTCAGTTACAGTGTTCCCTCTACATCTCTCATGGAAGTGGCCTTGTAAGAACACATTTTTATGATTGGAACAAAACCCACTTTCATCCTCAGGTAGTTTATTGCCGTCCACTATCCCCCAGTTCTTCCACTCTCTCTCAGTTTGTTATCAGCCCAGATTTAGAAGATATTCCAGGTGTGAAGGGTTGTAAACTGCACAACCCTCCATGGTCTATTCTTGGTACTCTTCTGCTACTTGGAGGAGTCACTGAACCTGCTGAAGGAATGAAAGAAAGGGCAAGTGGGCAAGAACTCTTCAGAACCAGAGAAAGCTGCCTACCTTTTGTCTCCGTGCCTCACTTCTGCAAATACCTACAGAAAGGGAAGTCAGGCTAGGTCAGAGAAACAACCACACACTGAACAAAACACAGAGGCAGCTCTTCTTCCACAGCATGCTTTAAAAGCCTAATTTATCAATTTCTTCTCACATTTTATAATACATTAAATGCAATGGTGGAAACCAATTCAATTAGAAGGTAAGTGAACCAACTTAGTCAAAGTATAAAGGCTACTGGAAAAACATGCTACAATGGATCATTGCCTTGGTCAGTCCCCAGGAAATGATTCTATGATAATATTGGCAGACTTTTTAGTTTTTTTTCTTTTTCTTTTAAAGTATGCATTTTCAGTGCTTGTTTGTAGCAGAACAATGAAGTATTGTTGACAAGGTGACAGATGTGAAAAATAGGTATCATTTGATTAAGAGGAAAATAACAATCATGAAAGACCCTTAAATCAAAACAGACTGCATATTCAGAAAAACTAGCATGTAACATCTCTCTCTATAGTAATTTATTCCCTAGAAGCAGTTAAATTTAAAAGTTTACTTAGTCTTTGAACTTTTTTTTTGTAATAGTAGTATTACTCAGTACCTTACAGAGTAACCAAAATGTTTTCAACATTCATAATTTCAGTTAGACTGAAAAAACCCAGCACTTAATGTTAAACCTAGCACTTAACTTAACTAAACTTAACTAAAATATATACGACAGAAATTAGGAAAATTATTTTTAACATCAACAGCTGGGGAGTCACTAATATCAGTACTGACTGCATAGTATATTTCCATTTAAATCAAAGAGGGGGCATATTTCCTCCATTTCAAAACAACTTAACGTATTTTTGTTTTCAGCTTCAATGAACTACTTTAGCAGCTTTACATGCCAGAATCTTCAGTTCAAAAGAGTCCTTTAGCATATATGCTAACCTAATGAAACTACTTCCCTTGAATCTAGTTTTCTCAATTAAATATTCATGAACAAAATCCTTCCCCCTAGTTAAGGAGTAAAACAAGATGCCTAAAGAAAAGGAATTTATCAAAAAGGGTGAGGTTCAAAATTAAGAAGTCCCAAGTCAGAGGATACTTCTAGGGAACAACAAATTGATTTCAGGCAAATGAAACCCAAAAAGTAAAAAAAAAATCAAACCATTTTTCCCCAAAAGCCTCCTATAAAATTTCTAGAGAAAAGAACATAGCATCCAGGAGCTTCATAGTAACAACCATAAAATAAATTTTGGTAAAGATAAAAAAAAAGAAGTTGCAAGACAGGTTTCAAAAAATTACTAGTATGGTTATATTTCTAACCTCAACTGAGTCAGACTACTAGCAAAAGTGGCAGGACTAGACCCACTGTAGAGGCCAAGAAAAGGGAAATTCTTATCTTTAATAGAGCTGAAGTCAGCAGAAACTGTCACCAACACAGAGCAGAGTGACAGCCTGGTTAGAGACCATAGTGTGCTACCAAGGGCGTCCCCAAGCACAGTCATGAGCAGGAGCCCCTCTGTACCCAACAAGCAAGGCTGGGTCACCATTTCTGAAATCTAAAATCACTCAAAGCCTGTACACATTTGCAATTAAACCAGATTTAGGCAGAAAGCACACTGGGCTGGCACCAGAAAACACATCTCTTGTGTGGTGTCAGGAGTTGATCAGATTTCAAACACTACATGATTGCATGTCAAAGAATCCTCCAAAGGATGATATAAATAGGAGCTACAATACAGACACATCAAAATAAATTTGCCTAATCTATTTTCAAAATTGTTCTTACTGAACTCAAAGACAGTAAGACACATGTCTGGTTTTGTCACTCAGATGTTCCTTAAATAATTTACCTGCCTTCCCTGTGATAACTTGGGTTCTCTAACAGCTGGTTTCTGCTTTTGAGAGTTCCAAGAACCAAAAATCCTGCTACAACAAAGTTTACACATCACACTGAGCCATACCTAGGCCTCGTAGCTGCTGCAATGACTTAAAGATAAAAAACAATGCACATGTACTGCATTTTCTTATCCTTCTGAGGAATACAAACAGATACTGGAAGTTGCATGTTGCAACTCCCAAAAAGCACAAGAGCTATGCTTTTCTTGTGAGTTTGCTTAAAATACTATCAAAGAAATCTCTGTATTATGGTGCACATTAAAAAAATAAGGTACGATTCCTTTTAATATTACTTAAGATTATTTTTAAAACCTATCAGTAGGACTATTATTTTGAAACAATATTTCAAACTCTAAGAAAATACACACAAATCTCAGAACCACAATATTTGCAATGGCTTCTTTAACACTAAGGTTAATTTCTCTTTTCAAGATATAAACTAAAACTAAATTGTGAGGTCGTGAATATCTCTTAAAAGAGGCCTTCCTGTCAATCTATGAAACTAATTGTGGTTTGCAATTCAATATGCTGCTCAACAGCATTATGTACACATATATGATATGCTACTAACATTGAAATTATTTTCAAATATGGGCTAACTCCTGAGCAGACAGTATGTAAAAGATGAGAACAATTTCAGGAGATATAAATTAAAATGCTTGCCTTCACAGTTCTTCACAGAGAACAAAAAACTCAAGTAAGTACAAATACAAGCCAAATAATCCACACAGAAGAAAACCTGCCACATTTATGAAAGAAAAATCAATCTCTGCTACAAATTACACAGCTTTCAAAACTGTAAGACTTGTCATCTTTTCTAGCCTAAAGCTACATTCCTAGCTTCATTTATCATGCCTACTGAAATCAGCATTAGAATTCTCAGTCTCATCATCCTAAGAAACCCACTAATTTATATTTATTAGCCTTAAGAGTTCTCAAATTCAATCCACTCAACACCTGATGATAAACACTTTCTTAGAAATCTCTGTAACCAGGAAATTGAGCAATTTTTAAAAAACAGATAATAAACAAAGAAAACAACACTTCTCCAGATGTAGGAGGCTATTTGGAAGACAAAGTGTTGAAAATTATTTTGATCTATCTATATATTTAGAAATAACATAATAGCTAAAAGAAACTGCACAACCTGAGTGCACAAAACACGCAGACATCTGGGCAAAAGCCACATGAATTCCAAATGTATCAGGTTCTCTGGCTTCAAAACCACTGTTAACACTACTGGTTAACATCTTTACAAGTCCTGCTGCTCTTTCAGTAATAACACTTCACTAACACTTCATAAAGTGTTGATTTTCTACAAAATGTCTCAAGATAAAATGCTGCTCTGGAAGTTTTACAGGCAGCGTATGTTCAAAGCCACTCAAAAATGCAGAGTGTAGATAACAGTGTTAGTTAAAGCAGGTTGGTGGTTACTGGAGCCAATGGACAGTCCCAAAATGAGTCCACTTGCACTCTCTTTGTATTTAAGGCTGCAGGCCCACACAATTATTTTGCCTGTACTGCAGAAAATATTGCTTCCCACTCCTTCCTCTCTCACAGAATCACAGAAGGGTTGAGGGCTGAGGTTGGAAGGGACCTCTGGACCTCAAGTAGTTCAACTCCCTATGACAGGCTGCAAAGGATGGTGTCCAGACAGTTCTTGAGTAGGAGACAGCCTGTTCCAGAGCTCTGTCACCCTCACAGTAAAGCAGTTTTTCCTCATATTTAGGTAGAAGCTCCTGTTTTTCAGTTTGTGCCCCTTGTGCTGTCACTGGGCACCACTGGAATGAGCCTGGCCCCACACTCATGACACATTCAGGTGTTTGTGTGCACTGACAAGCTCCCCTCCACCGTGTCTGTGGAACAGGATGCTGTGCAACTGAGAGAACTAAAGCAGGAATTTGGATTCTGGAAAAACATCCTTGACAAAAAAAGTGCAAAGTTTCTCTGTTACCTGCAGGAGTTTCCCAGTCCAGTTCATAGCGCAAACACTGCATTAACACAAGACAAAATGAAAGAATAGGAGCTTTTTTCTTAAACTGGTTTTTTCCCTGGTAATTTATTATAGTTTAGGCATATATTGAACTACAGCTTTAACAGCCTATAGAATGGGTTGCTGTTTTTAAAAGACAATTTAACATGGATTTTCTTTTCTCTGTAATTAGGTACTGCTTTTTCCACACACTAAGATTGCACAATTATATCTGTACTCTCGCATAAATGAATTGCTTTATAGTTTTTCAGTGTTATCAAGACACTTATTTCCAAACAGTTATTTAGATTATTCAACCACACTTACCCTGCATTATCATTAAAAAATAATATCAACTTAACTTATTTTTATCAACTAATCTCACCTTGCTATTTTCCTCCTGCAATTTGACCCAACCAGAAGCTTTATTCCTATGCCTGTCATCTGTTAACTTCTTTTTACAAAAATGCTTCTCTTTTGGCACATTTCAAAGACAATTATAGTAGTTATTTAATGAGTTTGCAATTATCTCAGGAAAAAAAATTTATTATGACAATCACTAAAACAGCAAGTGTTTAATTTTAAAGAAGAAACATACACAAAGAATTGGACAGCCTAATTATTTGACAAGTGATGAAGGTTGAGAGAGACCTTCTCAAGAAAGGTTTAAGAAAAGCATTCATAATAGCAAAAAGATCCAAAAAATTGTGAAAAAAAATTAATTCTACTGAACAGAAATCACCAAAGAAACTCATAAAGCATTTAAAACTGAAAAAGACATACTCTGGCACATTTTCAGTGTTCTGAAAAGCCCAGCAATTTTTGTCTTTCCCTTACTACACAGTTTTATTTTGAAAGCCAAAACAGGGGAAATGAAAATGGTGACAATAAAAATTATACTTATCAGTAAATGTGTTACAAATTTATCTCACAAACATGTACTTTCTTTCCTCAGCCTATGCAATTTGCAATTTCAAAAAATAAAATGTAAAAAGGTTTATATAAAACATATATACAAAAGCAAGTGCTTCATACACATTCAACTATAAATAAAGCTATCAAAACATTGCTCTTTTAATGATTAATATGTCATTGGCAAAAAGCCATAGATTAATAATGAAAACATTATATTATATACAGCTATAATTTAAAACTTCATTCCAGGAACTGCACTACTTAGGCTCAGAGATGCTGCCCTACTCTTCTCATTAACTCTGGGCATTTGACACAGCTTTGCCATAGGTACTCCCACCTGTTTCTGCAGGTCTTTCTCAAATTACAGAAATAAAGAAAAAAACCTGCAAAATATTGCACAAAGGTGGTCAGTGGAGGGATTGTTTTCATTACTTCAGCATAGATGATAAACTTATTAGGTGCTGGGAATTCTGCTGCCTCACTGTGATACAGGATTTAAGTTCCTATGAGGCAGGTAAAAAGTGTTCTTGAGGCACAGAAAACTAAATCCAGTGCATACAACTTGGAAAAATGCTTAAAAAGAAACTTCAGATAAAGATTTACATTTGTTAATATGATGTCACCCATAAAATTGACCCTAATTAAAGGAACACTATAAATACAGTGGATATGCTTAATGGGAAGTATACCAGCATTATTCAGCACTTTAGGAAGAATAATTCATGTTAGGGGTATAAAGGTTTTTTACATGTCCAAATTACAAGGTATGATTTGTAATGAACCCAAATGCTTACTGGAACAGACATCTAGATTTCTAATCATAGAATCATTAAGTCCAACCTTTGATTTGATGCAAAGATGTGAAATGATGCAAAGTAGGACAGATTTTTGAGATGTGTATTTTGTTATGCTCAGTCTCACTGAATATTGCACTGCTTCCCAAGTCACATGCATACAGCAGCGCCATAATTTTAAAATGTTGTATTATACCAACACTTAGGAGCCATAACCTATCAACTTACTATGCAAAATAGCCAGTCTCTTCTACAGAGAAGTTCTACATAGTATGATCAATTCCTTAATTTAAAATATTCCTTGTTACAGGCTTACTTAAAATTAAACCATAGAGAATATAAGAAATACACTCTAATACTATACTCTATCTGTACAATATAGTGCACAGATATATATACACACACAAATGCTGTGTCCTTTATTTTGATCCATCTTCCCTAACTGCTTACATATCAAGTAGCTGTCTGGTCTTAGATCTCACGATTAGCCAAGACACCACACCACTACTTACTGTGTGTTTCTCTCATAAGAACTTCACAGTCCACGATTGTATATACAAGTAGAACAGCAACCAGTAGCAGGGTAAGAGTTTTACAAGTGGAGTAATCCAAGGGATACAATGAATTTAGAATTGTTATAAAAGTGCCATCTGATACCAAGTCAGACATGAATGGCCTGTGACAATTCAGAACATCTCAGCAGCACATAAATCTGGACTTGGATCTGGTGAGAGTTAATTCCCTCTCTGATGATAAGCTCATACATGAGGTTATGTCACTCTGATATATACACCACCACCCAAACAATCATCTATGAAGTTCAGACTTTGCCAAACTTTCAACAAGGGCAAGACAAATTCTCTCAAAAGAATTAGTGTCATCTATTTCTATAAAGAAGTGGTAGGACAGCTCAGGCTTGCAGGCAGAAAAACACTTGCATGTTTCAAGTCAGTTTTTACACAAATTTATGAATACACTGAATTGTCGGGTTAGGTGCCAAACTTTTAGTCACAAAAAGGAAAAAAAAATTAATTATGTGAGTTAAGAACTAAGACTACTGCCTCATCCTACAGCATTTCATATTATTAATGAAATACTGTTTTTCATCAGTATATTTTTCATTTTCATATTATTTTTAATCTCAATTCCTCTGCTTTCATGTGTGCAGCCAGAAGACATTAGAACACTTCTTACAAAATAACATACACAGTGAGACAGCTGTAATCTTCTCTAAGGACAGTTTATACTTAAGATTATCTTTCCAAAAGTTTATACTTCATGTTATTTTTCCAAGTTTATACTTCACATTATCTTTTCAACTTCCTTTTTCTTCTAAAGATGTAAAACAGTGTTGAAGCCTTTTTTTATCCTTCTGAGAAGTGAATAGATTATTTAGCCGTAGAAAACCCAAACCAGTTTTAAGTGGAGTTAAAAGATCAGAAGTCTTGTATTAGTCAAAGCTAAGGCTACAGGAGTCTTCAGCATTTCTCCACTTTACTTTCTGTTCTCAAACTAACTCTGATGAAAAATGCATGATGTAAAATTAAGAGTGCAATTTATTTACAATTCTGATCTAATTACAGCAGAAAGCATATTAGCAACATAAGACAGTCTTTTTAATTCTGCAGCATTATTACACCAAACAGATTGTATTAATTTTTAAATTAATTTCCATCAAAAGAATAACCATACAAGTGAAAACGTTATGAGTATGCTTGCTCTAAAATACTGAAACAAATATTTAATGTTCTTCTTTAATTTAAATAACCTCAGCCTAACTACAGTTAAAGATCTTTGGTTGTCTAATACTGGGTGTGTTCCAATACCTACAGTTCATTAACTATTGCATAAAATAAAGTTATTCTTTCTGAGAAAACATCAACCATTATCAAACTGAAACTGTTGGGAAAAAAAGTAAATTCACTAGTAATTGTTTCCTCAATATGTACTAAAGCCAGTATGAAACACTGTCTTGTTAAAAATTAAAAGCTCACTTTAACTACTACATATGAAGCTTGTCAAAATCCCTTCCCAACTGACTCCTACCTAAAGTCAACCAGTTTCAGGAAGATCAAAATTCCTTCCTCCTTTACACCTTTTTCCTCCTTGGTTAAACTGCACACATTTGTAAAAAGCTCTAACACAACCAACTCCTCTTGAACTTGAAATTCTAAAAAGAGATCAAAGAATTGAAGTGAGAATTACAACTAAAGCCCCTCTTAGAATGGTAGTCAGTCAAAAGACAGATCTGAAACACTTCAGTAATTGCCATACTATTCATACTACATACTCCACTGGTTTAAAGAGGCTTCTATATTGTTTGCCTCTGTCAATCCCCCATCTGAACATTCCTCAACAGTTGACAGCTACCAGTTCACAACCAGTTTCTGAAGGAAACATTAAACATCTGTCTGACCAGATAAACTCAAGGTCAAAATCCAATTTATACAATTTATTGCATACCCCAAAATAATAAAAACCAAACCAAGCAGTTTTATAACTATCTGGTTTCTGGCTGTTTCATTTCAAAGAGGAAAAACATTAAAATTTTAAATACTGTGAAGTTGCTTTGTTTTCACACCACAATAAAAACAAAACCCCTGAACTTTAAAGGCTCTCCACAGATCTCAGAACTTTCCCTCTGTTGTTACGAAGCCAAGTTCTAAAACTGATGTCAGTGAGATTGAAGCAAGCCTGAAAAGGTTCTGACAAATGCAACACTGAAGTCATAGCACCTGAAAGTTTTATTAAACCTGCTTTTCACTGCTGGGCTTATATCCCACATACTCCTCAAAGATGATACTAATCCCTGGGTTTCTCACCACCCCCACTTTTCCTGGAATCTGTTTCCTCTTCACCCCAAGTATGCTCAGGGAGCCCGAGTGCCTCCAGAGCCCTGTTCCCAACCCCTCGTGCTGCTCCCTGGCAGGACTGCATGCACACACTCCAGCAGGATCACCTTCCCCTGCCAGCTGCTGGACCCTGTGTCTTCACAGATCTCTGACAAGAGTGGCTGCCTGGGTGCACCCTCTTTTGGGTTTTTTTAGGCAGAGAAGGGGAAACAAAAGAAATGTTTATCAAAACCAGCAGACTGCATCTACTGCATCATTCAGTTAATCAAGCTCATCTCAACCGCACTGCTGGATATCCATGTTCCATTAACATCCCACTACAATTTACAGAAAAAGTTTCACTGGTAGGAATTGACAATTACATGCTCCATAAACATAAGCAGAAGTTGTAATGGAGAAGCAATCTACTGAACCAAGACCAAAGATTAAGTATGTTAAGTCCTTATCTCTACAATAATGATCTAAAATTAATAGGGGGGAAAAGAGAAATGCTACATTGTCTCCCTTACAGACCTGTATTCTACAAACTAAGTAGAAGCAAAAGTCAGTAGTTAAGGCCCTTGCCTTCCCCATATTTGTTTTTGCCAGAAAGATAGCACTCTGTATTCTCAGGCAGAGAGAATACTGGTAGCAAGAATACAGAAGCAACAGTTACTAAAACCTTTTTAAAGCCCTCTGCTTTAAATGTGTATGTTTGATGTCAGAGTTGCTTCCGTTTTGAAATGCAGAGATTGAAAATTAGAAAATAATTTTTATGTCATCTTGTCCTCTTCATGGAGCACTTGAATACTTACAGTAGATGTGCACATTATACTAAAACAACTGCTGAGTTTTTTGGTTTAGCCAAAAGTAACAAAATCCAACATATACACAGCTTTTTATGTTTTCTATTATTATTGATCACATCAAAAACAAGAATAATAAATGTGTGATTTTAGGCAATGAGCATGAGCACAAAGACAAAGCAAAGGACAGACCAACAACATAACCACCACAATTCTTGCAGGAAATTAGCCATACAAACCTTACCAAAGGTCTTAAAAGCATGTTTCTCTAAGTACTTTTCAAGACAATATGCCATTATATTCACACCAAAATCATAAACCAGTAAATTTTCTTTGCTATACTTCAGAAGTACAAGCAGCAGAAGGAGCAACACCATTTTATCTGAATAAGATCATGTAGTCTTGCTTTCTGCTGTGATAGGAAAACAACAAGAGAAAGCAATGTCTGCATCAACTGGTTAGGGATTTTTTCCTCCTAAACGGGACTTCTTCAGGGTCAAATAACAGCTCAGAGACTTCAGTTATCATGCTTTGACTCACACACCAGTAACTATTATTATTTCACCCGATCAACCAAATCAGACAGTTCAAACCCTCACTCCCCAAATCCCAGCATACCTGTCCTTGTAAGGCTGCACGACTTCTGCCTTGCAGGTGCTGATTAGAAACTGAAGAATGCCAAGGATGGGTCGAAGTTTGAGATGGTGGCCGAACGAGTTCGGATGACGGGGTCACTTGTTGCGGGCTTATGTGGTGTTCTAGGTCATGCTCTAAAACATGGCTTGTGCTATCCTGAACAAACGCAGAGTCATCGAACTGTGGCAGAAGGTCTTCCTGCAGGAGGTCATCCGGGTCAAGTCCTGTAAATGGTTCACTGTGAGTCTCCACTTGATGAAGTAAGTTGTCATCTAAAGATGTAAAACCATTGCTTTCAATAGGGTCGGTGAAATGGCTTATCTGAGAAGCAGAACTAGTGGAAGCTGAAAAATTAATATTCACAGGAGAGAGTTTTGAACTACTAAAGTTGCCCTGAGGATGCGCAGAATGCAACATTTGAAAAGTACTCGAGTTAGGATTCAACATGTGCTCGGTTGTTTCTTGCTTGGTCCCTGTTTGAGATGTAAAGGCATCGCTTCCAGTGAAGTCAGAGATAGAGTGTGTCTGCTGGCTAGTAGAAAGAGCTGCTGTAGGCTGAAGAAGGCTGGTAGGAGAAATGTGATTATTAGAGTAGGAATATGGAGATGAAAATTGTTGACTATTACTGACAGAACATGGAGTAATAGTTGGGGACTGTCCATCAAAATTTCCTTCTTGATTCCCACAAAAATGTATTGAAGCACTTGCAGTTTGAGAAAACTGTTGAACAGACAGAGGCTGCTGTGAAGTCGATGGATTAGAAACTGAAGGTGGGTGGTTAACACTGACTCTGAGGGAAGTAGACACGTTAACTTCCATGAAGTCTTTTGGCTGACTCAGAGCATCCTGCCCTGTGTTGTTCCTGCTCTGCTGCGGCCGTAGGGAGGCACACTGATGCTGTGGTTCATTAGCCTGAAATAAGGCAAAGTCATGGTGTGCTACAAAGCTTTTGTTTTGCTGCATAGACTGAGAATGTCCTTGGTGAAAAGGGGACCCATTTTGATTTGAAACAGTTGTGGCAGTTTGATGACCCCACATAGGACTACCATCAGCCACATCTGGAAACATCCCATTGGACTGGTTTTGCGGATGAACTGGTGAGCAGTTGAATTGAGAGTGTGGTGATAAGACATTGTCAGCTGAGCTATTAAAAGACTGATTTACTGAGTGAAGCTTCAGTGAATCATACTGATTCAGCTGATCAAATTCACTCATCTTTTGTTGATTTTGAGCATCTTGCACATGGTTCAGTGAGTCTATGTGCAAAGGTTCAAATTCTGCACCCAAATTCAATTCATCAACAAGTGAAACAGGTCCAGGTTGAACAAAGGCATCATCTGACAAACCTTCTAAGGTCTCACTAAAAAGATTGGCATCATCAAAAAAATCCATCATAGGATCAGTCATCTTGAGAGGTCTGTTCTGCTTTTGTTCTCAACTCCAAATGGAGTCAATTTTGTCTCTCTGCAGTGAACAGAAACAAATGACATCCAGTGGTCACCACCTTATCCAAGGCATGCCAACAGCCATTAGTGCTTCTGATGAAACATTTGTCTTCAGGTGTTAAAGCATCCTGAGAGGAGTGAAGTGTAAAAAAAAAGGAAAAAATTAATTTAATGACTGTCCTCATCCTTCTTTCCCCTTCCAATACTTTTAAGGGTATTTGATACTTTGTTCATAACTTTAGCTAAACCACAAATCAAGTAAGCTATTTTTGCTTATACAATACCGTGTGTAGGGTTTATAATTTTTGTCCCTTATAAAAATATGTTTTAAATGTAATGGTTTCATTTGTTTTATTCACTCAAAGCACAATTTAAGATTCTCCTTGGTTGTATTCATTAAAACTACCAAATTACACCAGATTTGGGGTTTAGGGTTCCAGGATTAGAATTTATTTACAGCAAAGAAATCATACCGTATGTGAGATGTATGTAATAATTCTGTACATTTAAACAAAAAATCTTGAAAGGTTATAAACTACATTTAAGTCAAAGAATAATTTCATTAGGAAAAACTGGGATACTTTGTTTCTTTTATCCAAGTTGCATTATACAAGTTCCTGAGAAACTGTATTTTATCACACTTAAGACACACTGTTCTTAGAAGGAAAGGCAAGAGAATGAACACAATGATACAAAGAAAACACAAAAAGAACAAACTTTGGTTCAAAGGAGTTTGCACACCTAGTTTTGAAACATTTGGAAATATTTATTCATAGTATCACTGAGTGATGACCAAATAATGGCTTTGCAGTGAGGGATTTAGGAAGAGTTGAAAAGCATGGTTAATTTAACTTCAGCCTAACAGCTCCCACATTTATAGTGTAATCAAACAGAATGGGAAATGACTGGAAATGTGTGTTTGTGATAACTGGTAACCCTATAGAATAGAGAAGCTATCACTTTAAATGAGCACCTTCACTGAATAATCATTCCTTTATCCTGTCAATACACATATCTAATTAAAGAAGGAAACGCCCCCCCCCAAAAAAAAAAAAAAAAAAAAAAAAAAAAAAAAAAAAGGGAAGAAACCAGAGCCACAACTTTTAATTCCTGACCCTCCTATTAAAGCTCACCTTCAATTGCAATTCCTCATTAATGAATTTTCCTAAGAATAAAATGAGTATAGGATGCTTCCAGAAATGAACACCCTGTAAATCTGAAATATTCTTTGATGGAAAAGGTTCAGGCTGAACCTACTAAGCCCAAAGTACTTATTGGCAAGCTGATGAAACCCATTCTGCATATACTCCTAGGCGACTGAGGATGATGTGACTATAGTCAGAGTAAAGCCAGACTTAAATTCACAAACCTCCCTTAGGGTTTGAGTATATGAGACTTCTTCTGAGAAAGGACAGATGGACCCTGTACCACCCTGAGAGACACCAATCAGGTATGGATTGGTCAGTGTCAGTGAGGAGGAGAACAAGCATGATAAAAAAGCAGTGACAGAAGCTTAGGGAGGTGACAGCTTAGCACAGCAAAACTGCTGTGGATCCCAGATTATACATGTAAAAGTTATTGTTGAAAGTTGGGATCTCCTAAAGTCCTAAGATAAAGAAAGCATTAATAGAAATCAGACCTCATTGTCTTCTAACACTGATTAACTTGTCTAGTTACAATTAAAAGCAACATAATGATGACCTTTCCAGTAAGGAACATCTTCCAATAGATGACAAACACACAGCAGGATCCAGATAGAAGGTCTGGCATGGCTTATAACATTGCTAATGTAGTGATATCTCATCCTAGTTTATCTCAACACAAAAGAGAACTCAGGAGAGAGCTATTTTAGCTCTCTAGCTTCTCTCAGAAGAAAACTAATTCAAATTAAATACAAGGGGAAAAAAAAGCCTTAGACACAGAACAAATGTAATTCAAGAAACCCCACCTGAGGAAAGATAAGATGAAAATTATGGTAGCCATGGGTAAAATGTTATGTTCCAGGCTATCAAGAACTACTGATAAAAATCTCAAAGTTGAAGCCTGTATCATTAAGTTTACATACTGAGCTTGATCAATTTCTGCTAACTGGAAAAAACAGAGGGGGAAAAGAGAGATATTTCTTCCATCTTTAGCAATATAGATAGCAAGCATGTACAATCATTAATTAGGATACATGCTCTTAACTATAGAAGCCGGACCAAAAGAACCCTGTATTAAAAGTTACATACATCAGACAATCTCTTAATGTTTTACTGACAGTGTCCCTTTAAGTAAGGAAAACAAAAGAGGAAATAATTAACAAATAATATGAACTCTCCTTCTAACATGCAAAGGTTTTATAACACAGATAAATCTTAGCAGGTATAAATAGGAAATATAACCTGAAGATGTCAGCTTCTCTTAAAGGATCCAAGCAAGTTGGATAGCACAGATGAATTTCCAAACTGAGAAATCTGAAGGCTAGATACACAAGAAACCTCTCCCAGCTAATTAGACCAACATTAATTTATTATGAAGGAAGCTTCTATGTAAAGTGGAGATTGTGAAGTGACAAAAAAAAAAAAAACCAACAACCCACAATAACTCCACCAACCAACCACCCAAACCTCTTTTGGAAAGAATACTACTATAGATAGCCTGAACACAAGTCTGTTGCAAAGAGAATTTGGGTTTTGACCAGGGAGGTACTTTTACCCATAGTCTTCAAGGAAACTTCATGTCTGTCTTATACCAGAAGAAAAGGAAAACAAGATCTATTTTACAGAATACATCAAAAAAACTGAACTCATACTAAAACATAAAGGAACAGATATCACTCTGAAAACATGAGGTAGGGGTAGCAGTAAAAGGAATATAATAAAAAATTCTAATGTGTTTTATTTCATTTTATATTTATTTCATGACATTTTTGACTACTTCTGCTGAAGTGACAACAGAAAACAAAAAAGCTACTCTACACATAAACAAGTAAATCAGGTGGAGCTTAAGTACATTACCATGATATCCACACATTCAAATTTTGACACATGAGGTAGCACTGCTTCACATGACTGATGCGTGACAGTACCAAAGATAAAAGAAATCAGGGACTTTGCTGGCCGTTTTTCTCAAAAGAAGTTGAAACCATGGCTACTCAGAAAAATAACAGAAGCCATCTCAGAGAGAAGCTGGGGACAAGTTAGCAACCACAAGGAATTAAAACACATCATAAAAGCATCCAGACTATGGGAAAAGGACACAGAGAGTCATAGTTAAGGAAGAGTTTTACATTACATGCTTGCAAAGGGTTGGGGATTTTTTAGGGAAGCAATGCAAACAGGCATAACAAACCAGAAGTCTGCTAGAGACTGAAAAAAATCACTGTATTTGCTAAATTCTATGTAACATGCAACAGCATGACAGCTTTGTGGCTTGCTGTGATTTGCCCATCTATTAGCAGATGGAATACTGTGTCAAAAGAGGTGCATGGTAAAAGACAGACACTCAAAAAACTGATCACTTCTGCACATTATCTAGAAATGAGACATTCCTTTCCCAATATTAAAAGACAATTACACTATCATTACTTGTCAGATTTTAACTAAAGCTTTGGCCAAGTTCAAAAAGCTGAGTTAATTAAATAACACAGAAGTTACTTCCTGCTGATGCGTCAATATAAATGATATTCTGTCATAGATTTAAAGATCAATGTACATGTTAAATTTAAAAGGCACAGAGGGACATAATTTCCTCAAAATCCCAGTAATACAGAAGACTAAAAAAAAAAGATTCAGTAGATATAAACTCTTTTATTCCCTACCAGAAAGGACTGTTTGTACTAGAGTGCCATGGTATCTGTAGCTAAATATGGATTAAAAAGATGCATTTTCTTATTGTTATCAATAGAATTTGGATAAAACTTGGTCAGGTAGCTTGTTTGTGTAGCCCAAATAAAAACCCATAAATCCAATTGTATATATACACATATAGATTATTTTTGATTAAAATTACTTTTCATTGGTATGTGTGCATTTCTAATTATTTTTGAGTAATGAGCCATCCCTTTAGTAAAATCATACCTCCAACATACTGGTTTTGTTTAGAATTCTCTTTCTGCTACAGAGTTCACAGACATCATGCTAAATACTCAGAAGATCACTCGAGTATCTTGAATTTTAATTTGAAAATTACGAAGATTTGAAACATATGGGTTTAAACTAAATTCTCAGAACTGAGTTCATGGCTACAGTTCCACCTCCAAGTTAGAGCAAAGAGCTGGAGCACTCTGGCTTGTGTGTGCTTGTCAGACTAATCACAGCAGTCTGTTACCATACCTACACTGATCTTGCTTGCACCAAACACCCCATGGAACTGCTTCCCTTCCCCAGACATGCACAAACTCCCTTCCTCTCCTCCTTTTGTGCAAGTAGCCTCTGGGAAATAAATGTAACAAATGTAAATAAGGAAAAAAAAAAGGCTACATTGGTAGCTATCTATTTTTTAAGGTTGTTCATGGAATTTCAAGTCAGCCAACAATGCAAACGACTTTTTACTTGAGAAAAAAATCCATCTTCCAATGCAACTGAAGGCAAATTTTTGCCATTCTGAACCATGTCTGCCTTCACTGTGAATGGGACAACTTCCTTAATGAGAACAGCTTTGCTTAAGCTGAAGAGAGCAAAACCAGCACAAAGAGAAAGTATTTCACAGAACTTTGTACAAAACAACATGGTATCAAAAATCCCCACAGCAATGCTTAGGCAACTTACTGTACTTCATTAAGAGATCCATATTAACATTAATTTTTAACTCAAGGTGAATTTATGAAGCCTCAAAATGATATTTCAGCAAGCTGTACTTAATATATGGAGAGAAAATACACGAACAAATTCTGTAACATATGAAGCAAACACAGCATAAACTTAGCTGTTTTCTTCAGACACCTACAAAAATTAAAAAATACCAGTAGTTTTTTGAAAAATCATATTTTTTATAGAGTCTTTTGTGTTTTTTTTTTTTCCCCTATTGTTTTGAAGTGCAGGTGTGTGTAATACCACAAAGTTTCTTCAGACTAAGTAAGGTTTATGTTATTGAGAAGAAGTGTTGTTTGTTTTGATTGCACAAAATGCAGACACTTTGCTTTGGTTGCATGCCAAGTTAGAATCACTTTCTTTCCAAAACTCCAAATTCAAAATATATATGGCAAGATGCACAGTTAAAGCCCACAGAACTGTATATATATCAGAAAATGACTTTCAAATCATAGCCCAATTTATAAATTCTTTACCTTTATACCACTGTTTCTCTGTCTGTAATACTAAGAGTTAGTGATTTAATTAAAGCATTAATACTTAGACATATGAATTCCAAAGTTTAGTTATTAGCTTGGGTCAAAATTAAGAGCTAGCACAAGCATGTAATGAACCCTATACTGTCAAAGTTCCTGATAAACCTTTAAGACAAAAATAAGTTGCTGAAATCTTCTAAATTAAAAATATATCACAAGATAATTAAGAAAATAGCCCAAGTCAAAATAAAAAATATTCTTACCCGTGAATATAGAACACATCTTTTTAATGAAGAATTAAGAAGCTCAGAGATGTGTTTTAAATCCGGATGGATACCTCATCATCAGAGACCTGAAAATGAAGCATGTTAAACAAGTCACACAATAGCCAACTTCAGGAGTGTACATTCAAATGCAATGCCTGAAACTCAAAAGCTCACTAGACACCATAAAAGAAGAACACCAGAATTAATAGACAATCACTAGTAGCTATGATTTTTAAGTGTCTGGTAAATAGGTATATATTTTATTATTTGAAAAAAGTAAAATTGAAAATTTGCCAGCAAGTAACTTATTCTACCTGTAAGAGTTCAAGAGTAAAAAAAAGAAACCTAATTCACCTGTAACTACCATATGAGACAAATGCTATCTTAAGTTCTTGGCTGTCCAAAAGAGCTGTCTATCCTTCCTCAACTGGATTGCTCTTGAATCCTCAAAATAAAGAGAAAAAAGATGTTTCTTACTCTTTAGAACAGTGTCCACTTGCTTGAACAGCTTCCAATATGGAGAGAATTTTGGAATATTTAAAAGTTTGAAAAATCCTATATTGAAGGAAAAAAAAATGTAACTAGATATACATTCACCAGGTCTGCAATATAGTATTCTAAATGTGAAATATAAAAAAATACTTCTAACAGCAGAAGATTCACTAATGATTATATGAAGTTCCAAAGAGAAATCCACACAAAAGGAACATAGAGCTTTTATAAGCTCCAAAATGGGATCTATCTCTACAGGTTCTCACATAAGCTATACTGCATGTGAACTTTTAAATACACATATATACATATCTCTAACTGTGGTATGTTAAAAAAATTATTCTGTAAAGATCCTTTCTTTAGGAGAAGGTCTTAATGCTTGCTTTTAAATCTTGAATTGGTACAATTAACTGATATACAATACAAGTTACACTTTATTAAACAGAACCAGAACTACATTTGTTTTAAGCATGCCTAGATCCATACTGAACTATCTTTAAAAGTTCTAAGTTCTAAAAAATATCTTTCACAGTCCAACTAATATAGGATCTTCATAACATATTTTATCTGTGAAAATACACATTTCCCTAAGTGCACGCAATTTCCTTGGGTTTCTTAATGAATTTTAAAGCATTACTCTTACTTAAAAAGAAAAAAAAAAGTGAACAACAGTATTTTGGCTATTTCTCTAAATATCTGCAGGAGGTGTCAGAGGATGGACCAGGCTCTGCTCCTGGTGCCCAGCAATGGGACAGGAGGAAGGGACAGGGGCTGATGCCCAGGAAGTTCCACCTGGCCATGAGCAAGGACTCCTTTGCTGTGCAGTGCCCGAGCACTGAACAGACTGCCCAGAGGCTGTGGAGTCTCCCTCACTGGGGATATTCCAGACCTGGATGGACACAATCCTGTGCCCTGGGTAACTCTCCTTGAGCAGGGAGGTTGGACCAGATGATCTCACTGTCGTCCTTTCCAACCTGACCCATTCTGTGAGTCTGTGATTCTTATTTTGTACACTAAACCACAGATTTTTATACACATTTTCTAACAGGAAACAAACAACTCATTTCAATTAGTTGAGAATCGCTACCCAAAATTCTATTTTTTTAAAACATCATGTAAATTTCAATATAACAGTTTCGTTTTGCGCAACATCCTTGTGTGCTTTCATCTCTTCAGTCTTGGCATATACCTTTAGGAAATTTAACAGCACCAGTTGAAGACATTATTATTTTCAACTACCTTCTTCACCTTTCTGCCAAAGGTTATTGCCCTCAAAGCACACCTGCAGAACAAAACATGTAGGTGTGCATCTGCTGCTTCAGCAGACAGTCTCCCAATTTAGTTTTAACCCTTCCTCTTGTTTGTTTAACAAACCCATTAGACTTTGCATTAAAATGGCAGAAGTGTATATATGCCTTCTATTTTGCCATTCATATCTTGTGGATGTTAATTGCAATAAAAGGACAATAATAATACAGAGAATTACAACATCTTAATCTCCTGCTATTGATAGAAATCAAGAAAGATACCAGGAGTTTGGAATACCTTATTGCAAAGAACAGTCAGTTCATTTTAGTGAAAATAGCTGTTAAGAAGTTAATGCATTTGGCCACCAGACTGCTGAAGGAATCCATATCAGTAACCAGTACTGCTCTTAAAATATTGCAGTTTTGTTTCTCTGAAATGTACCTGTGGAGATTTTCATAAATGTCAGGACTTCAGTGATTACCTTTTATTTCTAATACTGATAACAAAAACTTCCCATGTTTTGTTCTTCAGGTTTAAATACCACTACACCCAACTTTTTTCCTTTTTAGTGTATCTGGGCAAATTACAAATGTCTCTTTTGGAAGTTTAGTAGTCAAAAGAGAGAAACATACTCAAACAAAAGAGAGAAACAGTGTAAGGTATTTATAGTTTGCTGTTTACTTCTGATCACTAGAAAGAGTTACACAAACTTCCCTGTAAGTTTAAAAAGAAAATCCTCTGGTGCTGCTGAGATTTCATATTACAGGCTTTCTAGTGTTTTGTCATCAATTTCAGTGTTACACCTTAAGTTAGACCTACAAAATATGTTTCTGAATTCTGGTATTTTTCCACAGGAACATTTGAGACATTTTAAGATTTAGAGAAACATTTGCATTAAAAATCAGAAAAAAACCCTTTTTATTTTCACATGTGGCCTAAACCAAAATTTCATTACAAAACATCAGAGACAGAAGACTTCAGAGCACAGCCCTCTTTCAGTTCACAATCTGATAATACTGTATCTTCCAATAATTCTCATGTTCTGATAAGCATCTTTGCAAACTACTGCAAGTTTATAACCTGGAAGTACCAACTAGAACAGTGCAAACGATTGTGCCTGTTTTACAGATGCCTATGGATCCTGACTGATGAGTACAGACAGCTGTGAAGGCTTGACATTGACAGAGATCTGCACTGGGGAGGAAAAAAAAAAAAAAAGAGCACCGTTTCAAGCCTTGACACTGCCAGATTAGGATATGCCAGTACTTTCCTGAACAAAACAGGTTCAGACATCCCACTCCACACTACATTTACTGACATAAGGAGTTTCATCTGTATCACAGACCTGCCCCATGCAGAGGGAAGCTGCATACAAGTCTTCTGTTGTTTTGTTTGGGGGGGATTTTTAAGTATTTGTAAGAATATTTGATATGAAAGTTTCCTAAAAGAGGTCCTCCCAGGCACATGTTAAGCAAGACACTCTGAGTTCACAATTTGTTCAGTATACTGTTCTTAAATTAGGAAATCAATTACAACTAATAACTCAAGCAAAATATCATTTCTCATCTTGTCTCATGGTTTCCAGCATAGTCAGGACATGTTCCCAAATTCATCTGCAACAGACAGAGACTCTAGACAACTTTTACTGTGACACCAATACTCTGCCACAAGAGTCTGACAGTCAAAATGGACTTTTAAAAATTTTCCCCAGTTAAAAGGGACAATACTCATCTCTCTTTGTCAAGAGTATTTATGAATTAATTTTTACAAACTTATCTAAAAACTTGTCTCTGAAGCTAAATTTAGATTTAGCTTCTGAAAAACAGCAAAGAAATATTTGAAGAACTACATGCTGAAACCAGCAACATCATATTATATGGACTCAAGCCCACTGTCTTACCTAACACTGTTTTTCATGTAGGTGGAAGCCATAACTACAGTAGCTTTACTACAGGGTAATTGAAAACAAATATATTGTATTGAATCTTCCGATTTCCGATAACATATGGAATATCAGATGGGCAGACTTTCATGGCATTACACAAATGAAGTCTTTCTGAAGCTTTAAAGTTTCTTCACTAGGGTGTTAAGTATCAAATGTAATAAAACCATTTCTTTTCAAAAGCCATTTACAGAAGAGATTTTGGAGGAATTCCTGAATTTTAGTGACCAGCATAAAAGAGTGAACAAACCTTTTAATACTGCTCACGCGGCACAAGGAAAAGCGCCCAAGAAAACACTGCAGATGGAAACAATTTGGTAACCAGAGTTATATTTTCTAATATGACTCAGATAAAGAACAAAGTCAAAATTACTATTTGTCTCCAGAAAAACGATGGGAGCATTTTTCCATCTTCCTGCAAATTCTAACTGTTGATTTAAGATTAAAACAAAAACATATCACTTACAAAGAGAAAGATGCATGTACAATGCCAGCCTAAAGACATTAATATTTGGCAGTGCCTGGATAGTCTGAATGAATGAATGAAGTTGAATATTTCAACACATCTGCTCACTGATAGATGCCATACTTTACCAATGAATTTCTGCTGAATTCTGACCTTTTAAAAAAATGCTTCCTACTTTGTAACATTTTTCTTGCAGCTTAGAAAGTGAATGTAATGTAAAGTCAGCATGGAAAGTGGAACTTGGATCCAAGGTGCATCCAAAAGTAGCTTTTTACTTGATCACTAAAGCTTACTGTAAGAGGTAGCAGAGTGTAGGTCTGGATTCTATTACATACCCATTTTGAAAGTACTCTTAAGGTCCTCATGTTTCTGAAGTCAAGATAAATCTTACCCACACTGTTAAAAAAATTTAGAATTGGTCTTCTGCAAGTTTTCAACATTGTAGTTACTCAAAACATAGTCATTGTAAACCACATTATACTTTTTTCTTGTAACACTTCTAGAAAAAATACTGCTTAAAAACTATCTCTCCTCCCTGCACTACTGTAAATAAGAAAGTTGTGTGTTCAGCTCACTCTCACATTTATGAACTGGTCAGATTAGATATGGGAATCTTGCTGCTCCTTCAGCCAAAGCAAAAGCTGCAAATATTTTTCAGTTGCTGTTCCATCAGCAAAATAATCACTTCTTAGCATGAAAATTTCTTTTGCTGAAGGAGAAAGCGAATACTTCAACAATATAATAATGTTAACTATCAATCCTTGAAGGTTTGACTAAATAAACAGCTGGTTTCTCTATCACCCATTCCCATGTTCTCGGATGCCCCACATTCCTGAGGCCCCACTTCTGACTAAAGGAAGAGCACTGGGAAATAAAATGGGTAAGTGTGAGATCTCTAAGTCTTCATTAAGTTCACAGCTCCATGGTTTGCTAGAGCTAAGACCATTAAAAGAGCAACTCTAGATAGGTCAGTGGAGGAATATAAAGTATTGACAAAAGTAGGGTTAGGAAAGAATCTGGGTGTGATGGGCTACCAGACTTCATTATGCTTCAGCTGGATTATCATAAACACAAGTACCAAGCATTACTGAGAATTCAGCTCATGTATAATGGTGGAAAGAAAGAATACTGCAATCCAGTGATGAATAGGATATGCCATTTGACACCATCCTAAATTGCATGAAAATTATCAAAGAAATATGATGCAGGTATTTGGGCACTTTTTTCTACAAGACTCATACAGTAGAAAAAAATGCACTGCAAGGAATCTGAACCCATAAAATATATAATTGTCCAGCTTACCTGTACTTTTGAAGTGTCTGAAGGATATATATACCATAAATGTAGGGAATATTTTTATTGTAAGATACATTTTTAAAAAGCCCCTTAAAACTAACCCTATAAACCTAGTGAGAGCAAATGTGCATCTACATAGTTCATAAATTTTTTAAAAAAGGCAGTTTTAAAGCAGCACGTCAATCTTTTGGGTTTAATCTGCCTGCCTCATTAACTTATCTCACTCATAAAAGAAAACAAATGAAAATTGTCTGGTTTGGGGTCTCTATAGTCTCTCAGTAGTGGTTCATGTCATACATCTTTTAGATAACACACCTAGGAATACTCTTTAAAAACCACACTTTGCCTTCATCAACACTTTTGCATAACTGAATTCTTGGACTGATCTTCAGGAGCATCTAATATGAGCAGCTCATGTGAAATGAGAAGGTGTTGAGACTCCTCAAAATCCTTGAAGAATTCTAAAACTTCAAATTCCACCTCTTTTTAAAGTAAAAACGATAGCCTTACTCTGAGTGGCATGAATTAGTACATCTTCGCCATGAAAAGCAGCATAAAGTTGTATAAATAGAACAATTTGGTTAAATACAAATAAGCAAGTTAGCACAGAGTAAACCAGCACAGATGCACTGTAACTACTTAGGTGCCTGCCCTTGTCATCTTATAAATGCAAAGTAAATTGATGCAGCTTACTAACATGGAAAGGAAAAAAGTTCCTTCCCATTTACTTTAAGGTTAGAGTCCACAATGGCCCTTACCCACACAGCTGTTGATACCTGAAGTTCACATCCTGCCTTGCATCCCACCAACTTCTCCACATGCCCATGAGTTATGCGTAATGGGCCTGCCACACTGATCCCTGAATTGGTTAAAATTCAAAAAGATGCATATGAAATCTTGCTCTTTGGTTTACACAGTCTGGGCATTGAAGTCCATGGCACTTTGGAAGCCTCATGGCAGATGCAGGAAGCATGAAAAAGTCATTATTAGTTACAGGTATAAGGTGCTGAAGCTGTGTAGAATCTAGTAAACCCAAAAGCTATTTATTTCTACTCTTTCTTTTAAGAGTTCACCAAGTCTAAGATAGGAATAATTATTGATTTTAAAACATTTACCTTGTGAAACTAACAAGAAAGTTGATCTGTGCAACAACAAATTAAAATTCAGAGACAGGATAAAATGCAGATTTTGCTCAAAAAATGATTGAATATTAATATTCTGCTTTGAATTATAAACATGTGTATAACAGCACACAAATGATTACATGTAGAACAAGGTGAAATAATTATTTTTACCTCACACCTGCCAACTGGGAACTTGATGGTGTCGAATGATCCAGGTTTAAAAACAGTTGCAGTGCGCTCTGAGGAGAGCCTAGTTCTTCTGAGAGACGAGGGTTACTTTTTAGGCTACTTCTTAAAGTCTCAAAAAATACACAAGAGAACCAGAAACTCTACCCTGTCACACATATTGTTACTTTGTCCCCCATGGGCACTGATTGTAACACTGAAGAGTTCAGCTCTCTTCTACATAATGCAGAGAGACCCAGCTGTATTTTCTCACACTGATGAAGTTAAATGGCTTTCGTGAACTGAAGGAAGTTCTCAGCTACTAAAGATTCAAGGCAGTTATGATACAACAGTGAGGAGAGTAAACCATTTATTACAAACTGAAAGTGTGTACATCAACCTTGTTGTCAAAGCTATCCAGCCAAAAAGAGAGAATTCAGGATCCTTTCCACCTGGTTTTTACTCCTGTTCACAAAAATTTGTGCGTAAAGAAGGAATGAAGATGTTTTAACCTTTCAGCATGTTAAGCCTCAGTGGGAAATGTGGTAATTTCTCCACTTCACTAGAATAAAGATGCATGCCATGTATCCACCCAGTGCCATCTACCAACAGTACTAAGCTGGCCTCGAAATCCTCTCCTTGTCATCTCTGGAGGAGGTCAGCTAGCAGCCTCTACCTGTAAAATGCCAGTCTATAAATTCTAACCCTGCACTTTGACAGCCAAATCCCCTTTTAAGTCTCCACCCATGCAGTGGGAAACCGTAGCCATGCACCATCAGCTCTCCTCACCCCAGAAATCTTGCAGCCCAGAAGGACAGCAGACTGCATGCCCATCTCCATCTCTCCCAGACACACCTCACCCAGTGTCAACCCTCCCCTGTCACCTTCCCTTCCCCTGCTCCCACGGATCCTGCTGTGGTCAATCCAAGCCAGTGGGCTGCCAAATTCAGCTCCTCTTTTTCTTACTGCCTCGCTTGCCCTGGGAGATTATTTTAATTCCTCCCTCTACCCACCTCTGTTATCTTGTGTGGTGAGAAGCCAGGTCTGCCATGCCAACTGTTCTGCCTGGGAGGCTCTGCATCCCTTAAACGACACAAGGCGGCCGGGGACATTTTTGCCCTCCCTACCTTCCTCCACCCAACCCTTTTCTCCCACTGCCACCTCCTCGGTGAGGGAGAAGGGACATGCAGCCTTTTCCTCTGACTTCCCTACAGAGACCAGCCCTCTTCCCTTCGTCCTGCCATCTTCTTACCTGTAGGAGGGCAGGACGTTCAGGCTCTTCCCCACCCCGCGACCCCGGGAAGGCCCAATTCCTCCCCTCAAACTTCGCCCCCACCCTCGGCCACCCCTGGGCGCCGTGGCGGGGACCGCATCCCTGGGTGCCCCCGCCGCCTCCATCCCTGCCCGCTCCACCCGCGCCGCCCCCGGGAAAAGCCTCGCCTCGCCGCCGCCCCCCTTCCTCCTCCCACCTCCGCCGGCGAGGTGCGAGGGGCCGGCGCGGAGCCCCGCGCCCGGCGGTGTCGGCGAGGGGCGGAAGCGGGCGGGGGCGGCGGCGGGGAGAGCCCGGGTGCCGAGCAGGCCGCGCCGCGCCGAGCCCGCCGGCAGCAGGGGCGGGCAGGGCCGGCGGGGCCGCCCGGTGTCTCCGGCACCTGGAGCGCGGCCTGCCCGTCCCTCCGCACGTACTCACCGCCCGGTTCGCCATTACAGAGCCGCCGCCGCTGCCCGGCAGGAGGCAGCGATGCCCCATACGCCTGTGACAGCTCCGCGCCGGGGCGGCCGCGGGCGGGCGCGGCGGCTTCCCCTCCCCCCCGCGGGGATTCCCCCCGTGTCCCCCCCCGGGAGCCGGCGGGCGAGGGCGGCACTCACCGTGCGGTGTCGCAGGCCGGCGGGCGGTGCGGGCGGCGCGGGCGGTGCTCGGCGCTGTCCCCGCGCCTCTCCCCGCTCCTCCCCGCGGGCGCTGCGCGGGAGGGGCCCCGCGCGGGGGGGGAGCAGGGGGGGCCAAGTTTCACTCGCTCCGCGCCGCGACCCCAGCGGCCCCAGAGAACCCGCGGGGACGGGCGGGGGGGCGCATTTGCATATTTGTCACCCCCGCGCTGATTGGCCGCCCGCGCGGGGGCCGCCGCCGCGCGCTGACACGGCGGCTGGGCTCGGGAGGGAGCGGCGTGAGGGGAGGAAGAGGCGGGCGGAGCGGGGACGGGGCGCGGGAAGGGGCGTGCGCGGGGCGGGGATGCGCGGGGGGCGGAGAGGGGACCCGGGAGCGTGCGAATTTCCTTCTCGAGACACCTTCGCCCTCCCGCCGCAGCCCCCGCGGGAGGGGCGGCCCTGGCGGGGCGGGGGCGGGCGGCGCGCAGCCGATGGAGCGGTGCGTGCGGCGGGCTGGGCACATCCAATATGGCCCCTGCGCCGGGAGAAGCCAATCCCGGGCGCGGTTACTCCGGAGGCTCCGGTGGAGGCCGGGCCGGGATGCGGGGCAGGCCCCGGGCGGTGGCGGGGGGCGGGGGGAGCGGGGATTTTCCCTGGGAAAGGGAAACTTGGCGCTCCGGCGCGTTTTCGCGAGGCGCTCACGCAGCCGCTCTGGGCGCCCCAGCCATGCCTCCGGAGGAGAGCGCCCAGCAGCGGGAATGCCGCCTTCGCTCTAGGAAATCACGGGGGCGCGTTTGACACCGGCACTGGGAACGGTGCTTGTTAGCCAAGGCTCTACCTCCTTCCCTCCCTCTCTCCAGGGCAGAGCCCGTGGGCTGGCAGCTGAGTTCGTCTGACCCAGCCGTGGCATCACCAGGTCTTCCATTGAAAGCCAAGGGCGTGCAGGGAGAGCAAGGGGAATTCCCCCGCCTGTTAAAGGCAAAGGTGGATGCCAGGCAGGACGAGTGTAGCCTCAGGTACACTGTGTCAAGCCACTTTGGAATACATTTCTTTAACATGCTAACAGGGTACCTACATTCCAACAAAGTTAACTGCATGCCTTTTACATATATTTTTTCAAGCGTATTAAGATGAAGTGCGTTAAATCACAAGTATTAATTTCAAGATCAAAATTTAGAAGTAACCATTTCTAAAGACACTTCAATATTATCTGAAATAACTTCTCTTTTTTAAAGTGTCAAGCTACAAAGCTGTTACAGAATTCGTTTCCCTGTAGCAAGAGAGCAGAGCGAAAAGCTCGAGGAGGGAGATTCTAGCATGACTGAAATGAGAAACCTTGTTGGGTTTTGCCTACAGCTTTATCTACTGTAGCAAATAAGTAGGGGGGGAAAGAAAAAAAAAACAAACAAAAAACAACACTTTAGGTGAACAGTTACATAACTCTTGTGAGTTGACCTAAAGACTAAATTAAGTTCCAGGAGTACAAGAAAATTCCCAGTCTATTATCTACACTTTAATAATGTGTCTGTGAGGACTACAGGCACAGAGGCAATCAGAAATTTCACTCTGAGTCTTCCATTCCTTGCTAGCAGAGAACTAGGCATATACTTCTGATTCTCTCCAACCTGTTACTTCTATGGTTAGAATACAATTTAAGGCAAATTTTGTCATTATATTAAGTATCAGATTTGTTGTGTACCTTATATGCTTAATTATATATTATAATTCACTAATTGATTTCAGAATGTCTAAGTAGTTACTGAGATTCTGTAGCTACAAGCATAATGTTGGTTCTTATTCTGTGTTAGATTAGAAAACAAGCTGTTAAACAAGCTATTTAAGTCCTCTAACTTTACAATACCTTTATCTTTCTCCTTATCTCTCAATTCCTTCATCACAAAAACATCAGTCTTCCTCTCAGACTATTCAGAAGACTATTGTTAATATTTATGCTAAACCTTCTGTGTTTGCTCTCTTCTTTTAGCCAGCCTTATGGATTTTTTCTTTCTAATTTCCCTTTCTCTCATTAGCAATTGAGAAAAACTTTAAAAAAATAGAGTGGGTTTTTTTTTCTTTTTTTTCCCTCTTTTTTTAAATCCTTGTGGCTTCTAAATCAAAACCTTTATGTGTCTGCTCCACTACCCCCCATAAAGAAATAAACAAGTACTTCAATGGAAAAAAAAAAGTTGGTCTTCACCCTTTTATTAGAATTAGCCAGCCAGTGGTAGTACTTCCTTAATAAAGCTATCAACACCAGTGTAACACTGTGAAGTGCTCTCAGCTCTGGATAGTGTGAATGGCAGTGTCATACGTTGAGAGCACAAGCTTAGAATCATAAATCACATGAATGACCAAAAATAGGATCATGTGACTGGTTATTCTGCTGCTCAAAAGGCCATTGAAACTCACGAGCACTTAATGTTTGGATGAATCCTTTTAGAATTTAGAAAACAAACAGGTTACATAAATATACAGAATTAAATGGTGATTTTTGTTTTAGGCTTCATTTTCATAAACGTGTTAGTGTCTCATCAGTTTTGGAGATGGCTTTTACACTGTGTTCATTTTTATTTCCATCAAAACTTCCGACATTTTACATCACCACTCTGAAAACCTATTGTTGTTTCAAGCAATCATAATTTTAGCAGGTTTTATACATTTTATGATATCTATTTTCTCAGCAGCACTACTTCACAAAGTAATTATATTGTCTTGATCATAGTATATTGATCCACTCTTTTGAGATGTTGGGTTTGGTAAGAGCAAAAAATACTTTGTCCCTTCACTTTTTTTTTGTTTTTAATACATGCATTTCTTCAGATATCTCATGTACCACAGATTTAGAACACATGCATTTTTTTAACGTTCTTGGTTCCCGCAGAACAATAGTGATTTATTCTGCCTTAGGATTTACCACGTCTGTGTTGTAACCCATTGTAGCCTATAGAGGGAGATGTCCTCTGTACTCAAAGCAAGAACACTCATCCTCTATCCTTCTGTAAGCATGGAATAAAATTTTTCAAGAAAAACTCTTAACAGAGGAAATCAGTTGCTGTGCTTTCCTGTACTTTGGTTGTCCATGGAAGTGGCTGCAGAGGTATTGAGGTCAGGGCTCAAATGACCCATCGAATCATTTAGGTGGGAAATGACCTCTAAGATCCTTGAGTCCAGCCGTTCCCCCAGCACTGCCAAGCCCACCACCAGCCCATGTTCCTCAATGCCACGTGTACATGTCTGAAATCTCTCCAGGGATGGTGACCCCACCAGTTCCCTGGGCAGTCTGTTCCAATGCTTTACAACACTCGGGTAACAAACTTTTCCTAATCTCCCATCTAAACCTTTCCTGGCACCACTTGAGGCCATTTCCTCTTGTCCTATCACTTGTTACTGAGGAGATCTCCCTCCGCCTGACTACAGCTTTCAGGTAGCTGGAGATAGCAATCAAGTTCTCATTGAACCGAATGTGCTGCTGAGATTCCGCTGTTGCCACAGTGACTGCTTTGATCCTTCTCAGCAGCCACCCTGTGTGACTCGGGAAAGCAGATAGCAGTTGAGTGCACAGATCGCTGTGTTGGGGCAGCTCTCCCGATGTCTTTGCTGATGTGCACTAAAAGCCTGGTCGGGATCTGGGATACAGGTGAAGACCTGCAGAGCCACACAAAACAAGCCCTGGCTGAGATGTTCAGCTGCTCAGTGCGTGCCTCTGCAACGTGCAGCATGAACAGGGAACGCAACATTTTCTCCGGGTGGCTTCTGGAGCTGTTAACTCTGCAAGGTGAAGGGTTCTGCTCAAATCATTTTGCTTCTGAATGTATTCAAAGTCACATGTTCCCATATGGTTCAGATTAGGGAGCTCTGCTTGTTTCATTGTGCTGCTGAGTGGCAGTTTGTGGGTTTGTGTGAGCTGGAATGAGCACTGGAACTCCTGCGGGGAGCAGCTCTGCTGTGCACCTGCACATCTGAAACACAGCAGATGCAAAGGAAGTACCCGGAAGCAGATGGTTTCCCTCATGTCCTAGCAGAGGCAGATGTAAATCAAGACATCGTTATAAATCTTGTTAGATTAGGAAAAAATTTAATTCTTTGACACTGCTTGAGAACAATTGTGTCCAAGGATATATGGATCAGAAAGAGAAGCTGGAGTTCTGCTTATAAATCTTTCATATTGTAATAAACCACTACAAATGAAGATCTGATTGCTAATTAAATGTGCAAATAATCTGCTTTGTAAAATGGAAAGCATCTAGAATGTTCTACTTTTACTATGTCCTAAAAATTTACCTGGCAGCTGGATACTACTGATGTAAATTGAGCTTACCTGCAGTTGAGGCATCAAAATGCTGGTTTCTGAAACTATTTTCATTGCTGTTTCCTCAAACACATCTGTGTCTGCTTACCACAATAACAGCCACAAGTACGCAGTTAATTGATGAAACCCTAATGATGACACTGAAATCTATCATGAAACATTTGAAAACTGAGCTTACTGAAAAATTATTTTTCTACTGCATCATGTTTTTCATTAAGAAACTTATAAAGCGTATTTCAGGCTAACTCCTGGCAGTGCCCAAGTTTAGTTTTTAGCAAAGGCTTACTGTATTGTTTTTAGAAAGGAAGAAAGAAGTTTGTATCTTGATAGGCTGAGGTCAGTTTGTTAATCTAGGCACTGAGATTTGTGAGTTGGTGTTTAAAATGTAGTCTGTAAAGATCACTTTCATAGAGGAAGGGTGCATACAGGACCTCCTCTAGACTTGTGTTAGGAAGAAAATAGCCATTTAAGCCTAGCTGCAGGTTTTGATGCCCAGGTGGAGCTCACATCACCTGATTCTCTCTGGTCTCCATAAGGCAGCACTGAGGGCTCATTGTAGTTTTCTGTAGAGTGATTTTAGCAGGGGGGAGTTTTCAGGAGAGAAAGACATCAATTATAGCTGTAGAAATGTGGGGGTTTTCTGTTTTGAATAAAGATGCAAGAATCCTCTGTCTCCTTTGTGGACACTGGCTTTTCATAGTGTGATTTTCCATCTAGAAGAAACCCACAAGTAGCTTAAGTGATATAAAAAGGTGTT